>VXAX01002978.1:35335-46291 GCA_013399835.1 Leptocoma aspasia | reverse complement strand
CCCCCCAAACTGCCCCAAAAAGATGCCCTGGAATCACCCCAAAACACCCACCCCGGGGCACCAGGACCCCCAGACAGCCCCAAACCCACCAAGGGGTATTGGGACCCCATGGAACCCACTGAACACCGACCCTGAGGGCACCAAGACCCCAAGGACCCCTCCAAGGGACCCCCCAGAGCCACAGGGACCCCACAGATCCCCCAACATCCCCCCGGGGGCACCACATGGACCTCCCCAAACACCCTTTAGGGGCACAGGGCACCCCAAGGACCCTCCAAACACCCCTTGGGACCACTGACCACCCCTCAACCCCTTCCCAAGGGGTCACAGCACCAAACATCGCCTCGGGTGGGGCTGGGGGACCCCAAGGACCCCCTGGAAAAGCCCTGGGGGGCCCAAATTCTGGCAGGCAGACCCATCCTGGCTCCTCTCCCTGTGCCAAGGAGCTGTCAGCTGGGATAGAAAATGCTGCTGGACAGGGTCAGGCAGAGCTGGGGGACCCCCAAAACCCCAGCCCAGCACCCCCAAGGCCAAGATTTGTTCCTAAATCCCATCCCAGGCTGGGCCACGGCTGCCAAAGTCCACCAGGATTGGCAAATAAACAGGGATAAATGATTAACCCAGGGCAAGGTGACAGCTCTGGTGGCAGCGCTGCTGTGACCCCCCTCAGTGTCCCTGCTCCATCCTGGGATCCCCAGGAATGAGGGGCAGGATGTGGCCACCAGCATCCCCCCAAATCCACAAGGGAGCAGCTGCCAGCAACGATTTTATTGGAATGGACCAAAAAACTGGTTACAGCAAAATGAGGGAATTCCAACTACTCTTGACTAAGGCAAAAAAAGCACCTAAAATAGGTGAAAACTCAAACCTTTCCCTGGGGTAACGACCTGAATCCACAAAGAATTCTCCTTGGAAAACCAGTGACTCCTCAAGGACGGGAGAACCGGCCAAACCGGAGCTGGTTTGTTCAACAGCAGCTCGAAAAAGCCCAGGAAAAATAACTTTAAACCCGCACAAAAATGCAAGAAACTGGGGAGGGGGGGGGGAAACCCCAAAATCTTTGGGATTTACGTCCAGCATCTGCATAGGGATGAGCTGTGGGAGCAGCAGCACTTTTGGGGCTCATTAACTCAACCCCCTTTACTGGGAAGGCTGGAAAGCAGCAGGATATTCCTTTGGGTTCATCCCCACGGAGATAATTCCCCAAAACCCACAGCCCTGGGATGCTGCTGCAATCCTGAGCATCCTCTAAACCAACACAGAAAGAATAAATTAACACCAAAACAGGGAATTGAGGAAGATCCCCCTTGGCAGGGGGGGCCAAACAGCAGCAGGTGGGGAGCGGAATTCCAGGCACAATCCCAGTTTCCCCAGTGCAATCCCGGTTTTCCCGGTCCTGGCAGGTTAAAGGAAGAAGAGCTGCTCGCAGAGGTGGGCGCTGGGCTCGTGGTGCAGGACCTGTCCCACCAGGAATGCCAACTTGTGGGCATATTTGCAGGGGGCAGGGACACGGACGGTGCCCGGCCAGTTCCAGTACAGGTGACACAGCTTGAAGGTCAACCTGGGGACAGGGAGGGAATTGGGATTTGGGATTCCCGGGAAAGGGGATGGATCCAGGTTCAGATCCCTCCCAGAACCTGCTCCCAGCTGTCCCTTGTCCTTGGGACAGTGAGAAATGGGATTTGGGATTCCCAGGAATGGATCCAGGTTCAGATCCTGCCCCATTCCTGCTCCCAGCTGCCCCTTGTCCTTGGAACAGTGAGAAATGGGATTTGGGATTCCTGGGAATGGAGATGGATCCAGGTTCAGATCCCTCCCAGAACCTGCTCCCAGCTGTCCCTTGTCCTTGGAACAGTGAGAAATGGGATTTGGGATTCCTGGGAATGGATCCAGGTTCAGATCCCTCCCAGAACCTGCTCCCAGGTGTGTTTCTTCCAAAGGCTGGGAATGGGGTGAGCCAGGTGTGGGATCCACCTCATCCACGTCCTCCCAGTTCACCCAGTATGAGCAGCAGGCTCAGCCCAGTGCCTGCACAGGGACCTGGCCCCCCCAAACTGCTCCAGGGGCTGATTCACCCAAAAACCCCAAATTTGGGGGTTCTTGTTTGGGTCCCCACCCTGACAAAACGTCCTTCTGGGATTCCTGCCCTTCCCTCTGGAGGATTTTGGGGGGCTGTAGGATACTGGGGGGCTCTGGGACTCCTGCCCTTTCCCCTGGATGATTTTGAGGCTCTCTCCCATTCCCCAGGGAGGATTTTGGGGGTCTGCAGGAGCCCCACCCTTATCCCTGCAGGGAACTGGGGGGCTCTGAACCTTGGGCAGCTGCAGAAACCTCTGCCCTTCCCTCTGGAATATTTTGGGGGGCTGCAGGATCTCAGCGACTCTGGGAATCCTGCCCTTTTCCCTGGATGATTTTGAGGGTCTCTCCCATTCCCCAGGGAGGATTTTGGGGGGCTCAGGACCCCCCCTTACCTCTGGAGGTGCTCGGAGCTGAGGTTGGCCGTGTTCCACATGCAGATGTAGCGCGTGGGGACGCTGCAGCCCTGCCGGGAGTGATGGGCCAGCAGGAAGAAATCCTGCCTGCGAGGGCAAAACAAACCCCAATTTTATGGTTTTTTCCACCCTAAAATAAGCAATTTTGCGCCTCAGGGTGCTCTGAACCCCAGACTGGGCTGTTTTTTACACCCCAGAATGGTGATTTTGAACCACAAGGGTTTAATTTTTGCACTCCACAGGGACTTTTTTGCATCCTGAGGTGTTTTTACCACCATTTTTTTTTACTCTGGGTATTTTTTTGCACCCTGGGGTGCACTTATAACTATTTTTTTTTCACTCAAGGTGTTTTTACACCCCAGAGTGTCTTATTTTGTAAAAACAATAAATGATAAAATACCTTATGGTATTTTTACAACCACTTTTTGCAACTTGGGGGGCTTTTACAGCCATTTTTTATACCTTGGGCTGGATTTTTTCCAACACCCTGAGCTATTTTTTACAACAATTTCTTTGGCACCCAGGGAATTTTTTTGCACCAACCTTCTTTTGCACCCTGGGCTATTTTTACAACAATTTTTTCTGCACCTTGGGATGGTTTTACAACCATTTTTTCACACCGAGGGTGGATTTTTTGCCACCCTGGGGCATTTTCCCCTCTGTTTTTTTACACCCAGGTTGTTTTTTTCCCCTGGGGGTATTTTTTATCCCTTCCCAGGGCGTTTTTTACCCCACCCCAGCTCCCCCAGCCCCAGCTCTGCCTCTCACCGGCCTGAGCTGGTGACGCCGTGGTCGACGACGGTGCCCAGGGGAGGGGACACAAACTCCTCTCCTGTCAGGCAGTAGAAGTTGGTGCTCAGCTGCTTCTGCACCACCACGACCACGAGGCTGGGCTGGTAATTTTGGAAGGTGTGGAAGCTCTTCTGGAGCTGGGGCACCTCGTACTTGAGCACCGTGTCCAGCTGGGGGTCGGACACCCCATCCCGGTACACCACGATCTTCATGGGCAGGGAGTGGTTCAGCTGGGGGGAAAATGGGAAAAATCAGCTCGTTTTTACCTCCCTGCCATGCACAGGATTAGCTGAGGGAGGTGGGAAAATATTCCCTGCTCAGGAGAAGTTTGGATGTTCAGGGAGGGAGTTGGGAATTTCAACCCACATTGAGTCCCCCCAGAAATGCAGCTTGGGGTGGGTTTGGGGAGGGCTGTGTTTGCATTAATCACAGAATTCCAGACTGATTTGAGTGGGAAGATGCCTTAAAATCATCTCATTCCACCCCCTGCCATGGGCAGGCAACCTTCCACTATCCCAATTGCTCCAAGCTGGCTTTGGACACTTCCAGGGATGAGGCAGCCACAGCTTCTCCAGGAAAATCCCAAGAGCTGGGATTTTTCCTGGCCCCCTGCCCTGTCACAGGCTGCTTTTCTCACGCTGGGGACAAGGGGCAGGCCTCTGGGAGCTGTAACGTGGCACTTCCCTCTGAGCAAACTGATCCAAGGCACGTTCCCGAGATAAGGATGAGCTGTCCCAGCTCCACATCCAGTCCAAAGGCTGCCAGGGAGGTTTGCTCCCCTGCACATATCCAGGCTGGAAGTTGAGGGTTTTGTTTTGAGGGAAGGTGGAACCACAGGAGGTGTTTTTGGTTGGCCTCACCTCGTAGAAGCGCTTGAGGGCTTGGGAGAGGCAGAGCCGGAGGCTGTCGGCAATTTCCTGGTGGGGCATCTGGAAAACCACCCTGGAGTACCACTTGGTGAGGATGCTGGGGATGGAATGGGAATGAGCACCAGGAACCCCCCATCACCAGGCAGAGTCCACTGAGGTCTTGTGCAACCCCAAACCGGCCCTGGCTCAGCATTCCCAGCCCTTTCCCCAGAGATTCCCGACACAAACACGCCAGGGGAGACCTCGCTGAGCACAGCAGCTCGGGGACAGCAGCATCCCCACCCCCTTCCCGGCCAAGGAAGGGGATTTTGGGATGGGACATCCTGCAAATTCCCAGGGCAGAGCAGGAAAATGCCTTCCCCTCTTTCCCAGGAAGCCACGTACTGGTTCATGCTGGCCACGAAGCCGATGACAGAGCGCATCCCATGGCTCCGGCTGTGGTGGATGTCCATGCCCACAACCATCAGCTGCTTCTGGACAGGGAAGAGAGGTGGGATTTAGGGATAATGTCCATGCCCACAACCATCAGCTGCTTCTGGACAGGGAAGAGAGGTGGGATTTAGGGATAATGTCCATGCCCACAACCATCAGCTGCTTCTGGACAGGGAAGAGAGGAGGGATTATGGGATAATGGAGAGGGGAAAAGGAGGTGGGATTTAGGGGCAATGTCCATGCCAGCAACCACCAGCTGTTTCTGCAGACAGGAAGAAAAGTGGGGTTTAGGGATAATGCCCATGCCCACAACTGTGAACTGCTTCTGGCAAAGGGAAAAGAGGTGGGATTTAGGGAGAATATCCATGCCCACAACACTCAGCTCCTTCTGGAAAGGGGGAAAAGAAGTGGGAATTAGGGATAATGGAGGGTGGAAGGGCAAGTGGGATTTAGGGGCAATGTCCATGCCAACAACCCTCAGCACCTTCTGGAAGAGGGAGAAACAGCCAGGTGGGATTTAGGGATAAATCAGACACCTCCAGGCTTGGATCCCTCCAGCTCCAAGGGACTCATGCACACCCAAGAGAAGCCAACCCCGATTCTCCAGCTGTTCATCCAGCCCGTGCCCACAATAATCCAACCCCCTCCAGAGCTTCCAGGCTCATCCCAGGCCTCTTCCCAGGGTTTTCCTGCCTTACCAGTGGGATATCAACCCCCCAGAGCTGCCCGCCCAGCTTGCAGTTGATCTGCAGCAGAACTTTCTGCACCACGCTCCTGATCTTGCCGGGATGGCCCGTGAGGGACTGGGCGTTGATGACCTATGGAGAGGGAAAACACTGGGAAAAGTGAGGCTGGAGACAGGCACGGATTCCCAGGAATGGGGGTCCCAGCCCACCTGGGAGGGCACCGGGGTCTGCACACAGCAAAGCTTCTTGATGGCCGCGTAGACGTCGTCCCGGCCGCTGGGGATGAGGCACAGGAGCAGCTGCAGCTTGTCCTGAGGGGAATCGTGGAATTGTTCAGGTTGGAAAAGCCCTCCTGGATCATTGAGCCAAACCTAAGGTCACCAATAACCCATGTCCCCAAGTGCCACAGCCACACCTCCAGGGACGGGGACTCCACCACCTCCCTGGCACAGCTTGAGGCCGTTCCCCCTTGTCCTGTCCTTTGTTCCCAACCCCCACCTGGACTTCACACCCCTGCCATGGATTTTTAGAGAAAAATAAGGTCCCCCTGAGCCTCTTCTTCTCCAGGCTGAGTCCCCCCGGGTGCTCCCATCCCACCTTCCCAAAGATGTCCCAGGGATGTCCCCACTCCTCACCTGGCTTCCCAAAGAGCTCTGGATGCTCCTGACGTAGCTCTCGATCCGGTCATCCCGCAGCTCCTGCACCGTGGGCTGTCCCACCTGCATTCCCATGGCTCCACAGCTGCTCCTCATGGCTGCCAGCAGGTCCTTGGCCAGGTGCTGCAGCCGCTTGGGATAGACCAGGAGCCAGGAATTGATGGAGATCTGGGAGAAAAGGCAAGACAGGTCATGGTTTGGGGGTGTTTCTGCAGCTCCCAATCCATGCAGCACATTCCCGTTTGGGAGAGGAGAAAACTACGGAGCATGGAGGGAAATTTGGGAGAGGAAAACTGGGCCTAGAGAACCTGGAGCACAGCAGGGAGTTTGGGAGAGGGAAATTTGGGCCAAGAAGAACCTGAAGGACAGAGGGGAATTTGGGAGAGGGAAAGTGGCCCAAGAGAAATCTGGAGCACAGAGGAGAATCCAGGAGAGGGAGAGTGACCCAAGAAAAATCTGGAGCACAGAGGGGAATTTGGGAAAGGGGCCCAAGAGAAATTTGGATTGAATTCCATCCAATTCCTGCATGTGAAAGGCTCCCTCCACCCTGGGATGAGGTGGGGAAGCAGACACCACAGCCACATACCTCCAACTCCTTTGGCAAACCAGGCTGGAGAACAAACCCAACATAAACAAGGGCAGGGTTTGTGCTGGGAGCGGCTCAGCTGGAATGCCAGTGCTCCGAAAAACCCATCCCAGCTTTCCAAACCAGGGGAGGCAGCTGCTCACCACGGCGATGGGCACTTCCTTCGTCACCTCCCGGTGCCAGCCCAGGTCCTCGGCGGGGAGGAAGGAGCGGTGCCGGAGGTTGATGCGCTCCGCGGGCAGGATGTGACCCTGGGTCTGGGCAGAGCAGGAATCTCCGGAGCTGCCTCCACTGCCTCCACGGCCAGGGGGAAGGCCGGGAGCCCCGCAGCCCTTACCCTGTAGATATCCGTGTCCAGGCACAGCCCCCAGTGCTCCAGCTCCCGGGAAGCGTCCGGGCTGTCCCGGATGCGGCACAGGAGGCTGGTGAGGCGCTGGTAGTGCTGCTGGGGACTCTGGATCATCTCCCACATCACCTCCTGCAACGGGAACACTCAGTGGTGAGGGAGGGCCTGGGGGTTCCCCCCAAACCCTCGGGAAAGCCGGGATCAGGGGATGAGACAGGCTCTGACCTTCAGCATCCGACTGTTCTTCCGGAGGTCGGAGAGCCCGGTGAGGAAGGTGAGCTCTGGCACGAGCAGCACCATCTCCAGCTGGCGCTGTTGCAGGGAGGGACAGGCAGTGTCAGCATTCCAGGGGCTGGGAATACCTGCTCTCCCCAGGGGCTGGAGGAGGCCAGAGCAGCCCGTGGATCTCCGTGCCCAGCTCACCCTGCCCGCCGGCATCTGTTTCTCCTTGGGTTTGTGGACGAGCAGCGGCTGGTCCAGCTCCCTGATGGTGATCCCGTGGGTCTTGCTGGAAAAACAGCATCATCACACAACCCTGGAATTTGGTTTGGAACGGATCTCGCAGAACACCCAGTCCCAAACCCCTGGCGTGGGCAGCGAAACTTTCTTGTTCCCACTCCCCCACCTCGGATCAGCACCGGGCATGGAGCCCTCCCTGTTGGAATCCAGGGCACAGGGAATGTTTTCTGTGTGTTTTAGAAAGCCCTGACTCTCAGCAGGACACTGTTTTTAACCTTTGTCCCAGGGAAAAAATTGCTAAAGCTTTGGGATGAGTTGGAGAACACAGGTGTGAACTAGGTATGTAGCAGTAGTAATAGTAGTCTATCACAGGGTGAAGGATTTAGGGTTTTAGGATTTTAGTATGAGAGTGAATAGGAGACAAGATGGAGGATTTTGGGTGTTGTCTCATCTCCTTCTTGATCTTCTTCCACTCCATTTTCTGTAGCACTGGTGGCACAAAGTCATTGGTTAGGGATGGTAGCAGCATAATTGTTACATGTGTAGATTAGTAGAGGTTATTGGTAGTAACGTAAAAACAAGATATGTGTTAGAAAGTAACTGGGTTGATTATCTTTAAAAAATCCTTGGTTTTGGGTATGGAGACCATTTTTTGTCCATTTTATGCCTTGCTTCTCATACGCTCAGTCTGGCATGCAGACGGCGTACTGAACTTAAGATAAGAGAAAAATAAACAACAACCTAAAGACCAAGAAACAGAGAGTCTCACTTGTCTTTCATCCCTGACAAAGAACTCACGAGAGGGAACCTCCTTCAAGGGCCCAGGGGGTAGGTTCCCAGCTGTGTGTGGGGTCCAACAACAACAACCAGAAAGAAAAAAACCCCCAACACCTCCCCATTCCCACGGGATGATCCAGCAGCTCCTCCTCACCTGTAGTACTCCACAAAGGTGATCTCCTGGCCGCTGGCCAGGGTGAAAGTGTCCTTGGGTGTCTTGTCCCAGTCGATGTCATCCACGCGATAGGTGCGGTTGTTGTAGCGAGTCATGACCACGCTCCCCACCAGCTGCTTGGTGCACTCGTCCTGGAAATTCCTCTGGCTCTGGGAGTGGATGGCTTGCCTGGCAAAAGAGGAGAGGCACGGCACGCTCCCTTCCTGTGCTGCCCCAGAAATAAAGCACCTTTTGCAGCACCCTGGTCCCCACAGCTTTTGGGGTTCTGCCGCCACGCTCACATCACGCTCAGGACGGACTCGCTGCGGATGATCTTGTGGATGGCGTCCACCATGAGGAAGAGCCCTCCGTCCTTCCTCCGGATGCTGACGGCGTATCCCGGCCAGATATGGAGGCTGTGTCCACAGGGAAACAGGCCTGGGTTAACCCAGAGCAGCCAAGGAAC
Organism: Leptocoma aspasia; assembly: GCA_013399835.1. NCBI lineage: Eukaryota > Metazoa > Chordata > Aves > Passeriformes > Nectariniidae > Leptocoma > Leptocoma aspasia. The sequence goes on along the minus strand of VXAX01002978.1, from coordinate 37,576 downwards.
AGCCAAAACTCAGGGATTTATCTCAACTTTATTGTTGTGGTTTGTGCATTGACAGAGGACCTTTGATAATAATATCAGAAGGTTAAGTATGATTTATTAACATGACTCTATAATAAAAAGGATTTTGGTTATTATCTGCTTAGTTTGGAGCATCTGAAGCTCTTGCCTCTAGCTCTGTCTAAGGAATGCTAGAATAGTTTACACAATCAGAGATAACAACTTTTTACTTCATAGGTTGAGAGAAAGAAAACTTTTATCTCTTACTATTAGGAGACAGGTAGAAAAATCTAAGTATCTTTAAACACAAATCAAAAATTGTACTTATAAAAACTTTAAAAAAAACAATTAAAAAATACTTTTTCATTAAAAATTTTTTCTACAAACTTACACACAAAAAAACTTACAACATGTTCTTACAGCACAACTTCTCAGAACAGCCACTCCAAAGTCAGGCTGACCTGGGAAAACTTCCCAGTTTCCAGGGAAACAGGGATGATCCTGTGGGAAGGAAGGTGCCAGCACCCACCTGTATTTCTGTAGCGTGGTGGCCTGGGCAGGCTCAAAGAAGTGTCTCCCAACCAGGCTCATGTTTAAGATTTTCATCACCCTAAGGAAGGAAACGCAGGAAAAGCAGGACTGGAAGAGGACTGACAGGAAGGAGGAGGAAAGGGGTCTCCTCCCTGGAGCTCAGGGAGGGTTTCTTTGGTCTCTCACCTGCGGAAAACCACGTTGTAAAAGGGGATGCAGAGATCCGAGCTGGGCTCCAGGATTTTGGTCATCTGGATGTTGATGAGAACCTCCTCCCCGTCGCTATTCCTCTGAGCCTTCAGGCTGACCTTTGGTAGGGCCAGAGGGGGTTCTCCCACCCAAAACAGGGGCACCCCTGTACCCCCAAACTGGGTGAGACCCCCCCACCCCTTACCTTGGGGATCTGGATGGGCAGGAAGAGGATGGAGCCGTCGAAGGCCACCACGTCCCCGGTCACGGCACGCTGCTCCTTCAGCATGGCAAAGCGAGCACTCCTGCACTCCACCTCGGGGCTGGGGGCACACGGGGGCTTTTCTCCCTCCTCTGCTCCCCCCACACCTCGCTCAGCCCCCCAAAAATCCCCCCTGGAGGCCAAAACCCAGAGCTCTTTGTCGTGCCAGGGCTGCTCCATCTCATGGCAGCCTGGACAGCAGGAGGGACACAGAGAGCTCTGCCTGGGGACACCCCAACCTCGAGGAACTGTGGGGGACCCTCGAGGGGCTGTAGGGGATCCCGGCCCCCCATTATCACCTGAAGGTCACGTGGTACTGGTAGACAGCTTCGTTCTGGCAGTGGATCTTCACAAAGTTCAGCCCCAAGGGGACAGCGGCTCCCTTTGCCACCGCCTTTGTCCCCTGCGCCCTGCGAGGGACAGGGGGTCAGCAGTGACCCCGCAGCACCCGGACCCCAAAACGTGGGGCTGGGGCCCTCACTTACGGCCTGGCAGCAGCTGGGGGGGTCTCCGGGGTGGGCACGGGCGTCGGGCAGGGCTGGGGGCTGGGCGGGCACGGGGCAGGAGCAGCAGCAGCTCTTCCAGGCTGGGTGGGCAGCGCGTCCCCTCTGCCTTTCCACAGGATCCTGCGTCCCCAGGGGGGGCTGCGGTGAGCCCTGGCACACGCTGGGGACACACTGGGGGTGGCCTGGCTGCAAACCCCCAGAGGTGACCCCGACCCCCCGAAATCCCCCTACCCCTGCCCCACAGCAGCCTGGGGGCTCAGAACACACAATTTTTGGGATAAAGGGTGAGGAGGGAGAGAGGAAATGGGGAAGACAGACGGAATAAGGGAATAGAGGGCATGGAGAGACGGAGGGGATGGAAGGGGAGAAGGAATGGGGGCAGAACACGGAAGGGCAGAGGAGGGACAGGAAAGATGGGGGGGGACAGGAGCACCCAGAGGAGGGCGGGCACTGAGGGTTTAGGGGGGTGGGGGACTCACTGCCCACGCGTGGGGAGCGCCGCCAGCGCTGCCCCCTTGTCCTCCTCCTGCCGCTGCACCGGGCCGGGCGGAGCCACAGCCTTCCCATCGCCAGCGCCGCCCCGGCCTGCGGGAGCAGGGCCACCGTGAGCCGGGCACCGGGGCTCGGCCGGCCCCCTCCGCCCCCTCACCACCGGCACCTACCCAGGGGCCTCTCCTGAGGCCGCTCATCCAGGCCCAGCCCGCGGAACAGCGCGGGGAACGGCGACGACGCTGGTCGGGGCTGGGCGGGGCCGGC
>VXAX01002977.1:1123335-1244684 GCA_013399835.1 Leptocoma aspasia | reverse complement strand
TATGCTGCTTTATATCACAAAACATTTAATTTGATTAATTTTTGGGGAGAGGCAGTGACAGAATGTATTTAACCCCTCATTCTTTTCTTTGCCTTTACAAAGATAATGAGACTTATCTTACTGAAGCTAGCTTATTTACTGAAGCACATAGAGTCACGCTAGAAGGGAATTTTTCTCAGTATCTTTGGACTTTTAAAGGGTGTCTGATACTATTTTCTAAAAACTCTTTATGTACCTACACATGAAAATGCTGCTTTTTCTGTGAACATGAACATGTTATTTGGAATCCAGGTTATGTGTTCCCTTGTTAGACCTGTAAAAAATCATACAGAGAAATGAATTTGTACTGCAGCATCTGATTGAAAGTAAAGATTTGTACACAGCAAACTATACAGAAATTAAGCATATGCATTTACCTGATACCTAATGATTTTAAGTCATTTTTGAGATAAGTGTATGCCACATACAATAATTATCCGATTGTTATGATTTCAATTTCAATTTCTCCTCATAAAATAAAACTGTGATTTTCTATTTCCCTGTCATACCTATTTGCAAAATGCTTTTTTAAAAGCTAAGAGAAAAGGTAATTAAATTTACATCCTCAGAACAAAAATGTGGTTGTGTCCCTGATTTGTTTCACCAGCAATCAGGAACTGCAGATACAAAATATAATTTCATTCCTTGCCACAAAAATTACATACAATACAGACCTTCCATTCTAATTTTAGTAAACGAATGTATTTCTAAATCCCCCAAGTTCCTGTTCTTCACTCCCCACCAATCTCAACCTATTGCTACATAGGAACCTGACACAGGGAGCAATTAATCCACACTGCCAAACACAAGAGGAATGTAATGCTTTTTCAAATATCAAATCAGTCCAATTTCATTTAGACTTAAATGATTTTTCTGGTCCCTCTTCATGTAGATACCTCTGCAGTCAATTAGCATTGTCACTTTTAATCTGTAATACTCAGATACTGGTCATTTCCCATTAGAGGCTTATTAATAGATCCTTATGGTCAGATAGAACCTTCTGCAATGTAATATCTGAGAGAGAAAACTGACAGCCATTATGCAGCTGGCATTTACTGAAAGGTTAGATACTGCAGATAACCTTAACCACAAATTACACTGCATGCCAGTGAACTACCTCACCACTTCACAATTCCACCTAAACATTTCCCACCCAAACACTCTTAGGTTTCTGCTCACTTAAGCTTAACCATCTAGATGTTTCCTAATTAAAATGTTCTTATGCTTTAGAGCATCAGACTTTACACCAGGCTTTCATGTTAGACAGAAAACCTTTTTTTGCAGCTCCAGAGGTTTTTGCTGCCTGTAAAGCCCCGTTCCCCTGAGCTGTGGACATGTGTTCTCTGCTGGGTCCCACTGTGCTGCCCCTCTGCCTTGATGAGAACCTGTCACTACCGAGGCTGCCCATGCTAAATGATTCATTTGGAGGAGTCCCATGAGCAGCTCAGCCAGGAGGCTGAGGGGGGATGACTTCTGGCACCAAGAGCCAGCACAAGCAGCTGGGCAGTGACTTCAGATGTGCTGTTCTGGCATGGCATTCAGCTCACACAGAATCAGGATTTCTCAGAGTGATCTTTTCTGTACACAAAGATGACAGCACAGGAGTCCAGCTTAGCAGGGTTTTGCCAGAAATAAACCCTCTCTGTCTTGTTAAAAGGCACTCAACACACTCTAGCACAAGTAGAAGACAAGGACTGGATTTTTTAAAATAAAATTCTGATATTTAGTGAAATTTTTTTGTGACAGACGATTTATTTTAAAAAAGAGATTTTGCAAAACAGCCGAGAACTCAAACCCAAGGGAAGTGATGGATCTAGGCTGGGATCTAGGTGGATGCAGAAATCAATATATCCATCATGTGGCCTTAAATAGCAACAGTTAAACCAGGTGCAGTGAAAGAGGTGATAAACTGTCTGATTTGTTTATTTTCTGCCCTTCAGACTCAATAGAAACCCACTGACTTAATGAACAACAGAGCAGATCTGTGTGACCAGAGTGCTTGAATCACTACTGGCTTACTGGTATGAGATCATGGCAAAGATTTCCCCACAGCAATCCAGACTTCATCAGCAATGCTTGAACCATTTCCTGGGGGCACGAGCAAGCCTCTACTCTCTGTTTGGTTGTGGTGCTCATGGTTGTGATAGCAAATACAGGCAGGATGGCTTGGCAGCAGGGAAAGGGAGGCTGCAGTGGGGTTGTGGTTTGTGGTGTGTGTTTGAAGCCTTCTTACTGCATGGACACCAGGTTTAAACCTGTGTCAAAATGAGGAATTGACTGTGGATCTTCATGTTCTGGTTCTTAGACCTTCCTCCCACTGCAACTCCAAGAAATACATCATTTATGCAAAAGCTAACTCACTATTAATTAGTTACTGCCAGTCACTATATTCACATAATAGGTATTTTCAATATGCAACTTTATCAAAACATCTGTTTCATCCTGAGCAGTGCATGTGCATTTTTTTCCCCTCCTCAGATTTATTTAAGTGATTGCCTCCCTGATCAGTCCTACTGATTGTTTATCTCTGGTGGCACAACAGCACAAACGGAGCTGTGCTGCAAACTGACAGACATCTCACTGCACGGAATAATTCAATGCCTCATTAAAAACAAGAATTAGATGTGGCTTTGGAGATTAGTGCCAGGAGAGTTTTGCCATTTTACATTCCTGTTGATGCACTCTGTAGGGACGTGCAGTGTGGATCAGCAGGGTTTCAATCAGAAGACTCCACAGAGGTCACTGTGAGCAGGCCTGTGTGGGCTTTCTCCTGAGTCACAGGGATATGTGTGGGTTTGTTTATTGCTGAAATCCCTTCCAAAGCACCCCTGTTTACATAGCAGTAGGGTGACCCAGGAGAGAAAAAATGGAATAAAAGCTGAAAGCTCAGCATTAATGCTGCTCCTCATGCTTACACATCAGAATAATTTCTGTCAAACCCTGAGACATAATAACACTCATAACACAATGCTGTTTGCTATAGCCTAACTCCTCTATGTTTTACAGATAAGTGTGATATAATTGAATTCTGGTTTGATTTTATGTTCATGTGAGATCTACAAAATAAATCAAGGCAAAAAAATTAAGCAACCTCCAGTTACCTTCCTCTCTGTCATGTGTTTTTCCTATAATTTCTTATCAGGGATGAAGAATAGTAGTTCATTGGCACAATGAAGCAGATTTGCACATTCATATTTTGGAGCTATCAGGGAAAATTCGGTAATGAAATATTTTCCCTTCATCCTTTTAAAGTCTCTTCTTGAACCTTGAATTGAAAGCTGGAAAAATGCTTAATATCCTACCAGCTTCCCTTGCTGGACAGACAAGGGGTTATCCTAAGGGTGGAGTTATATTAAGGATTATACTAAAGCAGCCTGACTTTTCTGGCTGTGGGGACTGACACAGGTCCCTGGGAGGAACCTCCTCCTATTAATCTGTCTGCAAACACAGGACTTGAGGACAGAGAAGGACTGAGAAGCCCCACTGTGTCCTTGCAGAGCCTGTGGACAGCAGCCAGTCACAAACTGCTCAGCACTTCTCATTAGGAAAGCTCCTTGGGGCAGGGAAAGGCGACTTGTGCAGCCCTGAACAACAAACCAGGATTTCTGCTCTGCTGTTGCACAGGAAAAGGACAATCTCTGCACAACTCCCTGCAGCCCACATGCTCATGATAACCAGAAAGTGTCTCTTTGTGCACAAGTAATACAAAAATTACACAGCTCACTACAGGGAATGAGAATGAGGGACTAAGCTCTAATATTCATTAACAAATAACCACTGTTTTATTAAGCTGAGCAGTGAGAACTGTGCAGAATGGAAAACCACAGTGATTTAATATAGATTTCTAGTTGGAACCTTATGATACCTGTAGAATACTTTACTAAATTACTGATGTCAGTTGTATTTCTCTTCGAGACTAGGGAAATAGGTTATTGGCACAATAAAACATCTAGAGGCATTTAAAATGTCAGTCTAATAGCAAGAACCAGTAAGGCTTTTAATTACCTTCTGTGCCATTTTTTTAATTGCTTCAGTGGCTGCAGTGCTTAGTGAATTCCTGACAGAGCAGCTGCAACTGACTTAATTTAAAACGTTTTTTAAGCTCTTGGAGGAAATATTAAGAAATACAACAGAAATCCAGGCAGCTACGTGGGCTATTTTATGTGGTGCATGTGAGGAATCTTTGGCTGTTTGCAGCATGGGCAAGAATGTTTTGAAGAGATGGAATGGGTGCTCACGTCAGCACCCCCCTGGTCTGAGAAGAAGATGGTGTTGGCTGGCTTTTGTAGGAGCCATGTTTTGGCAATTCAATTCATAGAAAGCAAAATCTATTCCTCGTGGTCCTGGCAGCTGCAGATGAAAGACCAGAGGCTCAAGAGAAAGGCTGAGGGCCAGAAAATGTCCCAGAACCCTGGTAGTTCAAAAAGAACTTATCCTTATCTTGCAGATGCATTTGCAGCTCTTGAGATCAAACTCTGATTTTTTTCTTCAGGAGAGAAAGATATTAAATTAACTGGGAAAAAAGCACATGAAAAGTTTCCTCTAATAGATCTTAATTTGCAGATAACTGGTGCACTCCACCCAAGGATTATCCACAGTGATCACAGAGGTGGACCTGAAGAATACCAAATATCCCAGTGCGCTCACTTTTTTCCCAGCAGAGAGGAAATGGCCACCTGCCAAGGCTCAGGCTCCCCTAAACCCTTGTGCCACCTCCAGTGAAGCTCTCCCCACCCCACCCTTCCCAGCCTTGGATAACCAGTTTGGGCTCAGGCACCACTGTCCCAAACACCTCTCTGCCACCAGCCTCACAACAGGAGAGGTTCAGATGTTGCTGAAGTTTCCTGGCAGAGGGAAGCTGGGACTGGGGAAATCACAGCAGAGCTCCAGCCTATGGCTCTCTGGCAGGGCAAACCCATATGCTTTCAGGTTTATTTCATACTACACTGCACTCTGTTAATAAAATGGACTTTTAATCCATTTGAAAAACCACACGAGGCACAGATCCATCTTGCAAACCTCTCTTTCCCTCCTGGGGTTTATCTCGATTAGGCTGTAAAAAGACATCATTGAAAAGGATTAGCTTAACACCTCCTAGCATTGTTTCAAAGGGTGTTTCTACCCTACAAAAGCACAGCAGTGTCACATTCTAGCTGGAACATGGTTAAAGGAAACTTTTTTTGCTAATAAAACTGCAGAGAAGACATTCCACTCCAGCACATGCAAGAAGGTGAGGACTTCAGCCACACAAGCGGTACGCAAACTAACAGTGCCTTATGTACTTCAATAAGTGTAGGCAGGACAAATTCTTAGAGACACAAGGACACATCATAGAAACAGGAAAGAATGAAATATTCTTAATCCAACTCAGTGATACTGGAGGACATTTAGAGTCATAAAATAAAACTATCCATCAAAAATCTTGGACTCTTTGTTGTCAATTCCAAATGGAAAAGACGTGCTTTTTCTAGCTATTAATTTTGTCTTACATTGAAATCGGGAGAAAAACAGACATGAGATAGAAATGTATTGGCAACCTTTCTAAACTGAGGCTTTAGTTAAATATACACAGTAGTCCTTAGAGTGAATATTTAATAGCAATTTTGAAGGTCAGCTATAGTCAGTAAACAGTTTATAAATTACGCTGAAAAATTCTTTTGACGACTCCTTGCAATAAATCCTTTTTGTGTAAACTACAACTTATTCTACTGGGCCCTTTCTAATTTCATTCATACTCACATAAATCAACAGAAAATCCATGGGAGTCAATGGAGTTACACTGAATACAGTGAAAATTTTTCATTTGATTTTTCTAGGAAGTGTTTCTAGAAAGTGCATCAGCTTTTCAGGATTAGTATAGTTTTAGGACAACGTGTGTTCGTGACAAAATCTACCAGAAGATTTTATGCTCCACTAGTCTAAAAATTCGTGCTTATGAAACACTTGTCATAATTTAAAATAGGAGGTGTGTGTGTCAGATTTTACAGGACATGGAGGAACTGGATCAGCATCTTTAATTTTAAGTGAGATGGTTTGATTTAAAGAGATTTTTGTCATTATTTTAACTCAGAACATGTAAAGCAGGTCTCAGTTTGTGACTGTCTTACAGGGCAGATTTTATTCTCCTTAGTCTTGTTTGCTTGAATATAAAGAGATTGCATCTTTTTAGGTGTGCATAGATGCAAAGGAAAAGCCAATAAGTCTCTATGTGCACAAAATGCATCATTGTTATCAGAAATAAGAAAGCCTGGCCGTGTGTGCATTTTTATTTCAGATTTACTCCAAAAGTCTTCTTTTAAGTGGGACAGATGTATGATCCAGTACAAGCACTTCAATGTCTTGCAGTCAGATCTCTTTTCAGAATGAGTGGGTCTCCCTTCTTTTCTTACCCAGCTATTTTCACAAACGAGCACTCACTGATTTCTTTGTCAGCTTTGGTTGGACAACATGTTCAAAAGTTGTCAGCATGTGTGCACTGAAAGAGTGGCATCAGGCTTCATTCTTCCAGAGGAATAAACCAAACTATCATTGAATAACAGCAGACAGGTGGACACATGAAGAACCCCCTAGATGCAAGGAAACACCCTTCCAGCACAGTGACATCCAAGCCTCTTACGCAGCTTGACACCAAAGTTCACATCAAGGCTTCCCTCAAACATTAAAGCAAATCAGGTGCCAGTTTTACTTGTTTTAAACCACAAACGTTTTGGTTTCTTGGCTGCAGTTCCATTTTCATGAATATTTGTTGTGGTATAGGCAAGCAAAAGAGTCTGGCAAATCACCCCCTAGAATTAAATACTCCTGTCCACACCTCTTGATTTTATGTGGTGTCACTCTCACTTTTCAGCCTTCTGATGTTTTCATTCTTGTGATGGAGTTTCTCACGCTGTTTTTTGTAAACATGCACATGCTTTTCTAACTGTCTTTTTGTTTTTCATTCCTTCTCCTGGGAGGAGAAAGGTTTGATGGACTTTGTCATTGACCAGTGTCGTTGGAGAGGTGGTAACTTCACCTTCCAATCGATGGTCGTTTCCAAAACCCTATATAATGGGAAAACCAAAATAAAGTTTCTCTCTTCTTTGCCTTCTCTCGGGTGTGGCTGCGTTTGTCTCTGCGTTTCGTGTTGCTCGATAGAGTGACAATGTGGAATTAAAATATCTGAGGAGAATACACAGCAAAATCAAGCCAGCAAGGTATGTGAGAAGAAGTCAAAGAGGACAGGAACATCTTCAATAACACCTTAACATTAAAATAACATTTAATATGATAATTTCAGTTGTGTTGTGTTGCAAAAGAATCCCTGAAATCTTTAACAAAGGTGGGGAAAAATTCCCATGCTTCTCCCAGATGTATGGTGCGTTGTTTTATTCAGGGGTTTTCCCTCATGTCAGGAAAAAAAATTGTATAAAACCATCTAATATTTAAGTACTGTTCTATAAATTTACATGGTAAGAGTTCCAGTAGACCCTTAAAAATAGGATAGGCTAGAATAATTTTTCATACCTAAATTCTGAAACTCATTCAAACACCATAAGCAGTGTACTAAGGCTACATTTTCTATCAGTTATCACTACCTTCATTCATCTATCAACTTTTATTCGTTACTAGGTTCATATTATAGAATTTTATTGGATCATTGACTAATGTTTTCTATTTTTCTGCTTCTGATTAATGTGTTTATTGATGCAAAACCAAACAGATGTTACTTTTGGGAATAAACAGCAATACACTGAGTTGAGCTTTAATGTTGGTTTCTTTACAAAAGTGTCTAAAAATAAAGAATTAAAATATCTGCTTCCATTCATCATTTAACCTACACAAGTTCCAGTATCCTATTACATGAAAGAGGTGTTGCACTTGAGACAAAAGTTTAATTATCAGGCTGCTGCTAGAATTGTGATATATTCTTAGGTAGCTATATTACCTGTGATCTCCTAGCAGCATTTCAGTGTTTTAATTTTAACCAATGAGACACTTCACTTTACATCTCCAGAACCTTGTTAAACACACTGAACAACAACAAATTTTTTATTGATCTTAATGGAGGTGTTCAATGTTAACTTCATTTCACTCTGACATCCATTTAAATTCCTTTTATTCCTTGCAGTCTTTAGTTTGGCATAAGACAATACAATTCATTGAGGCTCTAATATGTTTAATTATGCTCCGTGGAAACATGTTTAAAATTCATTCCAGTTCTAACAGATGCATATAAGCCAAATGCTTCCATAAAAAGAAAACTGGAGACTCTACAAATTTCATTCCATGCATCAGGAAGGGAGGGTAATCCCTTTCCCATCTGCATATTTTGATGAGCTATTTTAGTCTGCCAGTTCCTAAATCTGAGGTTATAACTTCAAAAAGGCAAACTCAGCAGTCCTGAGGCAAGCTGCAGCCAGCAGCCCCCATCAGCCCTGCCTCGCCCAGGCACAGAGCTGAACAGAGAGGAACCCCAACAGAGGATGCCTGGAGCCTGTTTTAAGGGAGAGGCCACCTGCCAGTTTAAGGTAGGAAGGTGAATGGGTCAGGATGTGCTCTGCACAGATGAGGGCTGTGCCTGGGAGAGAGGATCCCTGGAATTATAAACACAGGAAGCTGCAGCAGGCAGCAGATCCAGCTCAGCACCCACCACAACTCAACCACCTCCAGTGCCAATGTATGGTGTAAAGTTGGGCACTGCTAGGGAGAAACCCAAGAGGCAGAAGCAGAATTTTACAGACAAAATCAGCATTAATTTCACAAATTACCCTGTTCTAATTGCATTAATTCATAACTCTTGCAGTATCACTGCTGGTGACTGAGATCTGATAACCTCTCTAACAAAACTGATGTTGGAGTCAACACTGTACCCATCCCTTGCTGTGTAGCATCCAGCTCCCCAGCTCATCCAAAAAAATCCTCCTCTTTGACAGGATTTGGGCAATCATGAGAGCTCCAGGTAGTGCTACTTCCATCAGCTCACCTCTGACTGGAACGACACATATAAGTAAATGTGCATTTTGTTTGGACGTGGAATTTTGCCTAAACATCCACCCAGTTTTCCATTCTCTTCTATTTTCAGTCACAGATTTCCTTCATTGACCAGAAGATCCTAGAATTAATTTAATTCCTCTTTGTTCTTTTCCCTTTGGCTGTTGTGAACTTCAATGTAATTCTATTTTTCTCTGTTAATGATAAGGTTAACAGTTTCCTTTTTCTGGGTTGTTTTGGATCCACCTTCTCGAGCAATTTTAACTTTCCTGATTTGATGTGAACAGTGTTATAAACAGTACTCTAGACAATGTCCAACTCTACCATATGGAGCAATAAAAGTTCTTGGATTTCCTTATGATTTATTGCCCACAGGACGGATAATTCAATTCACTTCACTGCTTGATTTGTTTTTCATTGCCAGTACACACTGGGATGAACACTTTAGGGATTATTTTAATGCAGAAACACCCAGATTGCTTTATTTGTCTAGATATCAGCACATTTTCCAGTTTATGAATGGCTTTTGGTTTCATTGTTTATTCATTTACCTGGGCTGAATTTCATTTGTCATTGGTAGGTCCCATCATGTCGATGTTTTCCCAAATGAGCTGTGCTGTGCACGTGGGATTTTTTTCCTTGCACACTCAGTTACTTTAAGTTGGTATTATTACTTGGAAACTCAGTATAGATTAAGGAGATATTCTGCCCCTGCCAGCTCAGCCTCCCTCTGCACAGGACTATCATTTCAATCTGTCTGACACTAATTCAACACCCGTGTTTTGGCATAAGCCTCGCCACAACATTCCTACTAAAGTCTGAGTTTGTGACACACAACCACTGGAATTACTCCAGCTATATTTAGTTTTCACTTTTGACTTTAAAATCCCTTCTGGATTACTACAAAAAGTCTTCCAAAAATCTAAATGTGATTACCTCTAAGTCTTCCTTAAGGACCAGGAGAGCAACAGTTTATTTTTCTTATTAAACAGTTAGAGCTGCAGTTAGCCCTCTCCAGAAACTTTTCCCTGAGGGAGACGTGACTATTTCATGGACATGGGCATGCTTAAAATTGCATCTAGCTATCAGCAAGCCTATAAAAGTAATTCAAATGTTGCAAAACATTTAAAATGGAATATTTTAAAAAATACTTTTTCCAATCAGAAGTCTGTCTGTATAACACAGTAAGCCCAAACAGCAAACCGATTTATTTAGCATGATCTAAGAATGCTTATCACTCCTGCTGGAAATCCTGGTTTCTTGGACAAAAGAGATAGTCTGTAATGACCATGCTTTAATTTTAGTGCTTCCCTGAATCATTGAATATGAAAATTTTCCTTGATTCAGGTGCACCATATTTTAAATCCCTCTTATCTTCCAGAAGTGTTTAAGAGAAGACTCCTGCCATCAAAGTCAAGCTCAACAAATCTATAAGATAAGTAATTCCATAGCCTTCTAAAGTAAAACTTGAGGAAATTACTAAAAAAGTAAAAAATATAGAATATAAAAAGGGGAGACAGATGTAACGTCACACATGAACACTAAAATCTAGTACCACATTATTCAAAGTTGGAAATTCCCTCCAGCAAGTGCAATTGGATGCTTCTTTCTCTCTGTTAATATTTCTATTTGCCTCCAGATACTACAGAAAATAAATTTAGGTTAAAGTGGTTTTTTTCTCTATAGACTTCTGAACAAAACTTTTAAAAATAATTTTGCTTTACAGAGGTTTGATACTACACTTCCCTAATTTTATGCGGAATATCTGAATGTATTAGAAAATTGTAAGGATTTAGAGGAGAAAACAACCTCCAAATTTCAGGGGTGATCCTCTACTATCCATGGATTTCTCTGTTGGAAGGCAACAACAGCTTTTAGTGCCTGTGCTGTGTCCTTTAATGCCTTTGTTTCTGGATTGCTGAATCATTTCACACAAGAGAATGTTATTTTCACTTAGCAATGCATCTGCCAGTGTTCTGAGCAGCAATGTTTGCTAAGGGAGCTGTGTCCACACGGGGAAAAAAGCAGTTTCCACATCCCTTGAAATGCTAGAGTGAGTAAATGGCACTTCTCTGATGGAATGATATGATATAGGATGGGATTCTTGAGGGAGGCTATATGGCAGTATTAAATAAAAATATTAAATAATAAAAGCAAGCCAATTCATGCAGATAATTCCATAGACCTGAAGCAAGACATGTCTACCTCAAGCTTTCAGTTTCATGAGCTTCATAACACAAGAAAAATCAAAGCAAAAGATACAACAAATGAATTTGTTTTGCCACCAGTTTACAAAGAGAAGATTCAGCATGAAAATGGCCATGATGTACTATACCAAAAATTCAATAAAACACAAATCAAAAATATTAAACACATCACAATGAGCTATGTTGCTTAATTTTTGCAATTTAACTTTCATAGAGTCATACAAGCCCAGAATGGTTTGAGTTGGAAGGCACCTCACAGATCACCCTGTTCCAAACCCCGGCCGTGGGCAGGGACACCTTCCTCTAGACAAGGTTTCTCAAAGTCCCATTAAACCAGGCCTTAAATTTTAAGAAGTCACTCTCCCTTACATATTTGATGCCCCCTGTGCATTTTTAATCTTGTTAGTATTATTTCCAGCATGACTTGCAACTTCCAGGAGCTGAGCTCGGAATAGCCAGCGAGGATGTTTCTGCAGCAAAACAAACTGCACAAAAATCAGCACTGCATTATCTCCACAAACATGTACTCGTCCTTACTCATTTTGCAGTTCTCAATCTAATGGATGTCAGGGTATTTAATATGGCCCATTCTTCATGGAGAATAGTCATCCCATTTGCTGCTGTGAGATTGATAGTGCCAAGTGCTATCAATCCCCAAAGCTCTGATGCAGGCCATGGACCTCAACCAAGAGATTCCTTTCTGTGCTATCAATCTCGCAGCTCTGTGCTCTCTCCAAGTCTTAAATCAGTCTGGTTGATATCTTTCCAGTTTCTGTATTCCTGCATCAGCAGTCTGGCTAAACATGGCCATCATTCACTACCTCTGTTTCAGCAGTGGTTACAAACACAATATCACTTTTATTATTGTCATTACTGTTTACTTTTATTACAATAACAACACTGAGGTGATCAGTGCTTTTCAAATCTGGGGAAAACCACAGACACCATCCCTGAAAGTGGAAGAGCCATATGGGGAGATTTTTACCATAGTAGATTTTCAAACCTAGACAGCACAGATAAATACAAACTTGTTTTGAATGACAGGAAAGTGCAACATTTGTTCCATTATGGATGTTTCCACCTTTAACTCACTGAGCTCTGAGGCACCACAGAAAGCTCCTTCTGTTGGAGTGGAAAGGGACAAGTGGCCCTGCTCTGAGAACTACTGCTTACTTTGCCTAATGGCCATTAAGTTGGCTCCCCAAATACTTCAAAAGGCCTTCCATGCTTTGTGGTCCTGGAAATATTTTGTGTATTTGTGAACATTAAAAGAAATATCAAATCGGCTTTCCCGTCTTTTTTTGTTTAAATGATTTTTTAGGCTAAGTTTATCCATAAAGGTATTTACAAACAGGCACCCCATAAAAATACCAGCAGAATCTAAGTCTTGGAAGGTAAGAGAAATCTTCAGTTGAAAGCTTATGGCTCACACAGAGAACAGTTGAAATGTCTTTCATATTCAAGTCTTAATATAAGCTGATAATTAAACCCTTTACCATTATTGTTGAATGTGGATTTTAAATCCTTAAAATATGGGAATGTCAAGTCACCTTTCCCACTGAGACAATTTAACAATTGAAATTTATGAACCATATCCTTCATTACGACTTCCATTATGTAAGGGGATCTTTATTTTAAGCCCATTCAAACTTTCAGTGGAAGGATGATGAAATTGTATGAACCATAGCTTTTACAGAGCTGCTTCCATACAAAAATGATTAGACAATATTCTGCACGAGTATCTGGGTCCTCACAGTGATCTTTTACTTTTCATTTTTGTTCATCCTTCCCTAATTAATATGCACAATAAATATTTCTGCACAAGCACACTGCTTGGAGTGCCAAGATGAGAATCTGTATTGAAAATCAATAATTTAGTAGAGATTCTATTTACTGTTTATTTTTGCTGCCCATAAAGGCTGTCACAAAGACAGAGGCCCAACCATGCTGCACACTGGGTAAAACAACTCCATCTGAAATGTCAGTCTACAAGTACAGCTGACCATGGACAGACAAGGAAAGGGAAAATAATGCACACACCCTGCCCAGAAAAAGGGGAAGTGATCAGTTAGACAACACAGACGGGGGTGATAAGAAAGTAAGGATTGCCAGCTGATGGAGATGGGGAAAAGTAGTGCTGGACTCATCTTGAGTCCATCTTGAGTCCTGCAAAGGGACTCCAGTGTGAAACTCACTTGCCTTTGCTGGTGGAAGAGACATAGGTTCAACCATAAAGAAAGATGAAATTAAATACACAAACCCCCTCCAACGTGCAAGGCTCAAATGGGAAGTTCAGATAAACAAAGTGCTCCACTAGAAAAAAACAGTGATCAGTGAAAACCAAGAAAAATGCTCTTTTTATGTGATGAAGTTTTGAAATTATTTAATAAAAATTTGATAATTTCATATAAAAACACAGAGATGAAATTAAAATGCAGTATCTCCACTGGCCCAAGGAGCTGGATTAAGTAGATGGAGACAGAGATGTTTTAATTACTAAGGAAAGGTCTTTTATTAGTCTCCAACTTATATATTGATTTTCTCTGATTAATTTATAAATGTGGTCTATGGAATACTTACAATGCAAGTTTTTGTAGGCACTGCTGTAAATACCTGATTTCTCTCTCATCTCTTAAGGACAGATTTCTTTATTTTAAGCTGAATTTCTCTTTATTCTACAAAAGACCTCATCTAGTCACAACTTGAGTCTGCAATGAATGCATCTAGTGAACTAATTTATGCCTTTTTTTGAATTATAATTACTCATTTTTTATAGAAACTGTGATTCCTACAAGAAGAACTGATTGAACTTTCACTGCTTACAGCGTGAGCCTATAAAGATGCTTGTATGAATCTTACAGTAATATCTTTACAGAAGACAGAAATGAGGATATAAAAACCTGAAATACAGTTCACTTAGATTGCAGTTTAGTGGAAGTACATGACACTTTATCAGTTGTATAAGTCCTCCTAACTAAATTATGTTACAATGATGATGCCATTAATCATGCCTGCTGTATTCTCCCCATCGTAAGAGATATCTCCAATACACTCAGGCTCTCCTGAAGAAAAATACCACACACTCATTTATCCTCTATTGAAGAAAAATAATGGAAGCAAGGTAATTACTAGTAACAGTGATGTAAAAACCAAAACATGAGCATATGCCAAAAACAATTGGGAAAAAATGAACAGTAAATTCTTCCAGTAAAACTGTCCTGTTTATCAGCAATAGAGTGAACTATAAAGAAACTCCATAAAGCTGTTAATGTAATGTAAATCAAGGCCTCCAGAACCAAGGTCATGCAAAACCTGAACTTGCTAAAGTCAGGAGAGGAAAGTGAGGGGGAAAAATAATATTTTATGGTGTGTATACTATCCTATCTGTTAAATAATGGGGGTCAAGATGAAGTGAGAAAGGGTGTAAAGCAGCGTACAGGGTAGGAATGGGACTTGGCAGTCATCAGTATGCAAAAAACATCTGTTTGAGGGAAGAATAATTTGAAGGTTATTTCAACAAAAGCAAATTAACTGCAGAGTTCAATATCTGCTTTGTCATTACAATCCACCCTAAACATTAATGCAAAGTGCAAATAGCTAGTAATTATTTCACCTCTACAGCATGTGATGCTGGATCACAGAGAGTTTAGAAGAACCATTTAAAATGAGTTACTAAGCCCACTATGAAGAAAAATATTTATTGTTGCTTATTGGCTTTCTTTTGGAGGGAGGATAGTTTTGCTGCATTGCAAAGAACAACCTGTGATGTGATATTTTACATTTGAGTCCCCAAAGCTATCAAAAAACCCCCTCATTTATCATAAAACTCTGACTATAACTGCAGTGGTTCAAATGCCTCTACACAAAAAATTGAAATTGCCATGGCAGTGGTCCCAGAAGCTGGGACATGTGCTCTGGGTAGATGTGCAGGCACAGCAAGGGAACTCCAGCTGCCCCTCCACAGCACAGACATCACATATTTATTACATGTTAACATATTTATTTATTTATTACATGGTAACATATCATACACCCAAAGCACAGTGAAGCTGGCACTGCTCTAACAGGCAGCTCAGCAGAAGCCAAATGAAAATTTTACCACCCCAGTTTATAACAGTTTATATTCCTTCAGTGTTTCCTTAAAATCACCTCTGAACTGCACCCCTTTTTTCATTGATTTAAACTGTGTGAGTAGAAGCCTTTTTTCAGGTGCCTACACTTCTCTCAATGCAAATGAGTGGTTTTATACATCGTTGCAGAGAACAGCCAAAATTACCACAGTAAAGAAAATTATTTAATTTTCCTATATATCATCCTTACATTAGGCTGAAAGCTCAACGTGTTTTGCAAAGGAATGGAAATGCCAAGAATGACACGCAGAGGCTTCATCTTCCAAACCTGCAGTTAGCTGTCAAAGGAAACACAATTTTCTGGGTTTTACACAATTAATCCTGCTGCATTTACTTAAACTTCAATGCCTGCAAAATGTTTCTGTGCAAGTGCTGAAATATGTGCATGCAAAAGCTAAATATGTGCAGGCAGAAATGCGTCATTAGCTTCTGCATGCACAGTAGAGAAAATTGGAACAAAAATGCCCTAAGGAAAAAATCCCATGAAGTTACAGTTGAAATGGCCAAAAACCAATGGCTAAAAAGCAGCATTTAACCATCCAGCAACACATTGTGCTTGTTGTTTGTTTTAGACTTTTTTTTTATATGGACTCCAACATATGTGTGGGTGTGTATGCATCTTCTGGGCAGAGTGTGAATTAAATCAGATAAAACACATATCAGCTCAACAGGGTGCCCCAAAACACTCACCAACCAACCCATCCATTGCTGCATTTGCCATCTTAAGCAAATTCAATTTCTTTCTTTGTGATAAAATAAGGCAGTTCAAAGCAGATAACATCTCACAATAATGAGTCCCAAAGCTGCAATTTAACACAAACCTAGCAATTCTATTATACAACACATCCAGTTCATTAAAAACAACAAGCCAGCTTGTATATGATCTGTATCACCACAAATCAAACATCAGCAAACTAAGCTGCTGGGAAATGAGAAGTCCAGTTGAAATTAAAAAAAAAAAAAAGCCATGTAATCACCTCAAACAACAGCGAATTTAGATTTAGTGTTCAGATGAATTTATGTTCATAAGCCATTAATTGTGAGATAAAAGCTGTTCTCATCCAGTAAACTCTAAAAGATCATAACTCTCCCCATATGAGCTATAGTATATTTGTAGTAAATATAGTCACATTTAATGTATTATTCCACATATCTGAGTTTATTCAAATATATGGCTTACAGTATTAGAGGTCTGGCAAATCATTATTAGTTTATTTACTGGAAATCTGTGTGAAGGACAACAGAAATCCATTTACAAGATATCACTGAAATAACTTGGACTCAGCCCTTCATTTCTTGAGCTGCTGGACACCTGGCAACTCTCATTATCTTTAATGAGAAGCTTCCAAACCTTTTCAAAATATGAACTGGGCACAATGGGCTCCCAGCTGAAGCATCTTATATAATTTAACATTCACACCACAATAATGCCACCAGCTATGTTGCATTATACTTGCTTCACCTTGCTTAATGGAAAGGATCTATCAGGTTTAATGCTAATGAAATATTTTAAAATTCCTCTAGGCTCAATAAAAAGCAAGAGATGTGGCCCACACATAGTGTTCAAGTGGTCAATTCTAGTTTTAAAGCAACAATATACAACTCTTTCTTACAGGTTTACCATTTTAATTGCTCTCTCTAATCCAATTTTACACCTAATAGGCCATTCAGGATGCTTTGAAAGTAGTGTACATGTTACTGCAGCAATCTGCTTACTGCCTCACTATCCATCTCCTGAATTACTCTCAGTGTATTTGCTGCCACAATGTCTGAATATTCCCAGGACAAGATCTGGGAAGAGCAAAATGAAGCTAGGAATGCCCTGTCAACCCCAGCCGGGCTCTGTGCCTCCACACTGCACACATGCACAAGGGAGACTCCTGGGACTTAAGATGTGCAGTTCCTATGTTCTCCCACCTCCCACAGAGGAAAAGAAAGAGCTGGGCTATTCTGGTTTTTCCCATACAGGAAACAATTTATTTCTCTAAATGCTACAAGCTGTGTCCTTTCGTCACAAAAAGTGGGATCTATGACAAGTACAAATCACAGCCATTGACAGAAAAGGCCAAATCTTCCCAGTGATGATTCTTGTTCTTAATTGCACCAGAAGGCAAAAGGACATTTCTTGCAATAATCAAGGCTACGTTACACCAGCTTAACAGGGAAGTGAAGGGCACAATATTAAAATCACCACAACAAACTGCTGACATGCCAAAGAGAGCAAAGCTGTGCTTATTACAAACTTAGCTCATCCCTAGAAGAAAATCTACTTTAAATTCCCTTATGCTTCTGTACTGGCTGAAGGGGGACCAGTGCTACCACAGAGACCAGGGTGCCTGTAAGAATCTGGCTACCTGGAATTTTGCAGCTGTGTGCCTCGGTGTTTTGGGAGCAAACAGGCCAGAGCTATGTGCCTTGCCCACAGCAGTGGTTACCAAGAAGCTGAACATTGCTTTCAGGGCTTTTTGGGGTCACTAACTTGGGGTTTTTATATCACATAACAGATTTAGGAGAGTGCTCACAGGGCCTGGTGTGGGAATTTGTGTGCTATGGATGCTTGAACATAATGTTCATTTCTATACAAGTAATGGCAGCAGGAGCAGAAAGGCAGTACATTAATTAAAATCCAAGTGATTTGGAGAAAACATGGTGCTGCAACTTTGACAAAACCTGAGAAATTATTCTGCCCTGAACCTGGAGATTCCCTGGCCTCAGGAGGAAGAAGCGGCAACTCACTTTGCATGTGGAAGGGAGTGAGGAGTGAGAGGCACCACCATATAAAAAATTAAAATTCAGAAATTTTGTCTTGCAACCATCAAAACCTCACATTGTTTCAATGTTTCCAAATGTTTTCAAAAGCTCTTAAATTCTGTGAAACAACAGCAGAGCCAGACACTGAACCAGAAATGTGAGGCTTCCCAAAATACCCCAGGGTCAGGAAATATGTCAGTCCTGGGTCAGTCCCCAGTGTCCCAGTAAGAGAAATTTGCCTGACAGGCTCCAACAATGCCAAGAAGCCATGAAACCTGCTTCTTGGAAGTGAAGGGAGGATGGATAGGGAAAAATCTCTGTTACATTTTCAGCTGGGATGTTCTCATTTTATGGCAAGTGAATTTTCTCCTGAAAAAAAAATGACTGTGATGGCAATTCCCCAGACCTCAGTCCTGCTCTTATCTGCAGTGCTTCCCTGAACAGGATGGACAGTGAGCAGAATCCTGGAGGCTTGGATCACTTAGGCAGATAAGGACACATTCTGCAGATAGAGATGTGCTTCCATGGGCTGGAAAACATCACAAAATACACTGAAATGTGTCAGTTAAAAGGCACCAAAAACCATGGATACCTTCCCCTTTAGGAGAGTGTGGAGTGCCAGGATTCAAAGATATGAGCAGTGTTTAACAGCCACCAGCTGCTGCCTCCTGTGCTGGGTGCACAAGGCTGCACATCACATCACGCCTTGCAGGCTGGCTTCTGAGATGTTCAGCTTTGCAGCAAGGGAGTTTGGGGATTAATACCTTATTATCTCAAAGACACATATAATTCAGCAGTTTGCTTAGTTTTGAGCAGGATCCCAAGCCTGGTGCTTTGCACAAAATCTGTCTTAAGCCAAAACAATTACAGATTTGCAAACAAGCTTCCAGTTGCTGGAGGGGGGAAGAGAAGGGCAATGAAAACCTGTTCTAAATAAAATGGACTTCTAGTGCCAGTGAGCAGTACTATCTAGTCTTTGTATCTCAGCCAGGTTTTCAACTGTCAGAGATGGGATCTAAAAATTGCATTCAATAGCAGGATTTTTAATCTTTAGACACACTACTTGTCTCTAAGCAGTGGTTGAGAGCAGCTAAACACAGAAGCTGATCAATGTGTCATAAACACAGTGTGTACAAACATACATACAGATATTGTTTAGTCAGAAATGTTTTGCAGTACCATTCCCGATCCACAAAGGGCTTTTGGTTAGCAGATTTTCAGGTCAGCCAAGGTTTCATCACCGCTGCATATTTCAGCTGCCCTAACAAACCCACAGCAATCTTGCAACTTGGTAATCTTTTTAGTCTCTTATTTCACAAGTTTAACTGCAAGTTTTACTCCTCCGTTGTAAAGGAGTAAATTCCTACTATGAGGCTTTCCAGCTTAACACAGTCCATAACTTGAGCAACACCACTTCATGATACAGACACGTGTTCCAATACCGTGTAACATATCAGCTACTGTTGCCTATAGCAATGGGTAGTTTTAAGGTTGCTGCCAAAGAGCCAAAGTGAGAGTACTTTTGCAGACATTAATTTTAGTGTTTTGTTTCATTGACTTAAAAGCCCCCAAAACTATAGATTTGCATTGATACCAGCTACACTGCTCTGTGCTTACTTTTTTTTTTTTTTTTCCTGGAAAACAATAAGTCATTGCTACTTTGGCTAAATTACAAAATGAAGGGACCAAGAACTACAGAGCTGGCTCAGAAATGTAATCTGTGTTTGCCTTACTTGAGAGAGGGCACAGAAGCAAGGCAAAACTTTAGATATAAAACATACCATATACCATTCTCAGCAGAAGCTGTCAGCACTATTCCTCCAACATAGTAAATTATGCTGGAAATTAAACGAGAAATTACTAGGTTTTCAGATTCTATACATTGAGAAGTGATATACAGTATGAAATATTGCTTCTTAGATAAAGCAGCAGCCCTCGCCTCCAACTCTATACCACAACAGTCACCAATGAAATATAATTGCTGGCAAGAGAGAGGTAAAAAATGAATCAGTGGCTTAAGCATGAAACTGCCAGTAAGCAGGCAGACAGGGAACCAAAAGGAAGCAATCTTCTCACATGGATTAGCTTGTTTCTCTCTGCTAACCCACCACAATTAATACTGAATACACCAGCCACTTGAAATATAAAATAAAGAGAAGATAAATAATACTGCTATTGCCTTTAACTGGAGCAAGACATGTAGCATCAATATCAGGCTAATTGAAGGAAACATTAAGTTCCTGATATTTGTTGTGCTTTTAAAACCTTTTTTCTCACAACTTATCTTTTTTAATTAAGTTGAAGCAATAGAATGCAAGACAGTTATTTTACATCACCACCATGAATTCCTGACATATGCTTAGTTCTATTTCCTGAGTAACCTCTTTGGGTTTTCTCATTTCCAAGACACAAAGAACTCAGAAATTCTGATAGATGCCTGTGCCTGAAGGCAGATGATGCTGCTGTGACCTGGGGCACAGCTCAGCCTCCAGCACATGTGGAGCTGCAGCCTGGCCCAGAGCAGGAGGTGTGAGAGGTGCAGCAGAACTTCCAGGCTGGCTTTTGCCCTCACTGCCCGCGCTGGGATGCAGTTTCCACTCACAGTGTGCAGCACCTGAGGCTGACAGGACAATGCCAGCAGAGGATTAAAATGGTGAAGGTAAATGACATCTGCCTTGCAGCCTCCTCCAGCAACCCACTCCATGAATGGTGGACATCCAGATCCTGATCACCTTAACTGGGCCTCCAAGGATTTCCCATGCTGTATCCCACATTTTCTCAGCCATAAAATGTTCCAAGAAGAGTTTAGGGAAAAGCCTTTTTCTTACTGAAGAACTTCCTTTGTTTTCCTTTCATTTTTTCTATATGTGCTGCTTTCAGAGCTGGTTCTCCAGCTTCTACGTGACCTTTGCTGTGACTTGTTTCACCATGTAGCTGGAAACTAAAACTAAGATTCTGGCTATCCCTACATTTGCAGCTGGCTTTAGCCCTACATCCTAGCCTCTGTGATCTCTGGAGCCTCAGGCAGGAGCTGACATTAGTCCTATGCTCCATACAAACCTATTCTGAACTCACAGACATAAAAAATCCCATTTTTAAAAGCA
Organism: Leptocoma aspasia; assembly: GCA_013399835.1. Lineage (NCBI taxonomy): Eukaryota > Metazoa > Chordata > Aves > Passeriformes > Nectariniidae > Leptocoma > Leptocoma aspasia. The sequence goes on along the minus strand of VXAX01002977.1, from coordinate 1,223,483 downwards.
ATTCTAAGATCCTGCCTTTGAAAGCTAAATGCCAGCTGAAAACCTGGCCAAGATACACAGACTAGAGATCACTATCCATCTCAAGCCACTTCTCTGAGCATCTCAAACTGCCCTGTACAATTATCAAGCCAGTTAATTGTACCTTGAAGGTGGTCTGCATATGGGTTGGGACAGGCCTGATCAGAAGGCAGCAGTTTGCAATTGCTTTTTTTTAAATTCAGAGATATTTTTAGCTCATCTTTTACCTGCGAGCTTACATATTAAACCCAATTAAAAATGCACTTTGTTCTTTAAAAATGAAACTCAATATCAGTCACTCTCCTTTTATCTCTTCAGTGCAGTGGTACTGTTGGAGAGAGAAGTAATTAATGAAGAGAATCAAAAAGTTTCCAAAGTGTTTCCTCTTCACAATGTAATCATGATTATATTAATGTAGTGTTTTTATTAAATGAAAATCAAGCCAACCTAGGCCTGTGAGTGTTGCTTCACAGGCAGAGAAACCTTTATTAGCATTCTCTAGCTGCTGCTGCAATTCTTTCAGGGAAGTTTTATTGCTGCAATATATATTCTCAGGTCTGCTACTAGATTTTTGTCTTGTTTATGGAATTTAAATGGTGTATTAGACTAAATTCTTCACTCTGCCTCTTTCCAGAAATGGAGATCCTAGACAGATGAGTTGATGGGAAGAAAACCAAATAGAAATAAACTCCCTAACACTTTTGTATTAGAATTCAGTACTCAGCCACGTTTGTATCAGATATCAAATTCTCTGCTGACCTCTGCTGAAGTTGTTGTGGGAACAAGAGCAAGGGAAACGTGGTCAGGCAGCTGCAAGAGCCCTGATCCCAAACCCAGAGCCTTTGGGCTGTGAGGGTGAAGCACCAGAACTGCAGCTCTGAAAACTTCAGAGTAGAGTCATGGAAGTGTTAATGTTGGAAAAGACCTTTAAGTCATCCAGCCCAGCTGTCAAACCCAGCTCCACCACCATGCTCGTCATTAAACCATGTCCTCAAGAGCCATACCCACACATTTTTTAACACTTCCAGGGATGCTGACCCCACCACTTCCCTGAGCAGCCTGTTCCAATGCTTTACAGCCCATTCCATGAAATAACAACTGATCTAAACCTCATCTGGTGCAACTTCAGGCCATTTCCTCTCATCCTGTCATTGCTTCCCTGGGAGAAGTTAGTGACACCCACCTCACCACATCCCTCCTGCCAGGGAGCTGTAGAGAGTGAGATGGTCCCTCTTGAGCCTCCTTTTCTCCAGGCTGAGCCCTGCCAGCTCCCTCAGCTGCTCCTCATGAGCCTTGTGCTCCAGATCCTCTCCCAGATCCATTGCCCTTCTCTGGACTCACTCCAGCACCTCAACATCTTCCCTAGAGAGAGGAGCCCAAAACTGAGCATGGACCTTTCTCCTCCCTGCCTGTCCTGCTGACTCCCAGTGCAGGGGCTGGGACACCCCCAGAGAACCTGTCCCATTCCAGTGCAGGGGCTAGGACACCCCCAGAGAACCTGTCCCATTCCAGGCCAGCTCTCACACTCCATGCCCTGATCCCAAGCTGGTTTCTATGATCTCTCCATGCCCTGATCTCACGTGGTTTCAATGCATGGAGCAGCCAGAGGCCTGGACCTTGCTCTGCTTCTGCTCTTTCCATCAAGGAGTCCTAAAGCAGAAGGGCCCTCAGTACAAGGCCAGCAGTGCACAGACTCTTTGAGTCTCTGGGGTTATGTCCTCTGGTCTGAAATGCCATTCCCCTCTTAGACAGTCTATTTCCACTAAGCAAACAATCCCAAAATCCATATAAGTGACTGCCAAGGTGCCACAGGAAGAAATTGGGTGGATGCTTTTCTCAAACGGAGCTTTCTTCCCTGTCCTACATTTCAGAAGGGATGGGGCAGGGAGTGCCTGCCTTTCCCCAGGGTTTCTCTCCATCTGGTAGGCAGTTTATGTAAATGAAGTCACGCTGTGGCCCTCCCCTTGCTCAAATGGGAGCAGACAGCTTCTTTCCCTGCAGCATTTTGGGCCCCAGGGCTTAGGTTTAAAGCCAGAATAACTCTACTGAGTTCAGTGGAGTTACACTAACATTAAAATGGAGGAGTTTGAATCTTTGCATCCTTAGTACTCCAGTCTTGCTGGCGTTATTTTATTTATTCAGCTTGTCTTTCCAGAAAACATCCAATTTAGATAATAGCTAGTGGGAGAAGCAATCCCCTTTAGGGATCAGCAGTGGTTGTTATATGATTTCTTAACAATTTTCTCAGTGGCAAACAAGTCTGCTACTGAAATAGTACTTCTGTAGCATGTGAGAATACAGCTTCCAGAACTACTTAGGTCTATTAGAGCTGAGGAAAAAACACAACAGATTCATAATGCAAGATTGAATCATTCACAACAAATTCAGAGTTTACGTGGCCTCCTTTTCTCTTAGTTAGGTTATGCTTTTTTTGGCCTCAAAAGGCCAAGAGAGTGCACAGATGTACCCCCAATCCAAAAGAGGGGCTGAGGAAGGCTTTTCTTAGTAATTTACTGCTGGCTGTGTTGGACTGCTTGGCATGTTGAGGCTGTAGCATTGTTGGTGTGTAACATGGCTGCTGGCACATGGAGAAGATAAAATGTCCAAATATTTTAGGGCTGCTGGAAATGGTTAATAACAGCAATCAGTGCAATTAAATCTGATTGGATTCTTCAGCTTGTGCACCCATGGATGAGAAAGACAAAAGGTCAGAGTAGGATCTTCTGACTTTCCATTTCTTGGTGGTGACAAACTGCCCTGCCTAAAGCACTGCTGTGGTGGAGGCTGTGTGGGGTGTTTGAAGGTTATTTCTCTTCACACAGAGTTAATGATTCAGCAGGTGGATCTCTGCTAAAAATTCCATAATGATACACAAAAAGAACAAAAATACACAATGCGAATTTAAGCAGTCTTTTTTGATTATATTAATTTTCTAATAAAAATCAGAAAATAAATCAAACTAAACCTCTCTGTTAACACTTATTAGAAACTCTGGCATTTCTCATTAGCTACTCTGTCACTAATTCACTTTTCTTTATTTTGGTGGGCTTAAATTGAAGCTTACTCTTTGACAGCAGTCAGGAAAGCTAAGAAATGTTCAAAGAACATATCTGTATCCAGCCACACCATACCAATTTTGAGGCTCTGACTGAGTCTCCTGCTCATATAGACCCAACACTTCTCCAGACTTCATCTGATGCCCATATTTACCATAACTTTGGGATGAAATGAAAAATTCTGTAAACAATGAATTGACTTCATCTGGAGAATTAGCAAAGTACAAAGGAAATAGATAAATTAAAAGATGCTTATAAAAATGACAAGAAAAATTCAGAGCATACACAGCAGCACCACCATTCAGGAGTAAGATAAGCCAGAGGAATATGACAAAGGAAACCTTACAAAATTCAGCAAAGACAAGCACAAATAATCCCCAGACACAATATTGGCTGGGTACCAGGCCTGGGGGTCTTGGCCAACAGTTGTATCAGGCCCTGAGCAGACTGATCTGACCCCAGAGCTGATCCCACTTTGAGCAGGAGTTTGGAGATCTCCTGAGGTCCTTTCCAACCTGAATTGCTCTTATAAAACACTCAAAAAAGGTGTCTAGCATCTTGTTAGCTATTTATACATCGTCCTTGGTCTAGCACAACAGCATCCTACCAATAACCACTGGAAGATTCGAACTTGGGGAATGCTTCAGAGCTGCTGATGGTTCAAACCATATGTGCAATACATTCAGGTATACCTTCAAGTACACATCAACTTCTGCATATCACACTCACACCTACAGAATGATGAGAGTAACAATGATTTTACAAAGACCTTTGGAATCACAGGCATGCCATTAACAATGTTAACAAAATCCTTAGCACCAACACAGCCAAAGCCAACAGTTAGCTTTCCTTCTAGCAGCAAACCTTTCTAAGGCAGACTTGCATTAGTCCTTGTTCCCTCTTTGAAAAGCTTTAGAAAGGACTACAGGAATTGTATGCAGGTTTTGAAGTTTTCAAATTACTGGAGTTGTTGCAGCAGAGAGCTGGTTTGGAGCAATGGCAAGCACAGTGCGTCAATCTTATTCTCGGGGACTTTGGGATAAAATCATCTCTAGGAAACAATTGTTAATTTCCACTGACTTGCATTTTGGGGGCAAGCACAGTCTCATAGGAAATTTATACAAAGGACAAATTCTGTTCCACCACTGTGCTTGTGGAGGAAAAGGTTATTATTCTAGATATTATCCCACTTTTCTGAGCGGGAAAGGTTGAGATAATTTAAAAAGAGGATAACTCTGCTGGTATTCAACTGGCAGAGTCTTTTTTCCCTTGAATCTGTGCAATACTCATCACAATCACATTTTCAATAAGAGATGCCTGTATGATCACAGAAGCCATCACTAAACACCAGGCAACTACTCCTTGTTCAGTTGTAGCATCAGATACACACAAATATCAAATACTATTTGCATGATATCCTTCATTAGCAAAGGTTAGTTACACCTCTTGCACTTGTAAGGCTCTTAGCTCTTATCTCTAATTACGCTCTGGCTTGCCCAGCTGCACAGGGAAATTGCATTGATACAATCTTTAGAACTCACTTAGACCTGCAAGAGCAGGTTTGATTTAAATTACACAGATATCACTGACTCTACCTCAGGAACCCTGAGATCACAATTTGCTGTCTATTATTAATAATAAAAGGATTCAGAATGGATTTGTCATGGAATGTGAAGCAGGGCAAGCTGTGCCTCCTGGGACGTGACCTCTGAGAAACAAATTTACTCCAGCATATTATCTGAATAAAGGCCTGGAATGAAACCCACGGGTGCCAATGGGAAGGTGCTCAGGGGACCAGCCTGGCAGATCCAGGAGGAGAGCACTACACACTGCATTAGCTCCTTGACAGCTCTACCTGTCCTGGGGCACAGCTACAAAGGCAGAGGTTTGCAGAGGTGAGGAAATGGTTAAACTGAGTGAGACCCTGGGGCTTTGGGGTTGGACTGGGGACATGGAAGAAACCTGGGGACTGGAGAGATGGATATATAACTCATCAGACTGAGGGATCCTAGAAATGAGTAATAATGAGGCTCATATGTTATAGCCAGTTACCCATGCAGCAATTACCAATAATTTCTAGACATCCAACTGGCTGCAGCTGGTTGCAGTAAGGAAGCTGATGGGTTGAATGAGTTGTGTGGGGTACTTGGAGCAGGCAGGAGACAGGTGGGTCAGGATGACAGGGACACCACTTGATGAGAATTACCCTGAAGCTGGGATAGTACAGAGGGCAAGGATCAAGCTCTTCTCCACCTTTACTGGACAAAGCTCTGGTGAAGGAACTGGGGCACCTGGGAAGAAAGTCAAAATGCTTCTCCAGCTTCTGTGCCCACCACCTGCCATGCCATCTGCTGCCACTTCCAGTGCCACCTGGGCAAATCACTGCTCGGATGGAGCACCAGGGACAGCAGCCATGGGAAGGGCAGAGATGACATCCCACAAGCCTGAAGCCACAGTGGCCTCTAGAAACCACAGGCAGAGCTGTTCCCACTTGAACCAGGTGTACCACAGCCATCACACACACCGCAGCCACCAGAGATGGCTGAGTGGCTTTTGACAGCTCTGACCTATGTTATATCTCTGCACATAATTGTATTTTTCATAAGCCAGCTGAGATGAAATGAGTTCAGATATTGACTTTGATTCTCTGGCTATTAAAAACATCCACATTTGCATGTATTTCATATAACTCGAGAATACTTTTAATTCATCAAGAAATAGTACAGATGAAAGTTCTCTGAGTTGGTTTGCTTATCTACACTCCATGTTCATTTACATCAAAGACTTCACAAATTTCAGTGCCAAGTCTGATATATTTGAGCCACAAACAACTATTAAATACCTATATTTTCAAATAAACTTAGATTACATTTCAAAATTTCTATAATGAATATACTGTCCAATAGTCTGAAATGCAGAGAATCAGCTTAAGTCTTCTCAAAGGGAAATTGATCAACTTTCTGACTTTGATCTAGACATGGTTTGTTTGAGTTTGCAGAAGCCCAAAATGGAATTATAGCATTTTCCAACTTCCTAACATGGTTTTTGAGGCTAGAAAACAGCTGTTTGCTTTGCAGAAGAAAAGCCAGACCTTAGATTAAGCAGATATAGGTATGGCTAAATGCTTGTGCTGTTTATATGGGTAGAGCAGGGGAGATAGGAAGTTTGACCACAAAATTGCTTTTCACAACTTTTGAGACACCACTCCAAGATCCTGCTATGATTCACACAACACACAGCCTGAACAAATAGCAATTGTGTAGCTTGGTTACCGTGTGTGTTGTCAAGTTGCAGTGAAGTATCTCACACTTGTGCAGCGGGGAAGAGTCTCTGTGGTGGCTCTTTAAAGCTCAGGGAACTCGATTTCACAGGAGAAATATCCTCCATCGCCCAAGTGTGTCTTGTTCCCAGATGACTCACCCAAAGCGATGAGCTCCCTGCTGTATTACATTTTATGGGCTACTAGAGGAAGAAAGATTTGGTTCCAAGTGTGACAAGGGATCTGATTTGTAAACAGGAACCATAAAGAGCAAGCTGCTGCAAAAGATAAAATAGAAATGGTCTAAATGTCATAAGCAGTGCCGGTGAAGGGTCAAATTTTTGGATTGAGAAACGCTTCAGACACTAACCTCAGAAAGAGCCACACTCCTCTGGACAATATCAAAATTCTCTTGATAAAAAGGAGCAATTTTTATCAAGCAAAGAGTTACTGCGCCTTTTTTAACCCGGGCTGTATTATAATCCCTCCCTGACAAACAGCCAAAGCCTCTTGGTGTCCTACAGGCCCAACACTTGTAGACTTGCCAGGTTACCACATGGGAAACCAGTTCATGAAACCCTAAACTGCAAAGGAACCAAGCCAAATGCCATATGGACAGACTGCCAGTTCAAATGCTTTTGCGAGTCTCGGTGTTCCTTTGGAAGTCTGGGTTGAGTGAATTCTTCCCCCTGCTCAAATACTGTGTCAGACATCTACAAGGTCAAGCCTTGGGAGCACTCCTTGAGTTATGCATTTATTTTTTAGGACAGCAAGTTCACTGGTTAGCAGACTTACATCAGAAATACTCAGCTGTTAAATGTCCCTAACACAGCTGCCTCAGGGGAAGCAAGGAAAAGGTAAATAACAGAGAGGTGGGATGAAATGAAACACAGTCATCCACAGGAACAGAAGCATGGCAACTTCACAGCTTGATACCAGGAGGTGCTGCTGGGCATCCTTCCAAGAGGCAGTATTAATTAGCAAGTATATCTAGGCCCTGATTTCACAGTCCTCCAGTAATATTCAGTCTCGCCAGAGATTGCAGCAATCTTGGCAGCTCTTACGTAAGATTCACATTTTGCAGAGGAAGCTGTCCACTGTGCTTCCCAGCTGAAAGCTGCAAGAACTTTCTTTTCCTGTCTCATTTCATTAGCTTTGACTTGCAGTGATCACCCCCACAAGACTCCAGCCCGTGCTGAGCAATGGCTGCACAGAGTCTCCAGCCAGTTCTGAGTGACACATCCCTGGCAGAGAGTCCAGATCCGAAGGCATTACATGCATCAAAACTGCTGCATTAACAGTAATTTAATAATAAACTATTAGTAATTTAATTTAACTGGCAATTTTTGCCCTTTTCTATCTTATTAAACAGATCAAGTTGTGTATATATTGAAAATGCTCTGTTCCATTGTGGTTGCTTTATAAATATGTTCCTATTTCAGTGAGGTTACAGAGCACATAAAATTTTCATATAACTGAAATGAGCTGTGTAGGGTAAAAGTAAATGCCAGCAGGCATCTAAATATTGTAGCATCTGTTATATTTTACACTCTGTGATCACAAATCTTATAAAACTTCACTGCATTTTAGCAGCATTCTTCACAAACTATTGAAGATTGATGGCTAGTGTAATTGCCATATCTGATATGCTATCATTTTTAATATACTGAGCTACTGCAGCTGCCCCTTTCTTTGTACTATCAACCTATGTCTATTTTATGTTTCCACAAAGAGCATATTGTACCAGCAGCCAGTTGTATTACTAGCAACTAATATTTTACACACGGTAGTGTTATCTTAATTTTCACTGCAATACATTGTTATATGTAAGTACAGAGAATACAGGATACTATGCAGCAAGATAAAAACATGAGCCTTCCTTTCATAAACAGCTACATATTTCAAAGGTATTCTATTTTTATTCTTTTTCTTGTTGGTTATTATCTGTACTTTCAAGATAAGACTGGTTCAAAATGGATTAAGCTGATGAAAATGGACTTCTAAATTTCATACACATTTGCAGATTATATTATCCAGAAAGAAGAGTGCATGTGCATATGCAAATTTCTAACCAAATTCAAAGTTGCTTATGTAAAAAACACAACCTGGAGTTAGAAGGAGATCAAGAATTCTAACAAAATAGTTACATGCATAATGAATATCTATTTAGAAGCACAAACAACTACCTCACTGCCTTTCCATCCATCCTGCTGACTAATGATGTGCACGATTTGAGAAAAAATTAGTCTTAAGGAGCAGCACTAGCACCTTGTTGATCAATTCAACAGGAAGCTCATGAAAAAGAAGCAGATAAAGTACATTTCCTTGGCTAATCAAATAGAGCTCTCATTTGTCATCCCCAGCCAGGGCCACTACTCCAAACTACATTTGAAATACATACAATTGCTTCAGTTTAACTTCTAAATAAATACAGCATTTCTGCTGGTGATGAGAGCACAGTGTCAGTCAGAGCTAGCTGTTGATTTCCCCACCAAGAGAACTCTTTTCAGTTACAAACAGCATCCATTTGGCATTCTGTTAGCTCTGACTCCAGAATAGCAGAGGTTTAAGCCAACAAACATAACCTGCCCTTTCATTAGTTGTCTGCAGACACAGGACATGCTAACTTTGGTGAACATCTATAATAATTCAAGCTAAAATCTGGCAGTGGGAACCCACGTTTGAACCCTTCTTCACACAAAAAAGCACAGATGGCTACAGCTGAATTCCCCATGGGGATAATAATTTCTTGGTTTGCAAGAAGATGCTCTCAGTGCTCTCTCGAGAGCAAAAATTTCTGCAGATTGTTTAACTTGCTCATCTTACTCTGAGAGGGCTTGTAAATGTGCATTAACACCTATGGGTGTAACAAATTCAGAGGAAAGGTGTCAGTCTTTGAGTAACAAACCTCACTCTTTTGAACCTTGTTTCCATGAACAATATACAAAGTCAAACATTTCTCATTAGCTGAAAAAGAATGAGAATGCTTCAGAACAGCAAAAGTAATAAAAAAACACTGAACATCTGCAGAGATATGGTTTAATGAACAAAGACTATTGAAGGTACTCACTGTCCTAATTTCCACTAAGTTGACAGACAATGCCCCAAAACTGCCTTTCATATCCAACATTAACTAATAAGCTAATCAGAGCAGAACAAGCCATTTGTGTATGACTTTAAAATAAAGAATGGCAAGTATAGTTCAGTAACATATGTAGCATTTTGTTTTTGTTTTTAAACAAGAGAATGATTTGTTTTGCTAAAAGATGCACACACTTATGCTGAATAGTCTGTTCTGTATAAAAATGCCCAGATTTGTTTAAAATTGCCTTACATTTTATCTGAGCTGCAATAAACTCTACAATTGTGAACTCTGGCCAAAATTCCTTGCAAAGCCTGTAAGATGTAGCTTGCCATAGTTCTGCCATTTGGCACTGATCTGATTTTCTGTGGTGACTCTCTGTGCACCCATCAGTTTAGCTTCAATAGGTGCTTGGCAAAAATGTCCTTTTCAGAGGCTCCACAGGACCATTCAGTGCGTTTGCTGCAGACACTAAGCTTTACTCAATAGAAAAGCTCTGGTTAAAATGCCTATTCCATGACTCAGTAGAAATATTTTAATAGAATTAGAAGCCATAATAGAGATGTAAAAGAAAGGTTTACTCTGAACTTATTTTTACCCAGAACTGAATTTGCAGCTGTGACATTCATGTCCCTTGTGGCTTCAGACTTGGAAATTGATCTGAAAATGTGTTTGGGGAGATATTTTGAAGTCTGGCTTCTGTGGTCATTTGCTTGAATCTTGTATCCTCCCCATTTTCTCTAAAATGCCAGCTCTTTGGAGCAAAAGCTTCCATCTTCTGACTGTTGTATGGATCCTAAGACTAATGCTGGGACTAGTCAGTGTGGTTTGGGGCTTCAGTGACAGTGTGATTCAGTACAAGTCACACACTGTGTAAGGAGAAACTATTCTGAATTATAGTAATTATTGTAGACGTTAATTTTTACTAGGATGAATCCACAAATGTACAAGTAGGCATTTAAAATTTAGCATATTCAACATAACTTTATCTAGCCAGTGAAACTATAGAAAGACTATAGAAGTTGATAGCAACTGAAACATATCCAAATACATAAAAATAGAAGCTATTGAGGAAAAAAAAAGTTACAGCAGCGTTTTTTAAGCACAGAGCTCAGCCATTTACCTCACTTCATTTCTGAACTATTCCCAGGCACTTTAGGCCTTTTAAACCTAAGATACCACATTGCCTTTCTCCTCAGTGACCTGGGCTGCCCAGATAACACTGGGAACATGAAAGGTGATCATTTACCTCACACAAAAACTTTTTATCATAAGAAACAGTTCAAACAGGGAGCTCTGCTCACATAGGCTAAACCCACCATTAAGCACTGAATTAAATTACAATGGATCTCTGAATTAGATGTGCAGAAATCTTGGCAGGGGTTTTGTTTGTGGGTTTTTTGAGTTTGTTTAGTTTTGTTTTGTTTTCTATAACAATTCCCCAGTCCAGTACACTGTGGAGCTGCAAAAACAACCATGCTGAACCAGGGGAAGGGCTGTATTTTCTAGCATGAGTACTGGTCTATGGCAGCTTAAGATCCCTGTGAAACTACTGCTCCAGACTAAAAACCAAAATTTGTAGCAGAAAAAAAGAGACATTGAAGTGAAGGCTTTACCTCTGAGATTAATTTAAACAAAAGTGTCCAGGTGCAAACTGGTAGTTGAGAAGCCCAGAGGCACAAACGTGGTGTTTTATCTTATCAAGCTGTGGCATTTATGGGAGGAATGGAAAGTTTCTATTTGCATTGCTGACTCAGTTACAAGGTATACAAAAACGCTGACCTTTGTGATGTTTGTTATATGCAGAGGGTATAGAAATACACCAATGTTCCTGTTACAAATGAATCAATTGTGCAGATAAAATGTTTACATATGCATAGCTTATGACCTGTCTTTTGTTGTTCTTTGAAAAGACAAAACTGTGTCTCCTGATCTTTGAAAATGGAGATGAAAAATGTCCCTCTGGCTACTGAAGGATACCTTCTCACCCTGGAGGAAGGGAGCACGAGGAGCTGAACTTGAACCTTGTATTCCTGGGTCAGTGTGGGTACAAATGCCATCAAAACATGAAGGTCACATCTCAGTGTGCCAGAGAACTGAACCCAAGACCTGCACCTGGGAAAATTTAAAGGTCTCAGCTCAAAGATTTAAATTCTCTCTGGTCTGTATCCCTACTTCCTCTCCCATATCATGGCATGAACAATTTTATTAAGCTTCTTCAGAATCATGAGCAATGAATGGAATTGATGTTTGCAATGTGTTTAAACAAGAAGAAATGTGTGAGTGATAAGGGCTCTTGCAGTTATTGATAAGACTGAAAAATCTGCACAGGTGGAGGAGTTGATGCCTTGAGAGCTGGGACTGCTTTTAAAAAAGACCTAGATCCTGTTAGAATATATTGGGTAAACAAGGCAGAGTGAATGTTTAGCACCATTGCAGCACCAAGTGCAGCACCAAGTCAACAAGGCTTTATTTACACGATCCCATCATTCTGCTGACAGATTCAGCAGCTGCAATATCTAATGCAAGACTAATATGATTCCTCATGTGTCTGTCAGCAGTGACAGTCCATGACCTTGGTGGAAACTGGAGAAGGAAGAGCACTGACAAATACTGTTAACAGAAGAAAAAACATGGAGAAAAAAAGTGGAGCCAGAGGTTCTTACAAGACACCAGGAGCAGCACTGTGTTAATAGTCCCATTGGGAATGGAGTGTGTCTGACCACTTGATGTCAGACTTGACCCACATTTCAGTCAGCCTCCAGGGCAACAGACGCTTCAGATTAATTTGATACAAACATTCCTATACTTGAAGGAGGTATTTGGAAAGACATTTCTTTAGAACACGAGTTGTGGAAGGTCAAATATAAGAAATAACATGAAAAGCGGTATTTGAATCTTGACCTACTCAAAGCAGCTAATAAAGCTCCTCACGGCAAGAAACTCATGTGGTGCTCAAATCTTAATCACATTGAACACCTTAGATCCAGACATGTATTCGGACATAGGGAAGCTTGCTAAAGCTTCATTTCAGGCACTGTTCTCCAGAAACCAACCAGACAGAAATCTGGCATCCAGTCTCGTGGAAATACAAAATACAGATTTACTTTCAGTCCCCAAAGCACTGACATATTTATCAGCCAGTATCAAAGCATTTATTACTCTTTGCAAGGCAGAAAACTCTGAAGTTATGACCTTACATCTCCTTCCAGGCACAGCTGTACAGCTGTGCTGATCCCAGCGTGCACCATCACCTCCCTGTCCAAGGTCATCACCTTCTGAGCTTCTTGCCAGGACATGCATGAGGTGTTCAAGCAATAACAGTTTTTCCTGTTGCAGAAATATGGTTTAACAAAATGGAAGAAAACTAATCATCAGCTTCTAATTTGGGCAAGATAAGCCAATTCCTCATTGCAAATAGGTCCATTTAAACACTTCAAAAAGCTTTTCTGCCTTCTTTTCCATCAAAGCAAGTGAATTAGCCAACACTTAAACTGCTTAACAAAGTCAGGTGCCTTGGACTTAAACTAGACAGAGAAATGCACCCAGCTGCTCCTCTGATGGATGAATGGTGGCAAACAGAGCAGAGGAAGGTGTGTGCCACCAGGCTCCAGAAATGGTAAGTGACAGAAGCTACTCCCAGGAGATTTTTATCCACCACCTAAATCCCCAGCTCAGGAAAGCATTAACCAACATTGCTTAACTTAACTGTGTGCTTAAAGTTGCACTGTGTTCAACGGGATGAAAGCATTTAATAAAAATTATACTGGAGCTTAAATGACTTACGAAAGAATGAACTTAAAACTGTCCTGAAATACCTCCTGAATGATGTCTAGGTCTTCACAGAGGCTTGGATATCAAGAAAATGAGAGCGGGTCATATGAAGAACTAAAATACTAGCACAGAAAGAGCAAGGCAGTGAGAAGGAAATGGACAATTGAGTGTAAATTTAAGCATGTCCAATTTATTCACAAAGTCACCAATCCAAGACATTAGTGCAGTGAAGTTTGGCATGAGCTTAGATTTCAGTGGCTTTAATGGGGTCTAAGCACTTAATTTTGCTGCTGTCAAGGTTCTAGGAATCTAAACCAATATGGCTCTTAAGTACAGGATTCTCTGTATTTTTCTCAAGCAGATAAAATAGAAATTAAAAAAACAGAAAAACATTGGCTGCTTCCTTGATGCCACAGCATGGGAATACGTGATGATTTGTGCATCCTGCAGCAGTGATGTTATCTTTATCAGAGCACTCAAACACCAACATTCATTTCCACAGCCTCAGCGATTGAAATCACTGGTTTGAAACATGCAGTGCCATTTTCTGCTCTGTACACAGATTTTCAGCAATCATAAAAGACAGACCTTTCTAGTACCCAGTGAAGCAATAAAGTAATCTATATTCCCTGTGCAGAAGTAGAAAAAACTCCACAATTGAAACAATATAATATTAGCAGAGTGTAACACAACAAGCATTAAAAATAAAGTAGGATGTGAGTGATTGTTAGGTGACTAATAATAATCTCAGGGGTACTACTGTCTAAGCACTTAGATTTCAAATAAAGTGTATTAAAAACAAACATAGGAAGAGGTGGCTGAGCATTTAAAAATTAATTTTATTTATTTAGTTATTAATTGCTACCTGCAATTTATAATTTCTTCTCTTTTTTCAAAGTAATGTTTTATTTTACCAGAAGTAACAGAAAAAGGTAAATATATAATTTACCAGCTTTCCCATGAAATTTGACAAGGCAGAAAGCATAATGATTTCATTCTTCTAAAAAGGGGTCATCTTGTTTCTCTGAATTTACATGATCATGGCAGAGAAATGGGCCATGCTACTGGAACACAGTATTTATTCTTGTATCTCTTGGTCCTGCTTCTGGCTAGAATTGTTTTACATTCTAAAGGAAGATGTAAAACTGTAATACATCTGCTAGTGTCCCGTTAAACAATGAGTGGAAGCAAAAGAAGGGTGGGTTTGGTTTTTTTTCTATCTCTAATAATCCAAGTTTTGCTCTGAATCCCGAAGATGTGAAGAGGACTTCAGAGGACTGATAACTGCAGTCCTCTGAAGGTGTTTGGCCTGGCAAGTAACAGCCTTTGGAAAATTTTGATAGAAACCATCTAGTGGGAACAGAGTACACAAGACATGCAAATTGTTCTGATTCCCTCACAAGCTCTTTCCTTGTGTATCCACTGCTGTATTAAAGTTCAGCACAATTATAGATTCTGACAGAGGTTTCTTAGTAATCTGCACCAACACCACAACAATTGCATTTACAGCTCTAGAGCCATCTGCAACCTCCTTTTCCAGGCTACAGGAAAAATAGAAGATTTCCTGAATGGCATTCCAGGCAAACCCTACAGAGAATTGGAGCATGGGTGGCCCAGATAGGAAAGATGTGAATATTTCATGTCAGGATTTTCATGCTGGACAGTATAAATTTCTCCCTTGAATGCCTGGTGTGTAGATGTCAGATGGTACATTTTGGCTATGAAAAGAAAAATTATTCTTGATCTGAGCTGCTGCCAGAGAGGCTTGGGAGAGTTTTCTGTAGTAGAGAGTGAGAAGTCTCATAGTGTCTAAGGACAGTGAGCAAAGTGCATGTACCATCTGGATCACTGCATTTATTTCCTTACCAGGGCTCTAATATTTTTGGCTTTTGATCAGTTTATGACTTTTTAGTGCATGAGGCGCTACTACTGCATTCCATAATTCCTCTAGTTTTCCAATTTGTCCCTGTGCCTAAGTGGAAAAGTTATGCAGCAGGGAGAGATCAGGTCATAACTTGTTTTGCTTAGATTTGTTCCTCAGAATTTCTGACAATAAATGAAGTGCAGGCTTGCATGAAGGTGGCCTGGGGTCAGTGGGATGGGGAGGGAGGAGATTCTTTCAAGAATACTAATAAATGTTGCTGCCTGGGACAATGAATCATGTGGGCTCTATGAGGTTGAATTTGTAGGTCTTTTATCCAGGTGGCTGAACAGATTGGAAGCAAACTAACACGTGCCTTGGAAAGGTCAGAATGGCCACAAAATTCAATCCCTTCACAGCAAAACACGAACCCACTTTTTCAGCCAAGCCCTCCTATACCAAAAGTAGGAGAAGTAGTTCTATAGATCAGATTAATTCAGTCTTGAGAGTTTTCAGAGTTGGGGTGGTTCTCAACAATTTTAAAGCTCTGCATGTGCTTAAATTAATTTCTGCATTAAAGTCCAATTAAAGCACCTTGCAGTCAGTATGATTATGTGGCTTGACACCAAAATCACTTTAGAATTGATGCTGATATGTCCAACTTCTTTTCTTGGGAAAATAAGTGGCAAGGTACAAGCAAACAGACAATTTTGAATCCATAATTTTGGAAGGACAGGAGTCTGTGCTGAAAAATCAGAGATTTGAGGTCGATCTAATGATTTTTGGGTCTAGAAATAAACTGTTCCAACATTTTTCTGGACTATGTTCATATGCACCAATGAAGGGCAGATGTAAAAGGCATAAAACCCGGTTGTTCTTTCCAAACAAAATAAGTTAAAGCAACCGTATTTTAGCCCAAAAAATCTTTTATGTAAAAGATCCTATAGATCTAGAACACAAATGGAATATCAGTTATTTTTAGTGGCATGAAATTTTTTCTAACCTTTGACTCAGAACATCCTATGAAAAGCCTCCTTTGAAAAGCATGAAATATCTGTCTAAATGTCTATATTATTTAAACCAGCAATTAGAACCAGATGTTACTGCATTTTATATTTAGACACCAAATTTCAGTATCTTAAACAGAAAGAACTCTCTTGAAGGACAGAAGGAATAATTTTCAAACGTAATTACAGCATATTGTTTTGATTCTCTCTCATTAATTTACCTGATTGCAAAGTAAAATTAAATGAAGTTATATTTAAATTTATAATTGGACCTGTGAGTAATGTAACATCTTATTATCTTACTGCATGGGAAGAAGTAGTTTTAGTGTATATTTCACATTTCATTAAGCTGTCTATATCCTTCATAAAGCTGTTAAAAGACCTGGAGAATATAAAAAATATCATATTTATGAGTACACAGCCTATCACAGCTCTTTTACAGCGAATCCACCCCAAAATGGCAAAGTTGGTTTTTTTATATAAATCTGTAAATGTACTTAAGAAAAGGCATGTGATGTAAGTAATTGTCACTAAGAGCATTTGATTAACAATCACACTGGAAAGTTCACTCCACCTGCCCAGGGTCACAAAGGCTTTGTGCTGAGGACAGAGCATCCATGCCAAGATCCCAATCCCAAGGGAAAAATGAGCTCAGCAGCCAGGTCTGTGTGAGGCACCAGAGGCAGCACCTGATTCACTGGCAATCCTTTGGGGTCACACACACCCAGGATTGGGTTTGGGGTTTTTTGCTTTGCTCTTTGGAGCCAGATCCAGGCTGCGTTCCTGCCAAGGAGGTAACAGAGCTTCCCTCAACAGCAGGAGCTGAACTTGGCTGCTCCTGGAAGCTCTTGGCTGGGAAATGCAAGCACTCCAAGCAAACAAAAGATCAGTGTAAATGGCCCCACTTCTGGCAGTGTCAACAAAGAGGAGAACATTGTAAGGCAGTTATTCAGGGCTGAGGAGAAGCCAAATGCTGAAATGTTGTATTTCACTTCAAGTAGGCATTTGCAGCTACCAACAGTAGTAAAAAGAGCTTATGGGTTTTAAAAAATTAAATTAAAAATTTATGGTGGTACTTCCAAGCAACAAAAAAATTTAGAGAGCTGTAGTTTCATTTAAAGCCCAACCTTTGTGGATGTAATTGGAGAATCCCCTCCTATTTGATCGCTGCTGTTCTGCAGACATTACACTCCAAATCCAGACAACCAGACAAAAATCCAGACATAAAGCTGCTAACAGCTACTCAACATTTTTCTTCCATAAATAGATATTCCCAGTTTGCTTTTTTTTTAATAATGCATCTTAACATAATTTTTAATCTTTAGCAGCCAACCTTGTTCTCAGAAAAACTGTCTGCCATGTTAGCAATAAAATAAATGGCAACAGGTTCCAAGCCTATGAGACTGCGGTGAAGACTTGTGCACAGGCATTCCAAGTATTCCCAAACAAGTCCATTGTCACCACAACTATCTTTGGAAAACACTGAGTGCACATAGCACAGTCCCATGCTACCATGTCTAGGGGCTGATGAGCAAACACACATTTCACCATAATTCTAATACAAGCACTAAAATCTATTTTTTTTTTTATGCTGAATCTAAACCCACAGACTAAATAATGCAGTCGGTGATTCAAACAAAAATTTTACCAACTTAAGAGGGAAAGCTTGAGAGCATTTAAGGAATTCTGTCAGGATGATTCCTACAGACCTTTCTTCATGAGGCTCCCACTGAAGTGAATGGGACATAACACATAGGAAGACTTCACAGAGTTAGTGTTGTCTCCTCTCTGGTGGATTCACTTCAGAGTAACACTTTGGATTTTCTTACATTGACCCAAAATTCACTTCAATGGATGCAAACCATCCGTGTGTAGACCTTTGATACCAGCTCATTAAATTAAAATCTAGAATACGTTGTCCTGCCAAAAACTGTCCTTTAAAAATCTATTCAATCTCTGTTACACATTTTACTCAAAATGGTCTTGTATCATTTCCCCTAACATTCCTGCATACCACTGGCTTTTGTCTCGTGACCCACGGCAGGATCTGTCCATCCCCGGTTTGTTGCTGTATTTATCTGGCAGTACCTTTGGCCACATGGAAGGAGAGCCCATTGCTGAAGGAATATAGGGAATTCTGATTGTACTGGTTCTGTTGGAAACTCTGAGTTGGTACACAACACCTCCAACACTCTCCTGCACCTTTTCATAACAGCTTTCTCTGTCCTCCATTGAATTTACTTAATTAAAAGAAAAGCTCAGAGCTGGGCCAGGGGCAAGGTATTGCAGTGGTATGGCTGGAACTGCATCATTCCTCAGAATGGGAAAGGTGTCCATACATACAATTTCCTGCCCTTTTGTGTTGCCAGAGGATGTTCAGGTCCAATGTAAATCAATAAAGAAGGTAATCTGAGCGAAGTGCAGGTCTGGAAACAAGTAAAATCTAATTCATCTGGTCAGCTGAAGGTATTTGTACAAGCCTACCAGCGAGTACTATCTGAGGGAATAAACTAAAGAAATGACAGATCAGAAAAGTCATGTATATTTAAATTTATTCAGGTCTTCAGGTTCTGTATTCTGGACAATTTTCTCTATCACAACTCAAAAGAAGAGCTCCTACCTGATTAATTTTCAGAAGAGGAATCCATACAAGGAAATCCAGGTGCTTATACTGGAACACGTATAGCTGTAACAAATTTGGAGCCTGATATTTTGTTGTAGATTTTTATATTCTTGTCTCCTTTGAGAGACAGGCCAACTTTTTTTTTTTTTTTAGGTAGCTGAGAGCAAAACTGATGCTGGGAAATTGCTGTCTTAAGTGTTCAGCTGACAGAGATCTCCTTGTCTGTCTTATTGCATGAGGGTTTCTTCATCAGTATGTAATAAATATAAGAACTAATACTTGGCTCAGGATTTATTCTTTTAAAAAACAAGAGGAAGAATTTTAATAACCTATTCTACACATTTATAGTCATTTCCTCAAATATTTTTCATGCGACCTGAGATATTTTCTTTCTCACCATTTTCATAAAGCTCTGTCTTCTGTTTGAAAATCTGCTTGTATTTTCTTCCCTAACATTAATCGAAGGTCTCTTATTTAATGTTTGTGTATGGCCCCTGTATTCAGCATTGATCTACTCCCATTAATTCAAGATCTTGCATACTTGCATAAGAATTTTTCCTTCCTTAGGTACAGAGGAGAAATAAGTCAAAACTTTATTCATAAATCATGCCTTAGTTACTAAATCATCCCAGATTGCCCCTGCAGCACCTTCTCAATATCTCCCTGTAACTAAGTGGCTGGAGCTGAGCACTGTTTTCTAATGAGACCAGCAGCAGGCCGGAATAATTCCTGCAGCTTTATACACCACACTGCCAGAGTATATTTCAAAAACTTGCTTGCTCTTCTTCATTTCTGTTATTGTTACCAGGAAAGATGCTAATGGTTTACTCTATTATCTGCAGTCCATTCTGGGTTCTTTTCTTACAATGAATTCCTTGTTGTGTCCCTATTTAGGCTGCAATCTTTGTGCTTATTCTTTTAGTAATTGGCTACATTACTTCGCATCATGCTGCACTGAATTTTATGAACCACTTATCCACCCAAAGACCAATATGCTTGTGTTATAAATATTACATTTCTGCTCATTCCAGGCAATGCTGCTATCACCTGTGTTTAAATCCCTAATCTATTCCACTCTCAAAACACCTAGGAGAAGGGTGAGCAGCTGCAGTTAAATGGACTAACTGCTATGCAGTCACTCATAAAAAAGGGAAAATGCCATGGAGGATTAAAAAATCAACAAAAACCAACCCACATCATTTGTGAAAGGCCAGGTTCTCCCAGTGGAGTCATTTAAGCATCAAGGGAGTTCCCTGACTTTTCAGCCAATTACAATGAAAGTTACCATGTTTCACGAAATCTTGCCCAGCACCAACCTCCCTCACTGCCTTCTGTTCTCTTCAGGGTATTCTTTAAAGGGTCTGCTTCTTGGGACTCCAAAATTTTCAAAGGGTTGCCCAACACCCAGCCAAAGTCCCTTTTTCCTCCTCTTTGGGTACTTAGAGCTGTGAGCAAGACTCAAGTGGTGTCTTTACATAGACTGCCATCCATGTAGCACAGATATCCACCTCTCCAGCTTGTGCTTGTCTCTAACCACCCAAAAAAGCATCTTGGCCTTTCTCCCTGGCATCTCCTTGCAAATATTTAACTATTATGTCACAATAAGGATGACTAAAATATTGCTGTTAGCCCCCTTACTCCAGTACATGTGACCCTGCTACTCCTTTTCCTGCCTCTTGTGGTGTATTTTGCCTGTCACTCAAACATTGAGAAGGGAGCCTGAGATGTGTCAAAGCCTTGATCCTTTCTACACAAGAACTGTGAAACTGCCTTTTCATTCTAAAAAGTTGCTAAAAATCATGTCGACTTACAGCTTTCAGCAATTTTTTTTTTAATTTGTAACTTTGGCCTCATATTCAAGTACATAAAAATTTTTCAAGCTTCTCACTGTGACCCTGGTACCCTTCTCTTTTTTGCCCCTTCACAGGTCTCACTTCTTGGTAAAATGCTTGTTCTCACTCTCATGCCCTCCACAGCCTACCCCTCAGTGGAAACAACAACTCCTGCCTCCACTGCATGTTAGCACGGATCCCAGGCTAACGATTCCCTGCTGCCATCTCCACTTGGGATGGTGTTTTTTCCCCAAGCATCCACAGAGCTATCCCATTATCCTTCAGAACCATTCTTATCCCATTCCTTGCCTTGACATCCCTAATGGACAAATGTTAGGCAGCTGGTGTGCTGATACTGTTTGCCTTCATGCTTATCAACTGTTTAGGAGTTGCTTTGCACTTCACCATCTGTCCATCTCCATCTGGTGTCTCCTGTCTTATAGTTTGGGTTTAAGCTCTGCTAGTAGTGACTGTCTTCTAATTTTTTTTCCTTCTGCTAACAGTTCAGCAAGCACAGGGGGTTCTGGTCCATGACCACCATTTGCTAGGTACTGTGTAAAGCTAATTATTCAGTCAGCATGCCAGTGGACTATTTGCTCTGCATGGAGCAAGTATGGAAAAGAGGGTGCTCATGGACTTCATATACCTTTTGAATCTGCGACTAGCAGTAATTCCCTTCTCCTGTTGCTTCCCATTTCTCTGTTAATGGACAAGAAGATGAAGAGAGAGAAGGTAAACAGTGCCAATTAATATCTATCCATTGCCTTTCTGCTTTCTTTCCTTGTTTTTTTAGGGATCTCTAGGAAAACAAGCTGAAAAATTATTTCTCCAGTTCCTCCTGAAATAAATGGGGGAGATTCAATGAAACAGAGAGACAGCAGTGACCTCGAAGATCATGCCTGATATTGATGGAGGATGAGGGAGTTCTGGAAGAAACTGGGTGATTTGTGTTAGCACAATGACCAGAGCACCATGCCAAGAGATATCCAGAGGTGAAAAGGACAGGGAGAAGAGCAGGGAAGAAGTGTGGTGCTCAGGATGCACGAGGCTGTGATCTGCACAGAACAGAACATTGTGTTCCCTCAGGTGAGAAAAGAGGCAAAAGACCACACTTGAAGAATAAGTAGGCTAGGAATATGAAGGGAGGATTGTGAGTTATGACATATGACATATGACATGGAAAGAAAAATTTTCCTTCCTAGACCTCTGGAATTCCTCCCGAACATCACTACTTTTTTATAGGAAAAATTATCCATATTTTCTTAACCTCTAACTCATGTCACAAGTAAAAAACCCCTCTTTGTGGTGGTGAACACAGTTATTGTTCTGCTCATATGGTGTAGAGATCCTGAGAAACACCAGGTATCTGTTCTGAGGTACCTGGAAATCTTTAGTGTGTCTGAAATGGGCCAGAAGTTTACTTAGCAGGTCTGAAAAAGTTCTCAGTTCACTGTAGGATGAACCGTCCATTCCTCTCTTTTAAACTGAGATGTAGGAAAAAATCCTAAATAACACCACCAGATGTGATTCTAGAAACTGAGTTTTCACCCTTGAATAATTTCAGGCACCTCAGATGGTGCATTTTTGGTTGTTTGTTCAGCATTATTATTAAAATTACTATTATTAATATTATTATTTTCAGATACAGATATCATATGAACAATGAAATGATAAATGGCAGCACCATACCTTTTTAATGAAATGTTTATCTCTGTCTTTTCCAAGACTTTTTTTACAACTTAGGATCTTGTAAGAAAAGTTAAAGAAGATCCAGGATGAGTGTATTTTAAGTCAATGAGGAAATGAAGCTGAATGGTGTTTAGGAGATATTTATGACATATCACATATATTAACGAGCACTGATAATTTTGATGCAATCTATCTGTTGGTTTTGTATTTCAAAATACAGATCAAACACAGCTATTTGAAACAGCTGTTGCTGGAAGTCCTTGGAGCAGTCCTCAGCCTGTATAAATCAGCTATGACATGGCAATTTCAGTGGGTGTGCACTGATACACATAGCAGCAAATCTAGCATTCCACTTTTGCAAAAGCTATTAAAATGCAAGCAGTAGATTGACCATGGCTTAATGCTGCTAATCCAGCTGCCCTTGGTCTCTCTATTTTCACTGCTTAGACTTCAGAGACATTTACTGTGGAGGTAAGCAGCATCAAATTAAGAATTTTTCAAAGAACTGGACAGTATTGATTGGCAGAGGTTTTAAAGCCATTCCTGTAAGGACTGTGCTCTGTTAGCAATAGTTTCAGCCTAATGCATACAAGCCCCAAGTCCTGGAGCTCTCCTGACACTGGTGCCACTAACACTCCACAGCAACTGAAGGGTGGCTTCTGTAAGGTAGGACCCACTTTTCAGGATTCAGGGCTCAGCCTTATTTTCAGTCTGTTTCTCATGAGCTCTCTTCACCAGAGAAAATAAAAGCTTCAAGAATGGCTTTGCTTTGTGGAATTCCTTGAGAACGTAGATGTCAGATCTTGTTCATAACTCGGTACCAAAATTCTTCTCTGCATGCAACAAAGGACTGACAGGTCCAGGCTATATTAAATGCAGAACCTGATGTTCTTTATCTCCCTTTCTTGCTTGAATATTTCCCTTTTGTTACCTTTTTATAGGAAAAGAAAACATACAGTTTTACACAGTAGGCTTGCTGGGCCAGGGACCGCTGCTTTCTCTACAATCACAGAGCACAACGAGATTTCCTCCAAGCAATGGTTCCTACAGATTTTAATATATTTTCAGTCAGAGACCTTGGTGGAGACTATTCAGAATTATCTCCCCCATAGGATAACTTGTGGCTTTTATATGTAAGACCAAATCTCCTGAGACACCAGGAGGACCGAAAGAACATGAACCTGTGCAAACACACACATACAACAAACGTTTTCTGTTTTTCTGCAGGGACCATCCTTGTCCCTGCTAATATCTGCTGAGCAGTCAGTATGAAAAGAGACCTGAGGGGTGAGGGAAAGGCTGTATTGTCTCATTTTCCAAAGAATGTCCCAAGGAGGTCTCTTTTCACCATGTTATGGAGAAGATTTACTGAGGATCAATGTACACACGTAAAAAAATGTGCACTGGGAGATGTGGGGGATTGATCCCAGCATCCCACTGCTGACTTATCTCCAAGTCCTGGAAAAGCTCCAGTTTTCTTCTAGAGAAAAACAAACTATTGCTTAAAAATATTAGAGCTTGATATTTGTCTCGGCTCTTGATTAGGAAATTAGTGCTGCCCCCTCCCTTTTTCTTCCCAAATTACAGCAATTGTACCTGTGAACAGGTGCTGTCAGAAACTAGAATCCATTAGTGTATTTTCTGGTTTCATGATTAGCTGATACAAAACTGAAGTGTAATCAAGTAAGGATTCATTCGTTTGATTAGCCATTGAAATTATTCTGTGCCTAATCAGATGCCTGGCTAGTTTGTCAGCCTCTTTTATGGAGTCTTCATCTCTAATGGGTGGTCCAAATGCATTCACAAAGTGGATCTGATTTAAGTATAGTTAGGGTCCTCTGACTCATCTTGGAGAGTCAAAACAGAAAGATGAAAGAACATCTCTAATGTGAACTTATTTCATTCCTCACCTACAATAATAAAAAAGAGCAGTTTTGAATTGCAAAGTCTTGTGTGCAACAGGACTAAAGATGTTAACAGAGAGAATGATCCACTGCAACAAGTTCTCTGTGTGAACTTAGCTATAAAAACAGATCTGCAACAATACAGACCCAGATCTCTGCTCTGATTCGTGGTGAAGAGGCTCCTCACTCATGAATACTGAGGGGTTTGTAGTCTCAGATCTTATCTTTGGTGAGTTTTCTGTGTAGCATCAAGGAAGGGTTTCCTTAAGACTGAACAATTGTGAAGAACGGGCATTTCTTTGAGGTTCTTACCAGAACTTGTGATCTGACAGGTTTGTCGAAAGTGTGAAGTTTGTTTTGGGAAAAGGTTGCTCTCGCTCCTCTCACTCTGGCTGCAGTTGCACAACAGTTTTCCCTCTTCCTGAGTACATTATCCTGAGGCATTATTGCTGTTGCTGATGGGCTCAGCCTGGGCCAGCACTGGGCCCACCCTGGGGCCGGCGGCATCGGCTCCATCAGACACGGGAGAAGCTGCTGGCAGCCTCTCACAGTAGCCACCCTTGTAGCCACCCTTGTAGCCCCCAGTTCCAAAACCCAATACAAGGAGCTGTCCTTCTACCACTGTTGAGTCAATCCAAAGTCAGGCCTACAGCAAAATTCATTCCTGCACCTCAAAGCTGTGATTTTCTTCCTCAGGCAGCTGCCTACATCTGTCCAAAGCCAGACTTGCTCAAATCAATAGTAATTTTTCTACCTAGCTAATTATTTAGGTTATTCTACAACCATTCCAAGAAATTAATTTATTACTTATCTTGCTCCCTCCTCACTTACTCTTGGGGTGTTACAGCAATGAAAGGAAACTGTTTCAGATGCAAGGTTACAGAAGAGTTTTTGAATCTAGTTAACACATAAAGGTCAAAAACTGGCTAAACAGGAGCATGAAACTGGTTGTATTTTAGCATTCCTACAAGACTAAAAAGTCTTTTAAATGCTAAATATCCTAAAGTAGTTTTACCTCATTTCCACAGAAGTTATTAAAGCACAGAGACAATCCTGTTTGCTTCAATATCTTTTTTCCAAATATTAAAAAAATTAACTGGGTAAAATTACCATATATTTTATTTTCTGTCATTTCTATTAAAAAAGGTCCCAATCACAAGTGATAGTGTGCAAATATCAGCTTAAATTGAAATGATGCTGGTACATGACAAAATCATTTTTCCTTTTCTGATTTTGGATGTTTTCTCATCAACTGTTTCTTTTTAAAACTAAGAAAAAAAGGCAAAACGCTATTACAGCATCTCAAATAATTTCAGAAGTTAGAAGAAATAGAACTATTAGGGATTTCAAGTTCAGAAATGGGTAAATGCTATAAATACAGCAAATATGATGTATAGATATTAGAAAGCACTTTACTGGAGAAGTCTGAATGCAAGAATTCAATTGCGATTTTCCACCTTTTAAACATGAACTCAATCTAAAAATTAAATGTTGTTTACACTGAAGTCCAAGACCTGACTCGAGTGAACTCCACCAGTCTTAGCCTGTTGTCAATGAATGCTGTAGGAATTCAAGTTCAGGTGCCAAAGAGAGTGTATCAACTATTTAAGCAGTCCCTCTGTTTGTAATGAGAAGTGGTTTTCCAGGTCCTGGGAATTAACAACTGAGTTCTACACCGGATGTTGAGCTGTTATTGTGATTTCAGGGTGGAATGAGAGCACAAGAGTGCTCTCAGGGTAAGTGGTACAGGAAATTGATAACTAGACTTGCTTCTAAAGAGGGATTGACTCAGCTCAACCTGCTTCACTCAAAGTTTGTACTTAGAATATGTCTTCAGATAAGCAACTCTCTTTTCCCTCACCCACCAACAAAATCCAGCTGTCTTGAGTGGTATTTTAGAAAGGTTTAATACAGCTTGCAGTTTAAATTAAGCAGGATTCAAAGTTGAGATATTTCTCAAAAAAGAATCCATTATCCAGGATGGAAAGGGTAAAAGTCAGAGCTTGTGTATTGACTCTTTTTCTGTTTTCAGTACAAGGATCAGTTTAGCTTTGTACTAGCCTTGCAAGAACTTCTCACTCTCAGAAACCTTTCTTTCCCCCTTCACCCACTGCTGAAGGATTCTGCCCTTCCTGGTTAGAATATGCATGCAAAGAGCAGGGGACAGGACCTTCTAAAACAGATCTGAAAAAACAGAGACCTGGCAGGAACAAACTAGCTGTTGTCATTTCCCACCTTATCACTTAACTTCTTCCCTTCCTCTTCCAGCTGTGTCAGATCATACAGCCATGTCAAACTGAGGAGAATTTGGATTTGAGTCAACAGTGCTATTAATTTTTCCCTGTTATCAATTACTAATAGAAGTTAAGACAAAGGATCCTAGTTAGAATTCCAATTGACACTTTGTAGTGATGTATTTTATGGCTGATTTAGCATTTGCCCCTCTGCAGGCTTAATACCAGAAAAAATTGATTTAGTACTTCTGAAATGAATGAATGGTCTGTTATTGACATCAGCAGTCTCATTCATGACTTTAAAAACTGACTAAACGTTAGTGATGACTTATTTAGTAGTAACCACCAACAAATACCATTTCAAGAGCTCTTGTATTGTGCCTGATACCTGGTGGAGAAGGAGGCAGAGGAGGAGGAGGTGGACTTCTGATCTTTTCTCAAAGGAATTGGAACTCCCTCTGCTGCTCTCTGTGATTTGTAGGTTGCCTCTAATCTATTTCTGCTCCAGTGAAACACAGGATAAAGAATTTGGTGTAACTATGAATGAAGTTGCACTATCAGGGTATGCAATCTGCAGAGAAAGGTGAGACATGAACACAGTACCTGCTTTGGGAACTATTTGGTGTGACTCATCTAAACAGGGCTGCAGAAGTGCCAGGGACTTTCTGCTGATGGTCTCTTTAGGGACCCGTCTGTCCTCCTTTAAGATGTCTCAGTTGTCCTGGAGAGAAAGGCTTACATGTGATCAGGCAAAGCTAAGTCTTCCTCACCTCAAGATTTTCCAGCTGCCACTTGGGTTCTGAGGACAGTGAGGATTATCCAACATTCCTACTGGATGCTTACAGTGGTGGTCCTGCCACATCTTGGAGGAGTGCAGAGATTTCATCCTGCTGCTTTATGCAGACTCTGACCCAGCCTCTCTCAAGCCAGTGGGAGTTGAAGCAACAATCAGGTTTTCAGAGTCACTCATAAGCCACTGATCACATCTGAAGTCATCCAGCCCCCTCAGCCATTTATTTAACAGCCTTTGTCTGAGTACCCTGAATCACAGCACAGGAATTCTCTACCTGGAAGGAGTGAGAGGAGCATAGCCCTTCAATTTTTTACGTGCAAAACTGTAAGTTATACTGAAATAGTAAAAGAATGAAGAGACACAAAGAGAAAGCTCGCTGTCAAGATAGTAAGAAAAAACCTCTGCAAACCTGAAATGAAGTCAGTGACATTTAAAAAGAAAACTAAGAATCTACTCAGCTTGGTTTTGCAGACCAGCAGCTTGGAAATGATGGCTCGTGAGATGTTCTGTAACAAACAAATGTACCCTCTGGGCATAATACATATTATCGATCCTCAGGCAAAAAGAGAGGAGATCGAAAAACACAGATTAGAAAAAAAGCTGTAAGAAAAACCTCAATTTCAACTTCTCTTTCAAGTTTTAAAATAAATGCAATTGCAGACGTATACTTGGGGAAAGTGCTTCATATTTTCTGACACAGCAGCTTCATATCTGCTGCAGTTCCACACAGTGTTGTAATTCACAGGGAATTCTCACAGGCTTCAGCTGTTGTGGACACTAATTGGAAAATTCAGTAAACAATGGAAACTATAAAGAAGTTACACTTCAACATAAAATCGTGTCCCTAGGAAAAAAAAAAAAAATATTCCTACAGTATGATGTAAGCCCCTCAAAAACCTCACTGTCCTGCAAGAAAACTCAGGGGAATTCTTGCACAGTGTTAAACAGACATGAATGGCTTGAGTCCTGAAACAAAATGATTTAAACAGCAGAGTCACCAACCCTCCCGGTGGCTTCTCAGTTAAGAGTTTATGGAAACAAATTCTGAAATTATTAGCACTAGATTTGGCCCAAATTGTATTATTCTGTATCTAACAAACTTAATTCACTTAATTTGCAACTCCTCCCAGTATAGCATGAGAATGTGTTTATAAAAACTTTTTCTTTTGTGTAAATAACAAAAGCAATTCTTCCCACAAACTAACTCACAGCTCTGGATAATTTGTTTCTAGCTAAGTGCTGCCCTCAGAAGGACACTTCCTAAAAGTTGGATGAGAAAAGGTGAAAAATTTTAGTGCAGGCATGTAAATGTCTGTAATGATCAATAGTTCATTGCTTAAATCTTCCTATGTAACTGAGAAAAATTATATATTAAAATCAAAATCTCCATATTGCAATTAAGTATTAAAGTTTTCTATTCAATTGTTGCCTTAACTGGACATGACCTGCCCCTTTAAAAATATCTCCGCCTGCAGAAATCTGCAGCACAGATCTAGGACTCATTCTCAAAACCAAGTTTTTTTAAGAACAAGTCTTCTGTGATCGTGGGGAACAGGGACTAAAAATAGTCTCCTACTCACAATTAATAGCATTCATGACTTTTCATTGACTTTCTATTAATAATTTCAGAGGTATTCCAACTGGAGTTACATTTAAATTAAAAATTAAAAGCACTTACCATACATGCTGTAAATTCATTAGGATTGCTTAGTTACAGAAATGTTTATTTGGGAACATTTTTTTCACTATTGTTAAAATAGGCTATCAAGTAGCAAATGCTGAATCTATGAATAATTATTGTCAAACTGCACAATGAATTACAAGTTATTACACATCTTACACCATGAAGTTGTTGTGCCGTTTATTTGGCTCTGGAAACACTGCCAGAGTTGATGCTAACCATAAAATTGATGAGATTTCGGACAACAGAGTAATAAACAAAATAACAAACCAGACATTTTAAGTAATTGTATGGATGAAGTCCCACTTTTCTAACACAAATATACCTAAAATTAGACTTTATGCTCATATTTCAGTTAAGTGGAAAACAGCTGATCTGAAAAGGTATCAAAAATGTACTGGTCTAGTGGGAGCTGATATTTTGCAGTATCATCCAGCCCTGGCCTGCTCTGTTTAGGAGCTTATCATCAGCATTTCACATTGCAAAGTCTGAAAACCTGCCGACAGGTTCTCGTGCAGCATCTCTTGCTCAGCTTCACTGCCTTTTTATGGAACATGATAATGCTTGCTTTTTTGTTTTTCAAAGCTTCTTTCCTTTATAGTTCTTAGACTGAAGGCATTTCCTGCTTCAAAAAATTTCCTTTTTGTGTTTTCTACACTGACAGCACCCTGTTAAGTCTCCAGAAATCAGCTGTGTTATTAAATGATTATTTATGTATGAGGTCACGGTAATTACCATTCCTAATGCCTTGCATACCCTAATACCTCCAGGCTGGTAATCTTTAGCATGTCTTCTTCCAGCAAGTGTTAAGAGGCTTATGCCTGAGAATTTCAAACAACTTGGAGAACAAGACAGAGTCCTGTTGCATTTCCAGCCTCACTTTTAACTGACATGCCTTTCCAGCTTCAGTTCTCACATGTGTTAGCATTCTTTCATCATCCAGCCTTTATAGCAAGTCCACAAGGCTCCATCAATTCTCAGACAGTCCTCCCATACTGAGTAATGCACCTGATTAAATTCAAAAAAGACAATTTCCTGGCCCTATTTGTTTATTCATCTCAGCAAGATCACCTGAAAAGCACAAACATCCTCTTCTGAAGCTGGAGACTCTTCCCTGCAGCTTGTAAGAGCTGTAAGAGTACCCAGGAGGCATATTGATACAGATTTCTGCTCCCCTGTTTGAGCAACAAGAATATTGCTACGACTTCTCTCACCTTTTCTCATTATATGTACATTTGATTAATCTACACTAATTTACTGGCCTTGTGCTTAGTGCTATTTCATATACCTTCCCTACATGTGACTCCAACTCACATTTCTCATATTTATCACTTCCTCTTTTTAATTCCACATCTTTTTAATGGTCTCTTATTTTCCCACAAAAGTTCTTTTTAGCTTATTATAAATACCTACTGGTTCCAGTATGTCTGCTTCAGCACAAAACCAAACTTGGATGACACTTTGTAGGTTTCCAAATGATCCCAATAACCTCCCATTTTAACCATGGTGAGAAACCATCCCAGTAACCTCCCATTTTAACCATGGTGAGAAAATCAGTTTGGGTCCAAGGAAATAGTCAAAAGCCCCATGGATTGTCTCATCCAATTGCTGCTGTCTCAGAGGTGTCAGCAGTGCTAAGAGGAAATGTTTGCTCATCACATACTTGCATGCTAATGAGGGAGCATCTCCATCACACCTTAAGCTCTTTTTTTTTTTTTTTTTTTTTTTCCCCAGAAAANTTTTTTTTTTTTGCCACAGGAAATTTTAGATGAATCAGCTTCCTGTGCATCACTGGTGATGAAAGAGGTAAGGCATATATGGGTGAGAGGGCATGGCCCAGAGCTGATGAATGCAAGCTGTTGTGGATGTTCACCCTTCCCTTCTTTAATAGAAAACCAGTTTAAAAAGTTCCTACTCCTCTCAACCCACGCTTTCCTGCACCTCTCTTATGTTCTTCCAACTGTGTGATTTCTGTGCTCAGAGAAGGATACTAGAGAGGACAGGCATTGTGTGAATATTTCTGTGATATTTTGGAGGAGATAACCCCCTGTGCATCTGGAACAAATAAAGAATGCCAGCTTCTTAATGCTACACTGGTGTTAAGGAGTTTTTTTATTTTTACCGAATTTTTGGTAACAGTCCAATGCCTTCTTCCCGAAGTAACAAGGATGTATTGGCTATATAGTTAATAGTTTCTCTTCTCCAGGCCCAAAGTGCTGATGCAAACCAATCACTCAATAGCTACAATCTGCTGCCAGAAAAGCTAAAGATGACCCTGAGAGCTTTAGACATCTCCACCCGCGGGATTTGGGTTACCATCTCCTTGCTGGAGGTGACAGTGGTGTCCTGCTGTGAAATCAGTAATCCAAACAGGTTAATTTGACAGCTTGCCCCCAGGAGGGCAGGTACCCTCCCTCTTCCTCCTTCTTCCTCTGCTTCTCACTGTGCCCTCAAGCCCCTGAGCCCACGCTGCTTTGGCCAAAACAGTGTTAATTTTCTTTCTGGCTAATATTTGATCTGTCCACAAAGGCTGGTGGAAGGAAAAAGATGAAACCAAGCAGGGCTTCCTCCTGGAGACCAGCAGGCTCTGAGAAATGCAGCAGGTTCTGGAGAAATGCAGTATCGTACAACAGTCCATGTTCATGGTCATGAGCTTCTTCAGTGCCAAGTCTTAAAGTTAAAACTGTGAGCAAAAACCAACCCAGAAAAAAACTCATCAGCCTCTGGGCACTGAGACTGAATTTTCTATTGCCAGCAAGAAATGCAACATCCAGCAGATGGGCAGAATAAACAGCTGGAGGAAAAATGTAGCAACATATTTTGAAATACCATGAGAAGATGAGTTAGAGCTCATCTCATCATGCTGTCATGACACTTGGAGCATTTTGCTGCTCTTACTTCATTAAAAGCTGAACAAATTGCACAACTGAATCCATCAGCTGAAACAAATCATGGCAATCAAATCTGCATAAAACCACCCAAGAAATCAAAAGAACACATCACTCTGGGGCCAGCCCCAAGAGCCTTGGTTGGACCCATTTCAGTGTCAGCACTGCAATGTGCTGACTGTGCTGTGAGCACAGGGGCTCTGGGGGCAGAGAGGGCTGAGGTGGCCCCAGCAGCCCATGGATCTCTGTTCTCAGGGGTTTCTGTCCCCACTGCACAAGTGTGCAGTTTACAGCCTCCCTGCCTCATGGGAGCACAGAATGGCTGACAAATCTCTTTTAAAGCACTGGGCCAAACACCACCTAAGCTGCACTCTCTTCACAAGGTCTCCCTGCCAAGCTGCCAGGAACAGGAACAGAGCAGGAACTCAGCTGTCCCAGAGTGATGCTGCAATTCCACATATCATTTAGGGCAGTATAGGCTGGTGCTGTGTCCATATCCTCCACATTTTTAGCTTTCCTTTTCTGGTTTGTACATCTTTCTTGTACAGCATGAGCACTTGTATGGTCACATAGTGAAGCAGCTGAGGGACTGAAACAAACCTTTTATGTTTTACTCCACCAAATCTGTTCTTTAGACACACATCTGCACAAATGCTTGTGCTGTCACTAGGTCTTTTCTGAAAACACTTTGTGTTATGAGTCAGTGAGTACCCCTGGTCATGTTACTTGCAGCCTGAGTTTAGTTCCTGTATTATGCAGTTCATACACAAGAAGTTCCTTCAGAAACTTATCTATGAATTTACAAACAAGAATCCTAGTTTAAGTTCAAAGAAAATGAGGCAAATGTTATCTGGCTTGGCAATCCTTTCTGAAAGTGTCTCTCTGCCTCTCCACCTCTGAAGAGTAGCTCAAACCAGAAAATAAGGAAAGATACAAAGATCTCCAGTTCAGAGTCACATTCAAAGTTATTTTTAGACTAAACAGTCACACTTCTAAATAGTCAGATGACAAACTGTCTTTCAATGTTCAAAATGGCTAAACATTAATTCCTTTTAAATAAAGGGGCATTATAGGTATTTATAATCCCTGTTGGTATTTATAATCCTTGACATTACCACGTAACCCTACACAATATGTAATTTTGCAATTCTACTTTCATATTTATGCAAATGAGCTCTTCAGTGTAGTGCAGCTGTTTCCTCAGCCACATAAAGTGTTTGCTTGTTGCAGGAAAACATACGTAATTACGTTAGGTTGGCTGCCAAGAAATAATAGTCCTAGAAGTGAAACCTATGGATCAGACAACTGGTACATCAGTCTCTATGCCACAGCACAGCTGCTGTCGCTAGGAGCTGTGGGATCAGTCCTTTGTAAACTTTCCAGGTTTTCCCAGGTTCATGCCATGCTGCTTTCCCTCCATTCAGCCCAATCTCTTAATGCTGTAAAATCAGCACCCTTCATTTCCCCTGATAATGGCTTTTCAAAAAGCAAATCTTACAACCATCTCACCTATAGACACATTTCTTTCAGGTACATAGTACATTGCACATGCACACATGCACTTTCCAGCATCAATTGGATTTTCAGTGGAGACAGTTATGAAGCAGAGAGCCTGAGTTTCAATTTTGGATTTTGGAAACCAGTGTAGAAATTTAATGGTGGGGACAGAGAGGATTTGGACATCAAAAGTTTGGCTGCTCCTCTGGGCACAGAAGCTGTTCCAACTTCTCTGGTTCCATCTGCACGGCCTCCAGAAATTTCAGGGACCAGCTGCCCAGCAGGATATGTAATAGAATAGCAGCCACACTAACAGTTCTACCTACTTGTTGCTGGAAACCATACAGAATGGTGGGAGCTTATGAATCATTCAAATGGGATTCCTTAAACTGTGAGGGGTGGTCAACTGGAAGCTTTACTGGGTTGTTTGAACCTCCTCTAATGCCAACTGGTTAAAACAAAACACAGATAACAACTCACACTGTCCACTTTGCTCCACTCTGGGGTGGAGTAAAAAGCAAACTGAGACTCTGAGGTTGGTGTTTTCCATAAGGACAGGCAGAGGCTGCAAGTCAATGACAAGGGAGAGGAGAAAATAACAACCCATTATCCATTACAGCTCTAGGTGATCTGAGAAGGTCTGAGACATGATTCTAGAGCTTTCATATCAACAGAGCTCTTTTGTCTCCCAAAAAAATGTCCAGGCAAGTTTGTAAGGATCACCTGAATCAGAGAAGAAAAAATTATTACCGCCACATCCAGCCATGCCTTTTTTTGTGCATGTGTTTCAGACTGACTCACACTGCAGTCTCCAACTTCAACGTTTATACACATCAAATATTTTATCTGCTGTACCATTTGATGGTCTCTGAATCAAGGAAAATAAAATGTTCACAGCAACAAACAACTCAGCTGTAAACTGCTTGCCTTCACTTGCAACACCATAAGATCTTGAACCTCCTGCTGGTTCCTGCTTTGGTGTGGCCATGAAGGCTGAGGGTGTAAACACCTTTCTCAGTATCCCAATACGATTGTCAAACTGTAATAAAACACCTTAAAGAGTCAATGCATAAAGATGTATGTGTTTCTCTAGCTAATTATGGAACGCCTAACTGCCTCTGTGACATTTAGACTTTAACAATTACTTTAGAAAAATGCTTGCTATCTTTATTATCCTGTTGATTTTCAAGATGAAAGAAATCCACAAAATAGGCATTTTTTTAAAGCACTGGCTCTTGACTCTGTGGGTATATGTGGCAAAGTTGCAGCAGCTGCAGTGGTCTGATCTCATGTGAATTTGGTTTGTTACAGATTGAAATTTGTTTATTTTTTCAGATGAAATAAGAAAGCTTGGTCAACAATAGCATATATTTAGTAAAACCACAACCTATATATAAGCCCCTTTGCAAATCCCATCTCTCAATTTCTTCTTAAATGAAGGCTCACAAATGGAGAACAGTGAAGATCCACATTTTGTCACAATAAAGTGTTTTTTCCTTCTATTTTCTATTACCACATCTCAAAATCTGTTCTCCCTGCCACTTTCCAAAAATGAAGATTCCTCCTTTTCTTCTGACAGCCTCGGACTTCCCCTTTCCACATAACCCACAGAACTCTCATGGTGAATCAGCAATCCAGTCATGGGTAGCCTGATGTGCCTGACTCGGGAGAGCAGCTGAGATGCAGTGAAATGAGGCACGTTTGCTCCAGCTGGGGATGCTGCCTTATCAGCCCTCACAGCCCCTTCCAGGGCTGACCTTGGCATTGATTTCTGTACAGCTGAGCCACCAGCTCTGCTCCCACATTGTATTTTCTCTCTGGCCTCTGCTGACAAAGGGGCTGCTGGTGCTGGATGTCCAGGGCTGTGGAACCCATGGAAAATCTGTGGAGTAGCCAGTGCTGCCTGAGAGCAGGGAGAGCTTCAACAAGTCCCCACCTGCAAACTGTGCTGAGACACTCACAGGCACAACGAGGTGAAATGCAACAAGCTGAGGTGTGTGGATGTTGGGGAAAAAGGGTGCCCTGACCTGCTGCCCATCGCCTTTCAGAGCTGGGGAAGCTGTGCTGTGGGTGGTGCTGGGCAAAGCCTGCCTGTCACATCATCAGATCACACTCATCTCTAATTAAATTCAATTCGCTGCTTCTAGAGCTAAGTAGAAACCACAGCCTCCCAGGAATTGTCATTTCTGCTAAAAAGCAAGTCAAAAATCACAAGAAAGTGTAGCTTAGAGTATGAAACAAAAAGACAATTGTACAGATGCTGCTTTTTTCTTTTAAAGATAAGCCACTACACAAGTTTAAAGCAATCACTGAGCTTGTGAAACAAAGTTTGATGGGGAGGACCAAGTGCACTGATGCTAAGGATTTCACAATCCCAGGGAGGCATTCCACCGGCACACTGTAAATGAACTCCCACTCACCCGTTGTAAAGGTGACAACAAAACACTCATTTACAGCACTGCACAACATCTGCAGGTTAAACCAGTCTCTGTGAGAACTCGGAACCAGGAACAGGTGAGTTACAGAAGCTCTTGTGAAAGAACAAGAGCGTCTCTGTTGAAGGCACCCAGTGCAGGTGAGGCCCGAGGCACTGACAGTAACATAAGAAAAAGTGGTAACCCGAACCAGACCATCAGAAATTGGTCAACATCAGTGGTTAGTGCCTATTGCAGAGGAAATAGATTGAGAAGCTGATAACTAATATTCACAAACTAATCATGACTACAGCAATTGCTGCCGTCTGAGTAAAGCTATAGATCTACTAATTTGCCACTTACACAACAATACATTCCTTTGTTAGAGCCTGGACTGGGTGAGTCCTGTCAGGATTAGTGGAAGACTGCATCACTACTTCTAATGAGGAGATCCATTTGCTTCAGAGTAATCGCAATTAACAGTTCCTGTGTGCTGAGAACTGATTTCTCACATATCTGCAATGCGAAGCAATGAGCCTTCAGCTGCTTCTAGAATCAGAAGGCTAAAATCCAGCCAAGCCTGGGATCTGTACCTGGAACAAAAGCTCAAGCAGGGCAAAAGAATTAGAGCAAAGAGAAGTGCGTGATATTCATCAGCTTTACCCTAAAGATCCTCTTGTTTTCTCTTAAGGCCTATTCCAGTTCCTAACTTGAGAATTTCATTGACTTCACTTGGGCTGTGTGTCAATTTTTTTCACTTTTACTGCATGACCCAGATTTTAGACACCATGCTCATTAATCTATTCTAAATACAAGTTAAGCATATGACAAATTATTTCCTCGTGTGTATTCTGTTCTAAAATCAGCCCCAAAACAGCTTAGCAATTTGCATTGTTAGCATGCTTGAAAATTCCTCACTTTTTGTCTTCAGACACTTTTTGCTACTATTAGAATTGTCCCTGCAATAAATACAGTTATTTAACCAGAAGAGATGAGATCACTAATACAGAAAGAAATTTTAATCCTACACATATCCACATAACTAAGGAAAAGAAAGTATGAGCCCAAATATATCAATTTTACTTTGAAGGACTTACTAAAAATCATAGACTAAAGAAGCTTATTTTCTTGGAGATGATTTTTTTTGGTACAGCAATATCTCACATCAATGTAAGGCCAGCGAAAGTTCCTTAGTATGCAGTGAGGTACCTGCAGTACTGCAGTAATTACACATTTGGCAGGACATAAACTCCTCTGCATTTGTGAGCAGCCTGCTAGTCAGAGTGCAGAATGTAAGGGGCACAGATTAAAAAGCAGGCTCAAACATCACATGGAAAAAAAAAAGTAAGGAAGGAACGTATAGGACTGTAGCATCAATGGTCGACTGATCTGATCCCTCTGCGTGTGGCAGAATGAAATCTGCTGAAGCCAAATCCCTTCCCTAAACTCTCATCATTCCTGAAGCCATGAATACCCACCAGTGTTAATGCAAATGTTGTCAGGCACCCAACCATTATTTCAAAAAGTACCGTTTCTCTCAGAAGTACGTTCCCCAGGTCTCCCAGCACACTCTGCACTGTCTGTCTGTTGTTAGTTTGCACACTCCTTGGGCCACCAAGTGTCATTCTTGCTGCCTCTTACAGCACTAAGCACATTATTGAAGCTTAGCATCCATAACTATGAAAAGGAAAGCAAAATCCCACAAGTTAACTTTGATGTGGTTGCCGATCCCAGTCCTGTTCTGACATCAGGAAATTGGACTCATGAAGGATTTGGGAAGGCTGTTAGAAAACATGGTGAAGATATTAGAGCTCACCTACCGAGGGAAAAATGGGAAACGTGACATGGTTTACTGCAGTTTATTTAACTTCATGAAACCTCTCCATGGGCACTTATAATCAGTGACTTTAACTTGCTTAGGGAGGGTCTCTCCACATAAAGAAGTTTTACACAAACCTGGGCTACGAATTTCTGAATCTTCGGTGGCTCTACCTTCACTTCCAGGTAATGATGATGGCTGAGTCCACTTTTACATATATATATATGAATATATAAAAATACATATATATATATATATATACACACACAAGCCATGCCCACACAGGGATTTAGCATAAGGAGAAATAAACAGCATGTCATCAATTCACACACTGCTGAGCAGCACTCTGAAGTGTCAGATGGCAATGATAACAGTCAGATCTTCAGGGTACGTGTACCTTTGTCATCAACTTTAATCCAGACATTCTCTGCCACCTCTGAGCCCTCAGTTATTTCAGATAACTTTTCTTCCATGGAGCATGGGAAATGTGCAGGCTGGCACAGACTTTTTCATTTCTAGTTTCTATGGGATGACAGCACTGTACCATCTAAGAGAATTAAGATGCCATCATGCTGGGTGCATGCATAATGCCATAGTGAAAAATTCTGTCTCATTTCCTGCCATTGAATATTTATACAGAACAAGTGACTGGATTCCCCAATGAAGTTTGGGGTTCTGTTGTGTTTATGAATTTTTGCATGTCCATAACAAGTCAATCAAAGGCCTAAAATATTTATCTCATTTGGAGATGACAAAATCCCAGGGAACATCTCCCTCTCATGATCCAAAACCCACATCACAGCACATTTTAGCAACACTGGATACTTCTCTTATAAATAGGTTTTAAGGGAAGCTAGGGTTTTTGTTTCAAATTTAACTTTTCCTAGAGTATCCAAGACACACTCCTTCTTGCCTGTATCCATTTTCAGTGCAGGGGGGAATGTTTTTACTACAGTAAAAGCTAGGATTTAAAGGACAGCAAACCATACTCTGGAATGTACTGATAGTTGTGTGTGATGAGAGGCAAGAACTCTGGAAGGGATTGTTGGATCAGGACTTCACCCTGACCTTTTGAATAGGACAGGATGAACTAGGTCTACCCAGATTTTGTCACCACTGTTTTAAACCAGAAACCACAAAACCACACAGTACCAAATGCATTCTTAGTTACTTCATTCCCTTGGTGGAAGGAAAGACCACTGATCTTTTCCTCAGGAGTTACGTTCACAGTCTCCTATTAAAAAGCAGAGAGACCAAGCATGTATTGAGTTATATTACATAATCAGTCATTCTGTTGGAAGGAGAATTTTGGATGTACTCTGCCAATTCAACCCAATTCTCAAGTAATACTGCCCTTCCTTGCTATTTAGCATCTCAGTCTCCCAGTTTATAACCAAATGGAATTGGAATCCTCTGTCTTTTACCACAGCATTTCCTACTGATTTAATCAGTCTATTCATATTTCTTGCTGACCTCATTTTTCTCCCCTTTCACTTCTAAATCCTCTATTGACTTGAATTAATCTTGCAGAGTACGACTGGGAACTCATTGAGTTTTGAATGCAAGCTCTGGTAGCTCACAGAAGGCCTTCTCATACATCTATTTTCCAAAAAAATTAAAGATTAAATATCTAGCAAGGGAGGTAGCCAGGTGCCATTGAAAAAAAACATAGCCCAAGACACATAAGTAGAGAATGAAAGTGATGGTCAAAGCAAATCTGTTCCTGAGAAACAGCTTCAATTGAAGTCAAAACTCATTTGGTTGAAAGAGTACAGCTTTGCATAGGAAAAGTAATGACAGAATTGTTACTGAAATTAAGGCCCAGACAAGTTTCACGTGTACCATTCTTAGGTCCTGCAATAAGCTCTCTCACTTCATGCTGTGCCACAGGCAAAATAAAGACAATGCACTGCAAATATCAAAATCTGTAACTTATTTAAATGTAACTACATTTAAATAACATGAAGCCATTTAACAGAATCTGATCACAGGTTGATACTTTTGGCCCCATCTTAGAACTGGAGAATATTTACACAACAGCTACCTACCTACAAACCAGGACACTTCAGTATGATATAAGCTCATGCTGTGCACCTAATATAACCTCCCTAAATTAAAACTTACTAGTTAAGAGATTGTGAACAGAGGGCACTTCAAGCTGCTGCAGTTTCATGAGAAACACACATTTATTTCCTCAGCCTAATTGCCCCTTCTTAGCTGCACCAAACTGAGGAGACAAAGAGGCTGCAATTTCATGACACAGACTTAACCTTTGTAATATAATAAATAAGCACACCAGGAACATAAATTCAAAAACTATTTGGTAATAGTCAGATGCAAGCCCACGTACACTAGGAAAGAACCATTTTTATGCAGTGGAAAGTGTGGAAACAAATATCCACTGGTGCCTAGAAAAATATGAAATGGCTTGTTACCTTTTTTTCTCAGTGTAGCACGGCATGGAGTAAAACAGTTCTTCCAAGTACAGTGGTTGTACTTGACATTTCTACTGCTATTTTATAGACAAGAAAGTTCTCTCAAACTGGGGACAAGAAACAGCATGATACTACAGTACTGAACAAAACACAGCTGTGACAGAAATCCCTACCACAGTTTGCCTTTCATATGGTTCTTTGGTTTTGGGTAATTGTTCCTGAAGTGTGGTCTGTGGATCACTGTTAGCCAGCTAAGTCATGTCAGGGGGTCTGCAGAGCTGCATACTCAGTATTTGCACAAAGAATTTGACAGAATTGAATGTTTCCCTGAGCAATTTAGAGGCCTAATGTTGACCCATAGTTACACACTCAACACTCAAGCCCTCCTCTCAGTCATAGGGGGATATTACCAGAAAGCAGCATTGGCCATGTAAAGAATGAGGATTCAGGTTTCAGCTGGAAATAGAAAGGTTATAAATGGCCACAAGCTAAACTTTCAACCAGGGGAAGGTCTTCTTACCCAACTACAAGAAAACTTCTTGTCCCTTCCTGTGATTAAACCATTTGCCTGCACTATTAATACTACCACAGCAGTGTTTTTTTATCTAGAGAGGCAAAAGCCAGCACATGCAAAAAGAGCAGCCATTTGGCAAGGGAAACAGTGCAAGTTTAAAGGCACAGAAGGCATCACTTAATAGCAGAAGTGCAATTAACAAGTTTTTATCCCACAGTTTTTGCTAATTTTTTCTCTTCTTTGTGTTGTATTCCTGGTTTGTTGTGGTTTTAGGGTTCTTTTTAATAGATTACTCAGAGCTTTGTGAGTTTCTGTCATGAGGAAGACTACAAAACTATTGTGCTAAGACAGAAACAAATGGAAACACATTTTTCCTTAAGTGCTTAGACATAAGGGATAAGGTAAAGGAGAAAACCATTTCAGCTGGATTCACTATTGCATTTAGCAAGTGTGCATGCAAAGATATTTACGAAGATGAATTTCATATTACAATAAAAGGTACAGAATCTTTTTGCTTATGTTGACAATTCTCCTCATTACTATACTATTACAATAGCTGTTGATAGCAGTCTTATGAAAGTAACAATTACAGAAACCGGTACATTACATCTAATTTTCCTTCTTTATTCTAATGCTTTGAACTTTGAAATTTAGTGTAGGTTCTTGGAGTGATTATATAGCTGTAAGTTTATGTAGAGTATCTACTGAAAGCATTTGCAAATTTCAAATAAAAAAATTTCACCTTTAATTGCAATAGCAGAACTATTGCCTTATTTCTATTCTTACTCACTTTGAAAGTGCCAAAGCTGCTGTGGGCAAATTGCCCCTCGATAAAAAAACTGGACATGAAGTTGCTGAAATACTTGTGCAGTACAGTATGGGCATTTAAAAATGAAGTAAAAACATTATTCACAGATTCAGAGGATGAGCAATGAAAAAAATGAACCCTATCCCAGCCAAAACCAGAAAAAGCAATAATGAGCACTCACTGGTTTTAAAGGTCTTTGGTGAATTAACTCACACTTTTTTTTTTTAAATAAAACTATCTCACTGTTTTAAATGTCCTTGAGAGTTCCCTGCCATTAGCTATCTGTGAAAATGAAATGCTCTTTTCCATCAATATGTGCATGAAATCCATATCAGATTTTCCTTTGAGAAGCTTATGTCAGTCAGTATGGTTTCTGTATACCACTGTTTTCCATATTGTAACAAATTAAAATTAAATATCTGGGGAAGAGGACAAGACATGTGCACGTCTTTTCTGACAAATAATTGTTTGCTGTGTGTTATCACTGTGCCTTCACCAAACTCGGGTCATGGGATCAAGGGGAACAAGGAGCAGAGGACAACAGAAGTAAGAAGAGGAGAAGGAATAAATGTTTAAAAAGGATTCAAAATGGCCTAAGAGCTCTTTGACACCCATAACATGGCTTCCACCTCACTGGCAAAATGTCCCTTCCATCCAAATAAGCATTCTCCACATCCAAGGGGTGCTCCCCTGGAGCTTGAAGAAGCCACGACCCTGAGCAAACCACAGGTCCTCTGGAAATGCTCCTCTCCAGCAGCATCCCTGCACGGCCACAGCTCCCCTGAGTGTTCAGCAATGCTCACACTGCTGACTGTCCAACAGGACAGGTTCTGGCTGCCTGGGCTGCTTTGCCTTTGAGACAAACACCACAGTCAGGACCATTAGTCACTCTGCTGATGAGAGGAAAAGCCTGGCTGAATCAACACAGTGTTAGGATCTAATCCTGCCAGAAGAGTGAAGAGAAATTTCTGGTCAAGCAGATTTGCCACACTGCATGTCTGTGATTAGTTTCAATTTAGGCTAATGTAGTCTCAATAGAAGTGACAGCTAGAGAAAGCTGGAAACTGAACCTAAAAGTGATGAACCACTGCTTGAACAGTGATCTTCCCACTGTATTAAAGCAATTAATTTAATATTTGCATTGAATCACAGCAATTACAGTTAACTGAAGGGGAGGATTCCTGTTTTCTGAAGATCCAAGATATAAATTATATCCTTCATTCTCCTATGTAGTTATTACCGGAATTTTCAAGAACTCTTGGCTCTGTAAAACAGATACCATTCCTCCAATTTTCTGGTTTTGTTTGAAATGTCTAACCTATTTGGTCCAGACTTCATGTCATGCTCAGTGAGAACAGCTTGAAAAGAATTAGAGATAATAAATTTATGCTAAGTCTTCAAGTGTTAATTCTTATTAATCAATTTGGCCTGCATGAAAAAAGCCTGTCCTAAGCCTGAGACCATGAAGATCTCAGGTCTCAGCTTTTCAACCATGATCACAACGTTATGCAGACTACATACACAGTACCAGGTAAAAATCAGACAGTATACCCACCTAAAAGGAGTACAGAAATATATACTCAAGGATGCAGTTTCAGGATTACATTTGAGGCACTACAGCTGAACTATAACTTATTTGCAATTCCAAATCACTAAAATCACTTAGGGACAGTTTGGTACAACATTCAGAGCCTGTACAAGAGTCCTGATCACTGCAGAGATGGTACACGAAAGGAACACTTGCTGTTGTAATGATTATCTCTGGAGGCCATGCCTTTCTGACTATACAGCTTCCACTCAGAGCATTTTGCTTGCCACTTGTGTTTCAAAGTGAAAACAGAGCTGCTGGAACTGAAAAGAA
This sequence comes from Leptocoma aspasia, assembly GCA_013399835.1. Lineage (NCBI taxonomy): Eukaryota > Metazoa > Chordata > Aves > Passeriformes > Nectariniidae > Leptocoma > Leptocoma aspasia. The sequence continues at coordinate 1,180,434 of VXAX01002977.1, read as the reverse complement.
GTCAGAAAAGAACCTGGGCTATTTCTCAGTTTTAGATCCCCATAAGCATTCAGATATAATTCACTTTCATATGTTAAATTGGAAAGGGGAAGATTTGAAGTTTCAAAGGCCTATTTATCTTCCTCCTAATCTGCCCTGCTTGCTCCTCTGCAGTGAAACCCTTCCTGTTATCTGCTCCTGTCTTTTATTACATTCTCCAACTCCTCTCAGGTGTTTCTGACCTTCACCTGCACGTGCTGCTTCTCTCATCCCAAGCTCCCCTGGGGGACGCCAGCTCTACTCTGAAACATGTGGCTACTTTCTTGTAAATGCTTTTTTTTTTCTTAAAATCCACATCCACTGTGACACATGGAAACAATGAGGTGACTAATGACAGGTCTGCCAAAGGGAATCTGGGAAATATGTGACAGCAGAAAGAGCAACAGCGAAATTTATTCTTCACTGATGAGTTTTTTTAGGGAATTTCTGTACTGTAAAATACTACAGGACACAGGATGCCTGATCTGCTGCTGGATGGAGCAGCTCTGAAGGACAGAGCTAATCAGCCTGGGCCCAGTGCTATCCTAGAAGGGTTAGTGTGGTGAGGAAGAAGGAAGAGAAGGAAGTTAGTGTGTCTTCATCAGAGTATCCATCAGAGTTTAGAATTTCATTAGCAATTGAGAAAATGCAATTCCATTAAAATTAGCAAAACTCACATGATGCCTTATTTTTAGGGAGTTTTTTTCTTAAGGTCTTAGGTGCAGGCAAACAAATGGTTCTTCTAGTAAAAACCCACCAATTTTGAACTTCTGTTGGAAAACAGGGAAAGAAATTCCTTGACATTTCTTGAAGCAACTACAATGCAGCAATTATTCTCTTTTTATTGTCTTTTGACAATACAGAAATTTGAATAACTATAAATTTAATTTTGAGAGGTCTCCCATCAGTGGAACAGAAAACCTCCCAAACTGAGCTGCTCTGTTTGCCCAGAGCTATTCCAGTGAGCTCTGAAATGCCATTCCCCACCTCGGGAGGCAGAGCAGAGACCTCACCGTGCACCTCAGGGCACCAACTCACTCCATGGGAAGTGGCCAGGCACAGAACAAACCAGCTCTAGGGATAATGACCCGGGTGTGACCAACTGCCAGCCCTGTCCCAGGGGTCACTCCCACAGGCTCCTGTGCGTGGTCAGCTCTACAGCATCACAGCCATTTTTGAAAATGTACAACTCCTACACTAATGGGATTACTTGTAATGCTGTGTAGTGAAACCAAAACATGAATTTTGATTAAGTGCATGTCCTGAATTTTTTTAGCTAGCCAGTGCCATAAACGGCATTTTTATGACATCCTCATCCTTGACATTTTGACTTCTATTTTTTCCAGGTGGGTTGCTTAATGACCAATTTCCAACATGCTCCCAGTGACTCAGGCATCATTTCTGCACTAGTCTGATCACCCTGTCACAAGTTCTCGCTCACACAGATCTCTACACCCACCTTCCATCTCAGACTGGGGGCCATATCTTATTGGCTGAACAGCAGGAAAGCATTAGCGGTAATTACAGAAATGTTTTTCCTCTGCTCTAATTACAGTGACATCAGCATCCTATTAACCTTTAAATTACTGGTATTTTTCCAGAGAGAACTGTAATGAAAAGCAGTCAAGAAAAAGAGTTTCAGAGCAGAGAAAAGAAAGCAGAGGTGCTTTATGCTGGTGCCAGTGTAAAACCCTCCTGACAGTGCTCTGTTACAGATGGACACCACTGCCTCTCACAGGCCAGAGCCTCAGCTTGTGTAATTTGGAACAGCTTCACTGATCCAGGCAGCCTGGCTCTACTGGCCTGGCAGGGATCTACAGAGCACAGTTTTTATTTCCCAGTCCCTAGATATCTTGGGAAAAGCCACCTGGAGCTCAAAGTGCTATTGCAGGTACCTTGCAGCTGGAAACAGTGAGAAGTTACCACCTTGCATGTGCTCCTGGACAGACAGAAATAAGAATTTTCTGGATTTACCTCAATAACAGTATACATAAAATGCTGAAGAACATGAAAACAGAATAATTTTCTTTCTTTTGTGATAGTCCAGTTACATCTGTTATAAAGTTGATTTTATTCCCTTGATGAGATTTCTTAATTTCTTTTGCAACTGGTCTCAGAATGGAAATATCTTTTTGAGAGAAGATAAGGAAAGAAGAATCTGGCAGAAAACCAGTTTTTTTTGGAGCAAGTCAAATGAAGTAACAGATATTTTTGTGTATTCTGAATTCTGTTTAACATTTTAGGTCTGCTTAGTCAGAGGAAATTTTTTTTTGTCCCTTTGGGCTTTCCAAACACTTCATTCCTTTAAAGGAAGTGTGTGGAAATACTTCCCATGAGAATATGAATATTCGGAAAAATAGGGAACTATTTATGCTGATACATATTTTTTACTCTGTTGTTTCTGGCAGAGGTTCCTGTTCCCCAAATACCCCTCAGCATCCAGATACACAATGGCAAGCACTTCTACAGTGAAACAACACAAAATTGTGCTCGTAGCATACACAGAGGCTTGGCACAGGATGAACAGAGGAGAACCAGTAATGGAATAAAATAACCTTACTATCTCATGCACAGCTAGAAGGAGCCCAATGCTCCTTCATGGAAACAAAATTATTCTCTTCTTTCAATGACAAGAATTATTTTTGTAGATGCAGTTATTGCTTCAGTGTAGAACTCTGCTCTATGTCCTTTGCAAATGTGCCTAGGGTTACCACTTTTATGTTAAAGCTTCTCTGGTTATCACATTGATTTGTGGCTAGCATATTTATGCACATATATTGTGAACTTGACACAATCCACTCCTGAAGAATGAGACCTGGATAAAGGAGTCCTGACCCAGATATTTTTTTTTAATTTGAAAAAAATCCTTATTTCCTTTTTTCAGTTCTTTCCAAAGAAGCATTCTAGTCCATGTAAATATTTTAAAATAATTGGACCAAGTGAAGTGAGTGCTATGACAAAAGATCTCAACTGAGACTCAAATCCTTGACCTGAGTCAGGCAGAGAAGGGACTTGAGCCAGCTTTCTTGGAAAGCTGTGTGACAGAGCCACCATGCCATGGATAATGCTGGATTGATTCTCTCCCTCTGTGTTCGAAATTTCAGGCAGAATTTCAGGGAATCCTTCACTGGCCAAGAATCCTTCACTGGCCAAGAATGCACTTCTCAAAGGAGAAGTTTCAGCCTTTCCACAAAACAGTTCTGTCAGCTGAACAAAACATCATGACCAGTGGACTTGTACCATTTCCTAAAACAGCCAAGAGGCTTTAGGACCATGATATTAATTTTCAGAACTTTAAACTCTTAGAAACCTTAATCTTACTTCATTTCCTCGAGGGTGAGAACAGTCAGCACGAATTTACCATAGGTCAGATGAAGATTAGAGAAAGCCAAAGGCAGAGAGGAGCATGTAACAGCAGCACAACCCTGCTGGCTTCAGGAACGTGGTGTTTGCTGAGCCTTGGCAGGGGTGACTGACTCCAATACAGGAGCTCCTAAATCAGCACACATGTTTATTGGAAATGCATCTGCAAAGAATTTCCTCCTAATGAAGCAAGTAAAAAGAAGTGAAATTGCTTGCTATATACCTTTAGAAAATCTTACTCATCTTAATGTTAAATCTTAATATATTGGCATTGCTACAATTAATAGCCTGTTTGAATTTCCCTTAGAGTTTCTATTACAGGAGGCTCATAATTCAGGCATAAAAATCTTACTCTAGGCTGAAACTTGTTATTATTTAGTGTCTGAACTTGTATCATGCAGCTTTTCTGCACAGCCCAACTCACCTCCCAGTCCCTAAGAGTTTCAGATGTGGGGTTCTTCAACATAACCTGCTGGTAAGGGGTCAGCAAGGTGTAAAATTTGCAAGAGTGTATTTTTAAAAGAAACAGCTGGGTCTGTCCAAGAGCAGATGGGGTAAGAGCTCAGGAATTGGTTCTTCTACCGAAATCTTTAAGCACAATCAGAGAATGACCCTGTTCAGGGACAGATCAAAGAAATGAGCCAGAGAGAGAATGGAAACAGAATCATGTCTGGTGAGACTTTCACCACAGCAAAAGAAGTGATGACATTGGGATTCCTTCCAGATTGGTCATTACTGTTCATTCTGGCTCAGGTTGTGACTGCAAACATCAGAACCAGATCTGGGCAGGATCAAACCACTTTGCCATGTAAATCTGCTCCACCAGCCACAGATGCAGACTGCACTCCTGTTGAATTGTCCAGAACAATGATGATGCTTAGAAAGGTTTTCTATCATGACATGAAAACAGAACATCTTAACTGGCAAATTAAATTTATGGGAGATGGTGGTTTGCAGATGGAACACAAGACTTTTCTGATTGGGCAGCTGGAGTTCAAAATCCTAATTTACTACACCCTCAAATCCACTACACATTTCCTTTTTCTTGAGGCATTAAAGGCTTTCTACACTCTCACTTTCACAACAATTTCTTTGAATGTTTTTGATAATTTACAAGTCCATTCCTTGAACTCTCTTCTAATTTTTGAAAATTCTAAAGAGTCAGAATTAAGATCTGCTTTTTTAAAAAAAAATTTCTCCAAAACACTGCCAGGGTATCACCTTTTACTATTTTGCACTAAAATTGCATGACATTGATTAAGGTGACTTAATAAACCACTTATCAAACTATCTGCAAATCCACAAGTATAATGACTTTAAAAATGCAAATAATGGAAAAATAAGGAGTAGTAGGGAATGGTCTCCATCCAGTAGAATGGATCTGGCAGCAAAGATCTACAGTTTCTATTCCTAGACTTGTCACTTACAGTATCACCATGAAAGTCACTTTCCTTCTCTGTTCCTCATCTTCCCCATTTGTAAAACATGAATATCGTGACTGACTTCACAGAAAGCCTTCATGATTCACTTTAATCAAAATCCTTAACTGAAAAATATATAAGAACCTTCCTTGAGGAAAAGAAAATAAAACCTGCAGTTGATGTAGTTCCCAACAAGAAGAATCGCAAGAAGAAAATGAACAGTAAATTATCATTTTTAACAACTTTACCAAACTGTAAAGGTTATGACCCATGACATCATGCTAAAACAGAGTTCATATGAAAATACAACTCTACAGATGATCATTGATGAACACTGAACAGGCAGCCACCAAGGAAGCTGTGTTTACAGGAATCACTTGATCACAAAACACAGTGTTCTTTTACAATTTTATGTGCATCATGTAAGAGCATGATGAGATTCCACCAATTCTTGTGCACTGATTCAGATTTCTCATAAAAACGAAAATCTCTCAGGCTAAATCCACATATTTTAAGTCAGAGATTGGCCAAGTTTTTCATTAGCCTTAAAATTAAACCTGTTTTTTAGAGTCTTAAAAAATCTCTTTTCTTGCACAAGAGACAATAACTTCTCATTTGTACTGTTTTGTTTTTTCAGTGAAATGACTGAGCATGGATTCCAGCTTCCTACAGTATGGATGATCATCTTCAGCCTGGAGTTCCCAATAAAACACTTCCTCACTTTGCTCTAGATTGATATTTAAATTTTGAAGAAATAACTAGCATTAAAAATACACAAAAAAAAATAAACATTGCAACACTTGGTTTGGATTGTTACAGTTGTTTTGGCAGTTTGTATCTGGATAAGAGTTGGAAGGTGTATTTCTGATATTCAAATGGAGGAAAAAAACCCAACTGAACTAGAAAGGTTTATAAATTCTCAGATGAAATGATATATTTTTAATTCACAGCATCTCTCTACAGCTCAGAAGCTTTGCTATACTGTGACAGATTGGAGAACTCCAGTACAATTTGTCTTTTCAAGCTGTCTCTGAAAGAAGATTCTGGGGGAAGCTTTTTACTGCAGAAACATGTGCTGTGTTCTTTGCTTTTAGCTTATGTCCAAGCCACTGAACTGGGAACATTTTATGTTCTGTCAGTTTTAATGTTTATTAGTCTACTTCTGTAATTGTGCCACTTATGAGATGCTGTTAGAACAAAGACTGGGGTTTGCAAAAATGTGAGGTGTGAACATAACACAGGAATTCATAGAGAGCTTTGCATTCACAACATTCCCAAACAGAGGATGTGCAAACTCTCTGGTTCTCCTGGACAGATTTGTCCTCTCTCATGTGCTTTGTCCTGTCTCTCATGTGGAAAGGGAACCAGTTCCTCATTCCAGGGCAGTGAGTTCTGCCTGCTACTCAATATCAATGCACACTTTTTCAATATTGTGGCACAAGTTCCTTGATTCCCTTGGCCAAACACATTTTTATTTGCCAAAACACTGAAGAGAACCCAAGTTATTTGTGATTTTGAGTTACATTTTGTCTAGGTAAGTGTCAAAAATGGCAGGTAATGAGAGAAGTCAACATATTTTAGAAGAAATATTCTGTGTCTAGATTATATAATGATTTCATTTTGGTTTTTCATTAGGAAACATTTTAGAAGTCACTTTAAAGTAAAAGAAAAAGTAGAAAAACTTTAACTCAATTTTGTTTTAGAAAAAAAAGTGAAATATTTCCATGGTAGATCAAGTTGATGGCTCATCTGAAATTTACTCAGCTGTTTTGGGAGGCAATTTTCACAGAAAATAGGGTATTTCTGTGCCAGTTGTTTAAAAATTCAGGCAAAAATACATCATCATGTGATGAATTTTTTGATAGCCAGTCCACTGGTCCTGCAGTGCTGAAGTTCTCTCTCATGGTCACGTACCAGTTGCTTATCAGTGTTGCTGGAGTAAGACTGCAGCTCTGCTGGTCAGCCAGAACCCAGATTGTTACTGGGCTTACAGCAAAGTGGCCAAATAACATCCAGGAAGTTATTTTCTGCATAAGAAACGTCCATTTGGGAATCTTGTCACACAGCTTGTGTTTCTTGGTATCCTCTGTGGGTGCTTGCATGTGCTTCAGTTTCCATTTTCTCTAGGAAACAAACACTGGGATATTTCCTCTGCCCACAAAACACTCAGTAATATTTTGGGCTAAGTGTTTTAGTTCCTGCTTTTTGTGCATTTTCTCTGCCTTAAGAGGCAATGTCTGCTCTCTCAGACAGTGCCTGCCTGCCCTGCTTCTTTGTTCCCTTACCTTGAACTTTTGTCATTGTTGTGCATTAATGGCTATTAAGGTTTTGATCCTTTTCACTCTAAAGCCTCATTCTGTCCCAGGTCACTGTTCTCAGCAGACACTAAATACTTATTCCAGTATTTCAGGCATTATTCCTAGTAACAGTGTCAATCATTTTATGTCCTTGCTTCACAATGGGAAAGTACAGAAATAAAAGAATAAGAAAAATGAAAAACAATTTTATCTTCATTTTTTCTTCATGACCATCTTCTGTAGGTGTTGCAGTTTTGCCTTGTTAATTGTATTTCCTGCCATGTTGTGGATGCCATAAATCTGCTCAGTGACATCAAATTTCATCTTGGGAATGCTGAACAGTAACAGCTCGAGCTTTACAATCAAGTTGTTCTTTATCTGCTGCTTACAGAAATCCCAGAACTGTGGCAAACGCCTGAGCCATGCATTTAGATTTGTACTGTCTGGTCTGCACTCTTCTGTCTTTCAACTTGTACTCCTCATCTAAGTGCCATCCAATTTATTACTTGCATGAAAGACTCCTTACAGCACAGGAATTGAAAAGGCTTCAAATGCTGCAGGTTTTCAGCCATAATTGCTGCTCAACTTCAGCCTTATCTTCATGGGTAGCACTAACACCATGGTAATTTCTTTCTTTCAGGTGAGCCACCACGGTCAGCAATAGTTACAAACAGGGCCTGCACTTCTAAATTTGTTTGAGACTCAAAAGAGCTAATTAAGGCTTTTTTTAACCAGCATGCCATACTCTATAAATGCAACTTTGCTGTGAATAAAATGTTGTAAGGTCAGGAGCACAAGTTTTTTCTTTTTCATTGTTTCTAACTGCTCCCAGGACCCATTCTGGCTGTTCTGTACTATGAAGCCCTGGGCTCAAGTCCTCAGAGGTTTCCTTTATCTGAAGAAATGAGTTTGCACAAATCCCCTCTCTTCTTGCATTGTTCTGAAAGCCCTTCTGTGTATCTGCACTAAATTATCCAGTGTGCAGGGAGAACAAGTAATATTGACCATTCAATAACTAATTCTCTGATAAAGAGACCAGCTGAATGGAAAACAGCTTTCCATTTATTTCAAAGAAAAATATTGATAGACTTATCTTTTTAAATAAAACAGAAACACAATACCACCATCCTTGTTTCTCATAAGTAAATATGTTTGCCACTGATGAGAAACTCTCATGAATCAGCTTTTTAAGCTCCTCTTGTGACTGTTCATTTAGGTAGAAAAGAGCCAAATTCCCAAACTTTGGTAAAAGCATTTGAGACAAGGTGCACACAGTTAAGAGATAAGAGCTATCCACCTCCTTGCACATGAGCAGCCAAGGAACTAGAAGCAAGTGGAGGTGATATTAACTGAGATCAACAGTTGGAAATTTCCCTCTCTGTTTTGGATTCTGAGTTAGCCTGTAACTCCAAGGAATTAGCATTTGTGAAAAGTCTTCCTTGTATAAAATTTTTGAAATAAAAACTAAAAAATCAATCTCAGTAATGGTTGATGAAGCTTTGTCAACGAAGAGTGATCAAAGCACTAAAACTAAATCATTCTCCATCCAGATATTATGGAATTCAGACTCCTTCCTAAAGTACTGGATGAAAAATTAGAACTGATTTCTAGAACAACAGAATACCAAAGCTGCAAATCAATATTTCAAAGGCACTTTGATTAACTGGACTACAGTCATGTATTGCACCAATTGATCTCTGTTTCTTTCTTGCCAAGTATTGTTTCTTGTCTCCAGAATAAATTGTCCATATTCAGGAGTGACCTTAAAATTGCCATCAGGGAGAGATGACTCAGAGAAAAGCCTCAAGGTATCCCATTACATCCCAGCTTCCTGTGAATCTCTTCATTTTCAGGACATGATGCTGTCGTCTTCTCTGATCTTAAAACTTGCGGGGCCAAACAGGTGGTTTAGATGACAAATCTGATCCTTGTGTTCTTAGAAGGTATTTTTGAGAGTTGCAGCCATGACTGTCAACTACTTTGAGATAACACACTTCGAGTTTTGTTGGCACGTAAAGAGAGTTCAAGGTAGTTATCCAGGATGATCATATTTAACTTCTTCCTTTTTAATTATCTACCTTATATGCTTGTGTAAACACCTTGAAATACTAAAATTCAAAGGACATTCCAGTTTTTGATGATTGAACAACTGAAATGAAAGATACCTGTTTGGATTTGTACCTATCAGGTCTTTTTCACCAAGACTCACTAGGAGCTATTATTTATGTTCTCTGAATTTAAACACAATATCTTGCAGTTGTTCCATAGTGAATTCCTGCTTTTTGGATATGAGCATTACTGAGTCACCTTCTGTAACACTATGAATAATTCTATTGAATTTAATAGAAATACTCAGGCATAAAACAGCCACATTAAAATATCTGATTCTAAATATCAAGTATTTCATTTAAAGTATTCAAAGTATAAAACAAGAAAGAGTTGAGAGAAATTAGGTACCTGAATTCTGGGTTACAAGAAAGTTCTTCTTTTAATATATGCTTGGGAAAACTATGGCAAATTCTTTTTTAATGAAGAGATACAGAATGAACCCACATATAAATATGAAAATATCACATCTTTCCAAATCAATGGTGTCAATAGACTTTTTTTTTTTTTAATTAAGCTACTTTCACCTTTTGATATAAATAGAATTTTGACCTAAGCATAGTAAGCACAGGAGTTTGCTGCAAAATATTTGTCACTAATTAGCTTTTGTTATGTAAATTTGGTAAAGCTGAAATCTCAAATGAAGTTTGCATCCAATTACAGTATTGGAAAATTATTCTAACCCTGTTTTACCACTACATAATGTGACTCAGAAGACCTCTATCTGCCTTAATCTACCTCTTCCTGACCAGCAGCTTTAAGCTGCTGAAGAGACTCCAGCAGATCTCCATCAGTGAGTGGTACATTTGTCATACCACATTATTCATCTGAGATTTTGCTCTAGGAATAGGATAATTCCATGCTGGTCTCTCGAATCCCAGAGCAAGGGGAAGCTATTCATCCTATGAATCAGAATATGTCTAGAGACACTAAATGCTTGCCAGCAAGGAGAAGTGAACTGGATGAAAACATCACCAGTGCAAAATCTGTGCTAAGGAGAACTCAGCACTTACAGCACACATTGATAGGTAAAAGGTGTTAAGTCTAAGTAGATGCCAAAAGAAATAAAAAATAAGTAAGGAACACCTATATTGTCTTAAAATGAAAAGATTGGCTTCATCAAAATTTCAAATACCTGGCATAATTCTGTTAGAAATTACCACAGGGCTGTTCTGTGTTCCCAGCTTGATATTTAGTATTTGCACTGGGATCCTTCCAATAATCCTGAAAGTTGTTTGGTGTTTTTTTTTCTGGTATTCAGAATTTGTCTTTACATCTATTCACAAAGAATGGGGAATCTCTTATGCAAATCTCCAGTTTCTTAGAGATGAAATTCAGTGAGCCTGTATCTCTTCAGTAAAATTCAGGAATCATTCTGCTTAGGAGATTTTCCTACAAAAACTCAAACTTATTGCACAGGTTATGTTATTTTGACTACTGAAGATATTGTTATATAAGTATATATCTAATATTGCTTATTATCTAGTGTACATGGTTCAACATACTTTAAAACTAACTTGGAGGATAGTCACAGTCTTATACTTTAACTACTTAAATTTTAGTAAAACCATATGACCAGATTAATTATAGATAGTAGTGGTGAATAAAGCTGTGTAAATTATATCTTTTGTGGGGATGGTGAAATTGAAAAATTAGAAAAAACAGCCAGAAGAATGCTTTCATTGCCCCCCAAAAAATATGAAAAACAATTTATGGTCAAACAAAAATGCTGTTTGATACACAGTAAAAGAATGTTTCATTAGGGATTAATTAACTTCCTGAATTAACAGAGGCCAAGCCACGTGTAAAACATGAAGGCATGAGCTTTAAATTTAATATTTCTCCCTCTGTACATTTTTTCCCCAGTGTGTATGATTTCCTACCCCAAAAATTGCACAATAGGGAAAAAAAGAATAAGAAAATACAAGATGTTTTGGTGGAATATGCGGAACTGAACAAAATAGGCAATTTCATGTGTAACTCATAAATCCATGGGTAAATTATTGTGCAACAATCAGTAAATATCTAATTGTCTATTATGCATATTTGGCAGGTCTAAAAATATGCATTTACTGGAATGAAAATTCTGCTTTATCTTAGTCATTATTAAAAGTTATGTATTTTATACATATGTATTTTATATTTAGTGCTCCATGATAAAAAAGTTTGGTTTGCAAAGTATGGCAGAAGAGGCCAGTCCTATAAAATGCTATGTTGGAAAGGAACATGAGGGTTTTTACCATGCATAGAGACAATTATACCAAATCCTGTCATGAAACTTGAGAATTTGGGGAACATTAATATTGAAATGTACTCCTGTGAGCAGCATAACTAAGGATTGTGTTTATCAGCTGGGAGCCAGGAGTCTGTTTCAAGAGGCAACACCACAGAATCTCACAACCAAAAAGGGTAATAAAGCGCAAAACAACTTATCTTCTGACAGAACTGAACTGAGATGTGGTTTTTCCTCTAAATGTGCAGTTTTGCAGCTTGATCTTCATTCAGTGAAGAATCAGTGGATTCTTCTGAGAGTCTGTTCATAGGTTCTCTGAGCCAACCGAATTGTGTTCAGATGCTGGGCATATCTCCATTTATAAATAATGATGTTTGGGGCTTTCATAAAATTCAGAACTTCATGCTTGTTCTTCTCTCTGTGAAAGTTACTTTTAAAGACATTTTAAAAGCTACTTGGTATTGAAATGAGGAAAAGACTGCATTTGGCTTCATTATCAAATTTATGAGTATAAGCCACAAAGCAACATTCGCTTTTTTTCGCTTTCTGGTACAAAAAGAAGTTTCCATACTCTGAAGTCTGTAGAAGGGAAGTCCCTTTGTGTTTCAGTGCTGTTTGGAGAGCAGAAGGAAGTAGAGGACAAATCTGGCGTAACATTTAAAACCACAGGGTTTGATTTTACTTTTTTTTTTTTGAAAGGAGAGGAACGCTTATTTGCAAAGAACTTTAAAGAGGTTTTCTCATCCTTTAGCAAGATCTGAAAAGAATCTATTAATTTTACAAAGAAATTTAAAACAAAAATCTTTCCCTGAAGAAACTATTATAAAAAAATGTTACCATATCCAGTTGTGGCTGTCGGGTTTGTGACATACTGAGCAGACCAAATAATACCCCCGGTTTGCCATCTCACTTATGGCCCTCAGTGACCCAGCAGTGGCAGTGAAGGGAAAGTAAAGGAGAAAAAACCTGGGACACATCAGATGGTTACACAGCCATCATGGTTGTGGAGTTCTGGCAAATGTGAATGTAAGTACAAAATCAGAAGATTTGTTGGGGTGCATATGGGTTTTTTTTTTTGACAAGAAACTGGTGATACCACATTAGAAAATACTGAGGAGGAATAAAACAAAGATGGTCAGTGATTTGCAGTTCATCATTATGCAGAAAAATTATTGTCATGCAGTGCTGCAACCAGTTGCCAGTAAGTTTTATGAATTAATGAAATACCCACAGGAAGACAGGATACCTGCTTTGAAGTCCTTACTCTCTATTTTAAGGCATAACAGTGAATAGCACAAAGACAGAAACTGATGGAAAGGAACATGACAATACAAAGCAAATTCTTTTTAATAATTCTTTTTTAACACTAATAACATATAAGCACTTCTTGAAATAAAATGTGTTGAAAAACTGACTGAAACGATTTGGGAAACATGTGCCTGTCTTGTGAAAGTTGGAAAACTGAAATGTTTTCACATTATGCATGAAAATCTTTTCAGTGTTTATTTATTTGTTTTAATGGGAGAAGAAAGGGAAGCTCACACCCAGCAGCTGCTGAGCTCAGGCAAAGTTTGGAAGTCCCAAGTTCAAGCCTGTGCTAAAACTAGTGTTTGTTTATACAAAGTATAAACAGAGAAGACTTGGTGGTTACAGTAGCTTGGTGGTTTTTATCTGTGGTGAAAGAGAAGATCAAACTCACACCGAACCAGGAAAAACAGAGACTTGGCTGTGACTCACCCCCACTGTCGGGCTCTGTGCTGCAGCCACCGGCAGGAACACTTCACTCCTCCAGTGTCACCCTCCTCTCTCAGCAGAAACTGCATCTTTGCTAAAACCTTCCTGCTAAAACTAGCATATATTTCACAGCAAAGAGAGCTGGCTTCAAAACACTGACCTTTTCAGTGAAGAACTCATTCTGTTGAAACATTACTGAATAATTTCAGCGCTGTATTACCACCTTGGAGGAAATTAGTTGTTTGTCGTGGCTTAACAGTTTTATTCTTTTCTTTTTCAGAAGGGAAGTCCAGGAAAATATAAAAATAATTTAAGGTGGAAAAATCACTCTAAATTGAGTAATACCTTAATGCCCTGGAACTTTACATTCCAAAAAGCAATTCAAATTCTGAACCCCCTATATTATAAAAAGACAAAAAACTTTCCTGCTGAAATTTTTCACTCTTTTAAATCTGCCCATATAATAGTGTTTTATATCAGCTAGCTCTGCCTTTGCATTTACTTAATGCAAAGTCACCCATATATCTTGGCAGCACATTTGCAGTGGTGTCTGCTGGCTCTGTTAAAAGTAAATAGGGTTGAATGAAATAAGATGCTTCGGATTTATCATGATTCCTCCAGAAAGTGCTCACATTTGGACAACAGACAGGAAAAGAAAACAGAAAGCATGTAATACTTGTCCTCTCTTGGGTTGCTTGCAATGGATTTCTCTAGAACATGTTAATAAAATGATTACACTTATTAAGAAAATAGATTGAATTATTATTCTTGTCTTTAATTTATTTCAAAAATGTTATTTTAGTGATATAATCCTGTTGTGGATCTTGAAAACTTACTGCAGCAATGTGCTTACATGCATGTATTAAATGGCTTCTTTCAGCAGAAATATCTGAGAGATTTATTATGAATCTGTAACTAGGATATATCATTTCACCATTGAAATGTGACTACTGATTGGGTAGAGAATGGCTTCCACTCACAAATGCATTTTGCAAATCATTTAAATCCATGTTTACATATGCAAGTTCCTCCCTTAAATCTGTGGGAGTAACACTAAAACCAATCTATTTACAGGCCCTGAGAGTTAACATCACCATGTGCAGCAGCTGAATTCAGCTCACCTCATATCACAAAACAAGGGTGAAGAAATCTCATCAACAACCTAGAATAAATTCTATTTCACATAGGAGCAAAGGAAATACGGTGTTTAATTTTACAGCAGACAGAATTTGTATTTTGAAGGGTTTATCTAAGGTGAAATTCCTAACATCCTGAAACTTGATCACACTGTACTGCCTGCCCAGACTAGAGCACTTAAAACTCCACATACTAATCCTTTTTTAGCTATATGTTAATATGCTTTCTTAATCTTTCTAGGAGCATCCTTAAGGAAAGTTATTTTAGAGGTCTTTCACATTAAACAACCCTTCCCCCACAGAAATGTGTGCAATGAGAACTTTTTCATAATGAGAAGTGATGGGCAGTCTAAATAGAGGAGTCAGTACTGCTGGCTGTGTGTGCAATTAAAAACAACTACAACAGCCATTGTGCTTTTTTTCAGGTGTCTTTAGAAATACTGTTTCCCAGGCTGTAATTTGGAAATTAAATACATTTGGTATTGGGTTTTATTTAGGAAAATAAACTAGCATAGCCTCTTTCTGTGAAAATTTTTGGAAAGTATAAATACCACCAAGGTCCTGCCAGAAAATGGTGTATATTGTAAGAGTATATTCCTGTGAGTCCTCCTGCCTGGTCTGAGGAAGCATGATCCAGGGCATTCACTCTGGACCCAGGAAAGTTTTGTCCTCTGTCTGGTCTCTGCCAAAATCTTTGTTCTGTAAGTGTGCTTAATCACTTCACCCTGCCTTGTTTTCCTCTACCATTTCTGTCATAATTAGATAACAAACTCTGTGTTGGGTAAAACATTTGGCATGAAGGGTCACTTATCTCAATTGACCCACTAAGTGCTGCCAAAACAAATCACACCGATGCCTCCTGATGTGACAGAATTTCACATTAACATTACACAACAGGCCAACACTGCGGGGGGCACTTTAATTCAGCACTGAGAGGGTGCAAAAACGGGAATCTGAGGGGGAACACCAGGAAACAGGACTAAGCAGTGGATGAAAAGTACAGGAAAATAAGTTAAACTTCTGCTAGAACCAAGTGGAGACTGCAGATCTGGAAGGTGGTGGTTGCTCTGCTTGGCCACCATTTACACACCCTGAAGTGGCATGTGCCCACACCCCCCACAATATCATCTGTCTGAGGGTGAGCAAAGGAACCTTTCAGCCCAAGGGATGCATGAGCTGTAACCTCACCTTTTGACTGCTGACAAATATACATGTTTTCCACAACTTCTGTTAATGATTCATCTTTGCAGACTTTCTCTAGAGTGGGATTTAAGGGAAGGTGATGGTTACTAGATGCAAAGACTCACTTGACTCACTGATTTTCTTATGTGCCAAGTTACTCTATTTAAATCCTAAGATTCCCATTGCAGCCTCTTCAGTCACAACCAGGAATGCACCTCTGATTTTCACTAAGAGTGACTGAATCCTGCCCTGTGAAAGAATGGTCATCTTTCACTTCCCAGTTACAACAGTGTCTCCAATCACTCAACTGTTCAGCTCACAAAACCAAACACTCTGAAACTCTGTGTTCTGTTTGCGTTTCTCACAAATGACAAATGTTTACTGTGTTTTCTTCTAAGTAGTGGGCCACATAAAAGCAGCCTAGTCCCCCTGCAGGAGTCCTGCTCATGAAATGGAGTAACCAATGGCTGTGGATGTAAAGCTATTTCCTGCAAGGGCTAGTGTGAAAAAGACTCGAAATAAACAAAAAACGCTGAGACATCTGAAAACACAGTGCAATACTGAACAGGTTCATGAAATAGTTCTGAGAGAACTAGTACTACCACAGGCAGTATGGCCCTGTCAGTGCACTTTTTCTCTGCAGGATGAATTATCCAGGACTCTGAGCCTCACTAATGCAGTTGTATCGATTTTGAGACCTTGCTAGCCTGAGTATCCTTACACAGCACAATGCTATGTGTGTGTATTCTTAGTGCTCATTCTCAAGAGAAGCAATTAAGGTGTCACTGGGTCTTAATTGTCTCCATAGAGGATGTTTTCTTTAAAGCCTTGTTTGTTTGAAAAACAAAGCAAAACATATTGCTTAAGTTTTATTTTCAGCCCTCCACAGGGAATTTTGCAGTACTGTGCATGTAATTTACAAATTATCACACTGTTTATTTTTAGAAGCAACTACTTCAGTGATGTAGAGAAATTCACCTGGTTCTAAAGGAAACAGATCTGACCAACAGGCCTCAGAACTGCTTGGTGGTGAACATTTATGGAGGGAGCAGAAGAGTCCTGGTCAGGGGCTGTGGACTGAAGATATTGAAGCCCATGTCTGTGCTAGCCAGGACCAGAGCTGTGGGCAGGGTGAGAAGCTGAGAGCCCAACACCAGCCCTGTACGTGGGGGAGCAGTCACTGAGGACTGGTCCTTCTCCAGCCCCATTGCTGGGGAGCAGATGGAGCTTGCAAGTGTCAATTTCAGGTCAATATCATCTGAAAAACAAAACAAAATAAAAAAATAAGTAAATAAAGAGTCCTGAGAGGAGTCCTGCTGACCCTTTCAAGCAGAAGTCCAGAGGAGGGCAATGAGGATCATTAAGGGAGTGAACATTTCTCTTAGGAGGAAAGGCTGAGGGATCTGGGCCTGTTAAGCCTTGAGAAGAGAGAGCCGAGAGGGGACCTCATGAATGTGTATAAATACTTAAAGGGGGTGCCAAGCAGATGACACCAGGGTCTTCTTGGTGGTGCCAAGCAATAGAACCATAGAATGGTTTAGGTTAGAAGGTGACCTTGATGATCATCTTGCTCCACCCCCTGCCATGGGCAGGGACACCTTCCACTATCCCAGGTTGCTCCAAGCCCCGTCCAACCTGGCCTTGAACACCTGCAGGGATGGGGCAGCCACAGCTTCTCTGGGCAACCTGTGCCAGGGCCTCACCACCTTCCATATATTTTTTTTCCTAATATCTGACCTAAACCTACTCTTTCCATCTGAACCCATTCCTCCTTACGTGCTCTTGTATATAGCCTTGCCTCATCTCCCCGGTAAGTTCCCTTCAAGTACTGCAAGGCCGCAATTGGGTCACCCCAAAGCTTCTCTTTTCCAGGCTGAACAATCCCTTTGTCTTAGCCCCTCAGGAGAGCTGCTCCATCCTTCTGGACGGGCATGAGAACACGAAGCCACGGGGAGGCACAGGCAATTCCAACTGAGCATGGGGAAGAACTCCTTTCTGGAGCAGACTGTTCGGACAGGGTGCGGAGTCTCCCTCAGCGGAGANTGACCGTCACAGCGTCCCCGCCCCGGCGGAATGAGCCCCGCCGCGCCGCCCCGCCAGCGCCGCGATCCGGTACGTGCCGGGCCGGGGGTGAGGGGTGCGGGGGGAAAAGCCTTTGTTGTGCCCTCGGGCCCGGGGCACCGCCGGGAGGTTCTGCGGGAGGGCCGGGCCGCGCCGCGGCCGCCGTGCGCCGGGGCGGGCGGTGTCGGCTCTGCGCGGTCCGGGGATCGAGGGATCCAGCGATCCAGGGAAGCAGCGATCGCGGGATTCAGCGATCCAGGGAAGCAGCGATCCCGGGATTCAGCGATCCCCGCCTCGGGCTCCTGCAGGCCCTGGGTGAGCGCTGCCCGCCGCTCGGCCGCGGAGAGCCCCGCGGAGCCCCGGCGTGCCCTCGTTACCCCCCCAAGTGCAGTTTGGTTTGGCAAGTTCACGGCGTGTAAGAAAGCAAATGAAGGGGCGGCGGGGGTGGTTGGGAAGTTGTTTGCCGTCTTTGGGCTGCGGCAAAGTTTGTAGCAGGGTTCGGTGAATGGTGTGTGAGGAAAGCTCCCCTCGGTTCACCGGCTGCGCGCACCATCTTAGACGTGGTCAGGAAGTGGAGTTGACTCAGGCTGGTTTCACCTGATGATGTCGTCTGCTGAAATTCCCGGGAGTCCGGGGAAATTTGCATCACACTGAGGCTGTTCGAGGGCAGAAGTAGGTGAGAAAGACCGTAAAAAATGGCAAACGGCAAAACAAAGGACACAGCACGAGCGACATCGATGAGCTCTCGGTGTTTTTTTAACTGTAAGATACTGAAGTCAGCAATCCGTTTTAGAACGTAGCTTTGCTTTGTGACTGTATTCTTTATTTCTTTTCTCTATAGGTGTTAAGAGTCATAAAAATATTATTTGAATAAAAGGGATTGTCTCTAACCTCCTGCCAGGAAGAGCAGTTTGAGACAAGAGTCATGCAGGGTCCTTCTTTATTCTTATCAGTTCTGCAGAAAGCATTATTTTGATAGGTATCCCATATGGCTACAGGAATTTTTACCACAGTGGTTCTGAGCTAAACAATTTGTATGACTGTCAAGGTATTTTATTTTAACCATAAGAAAAAAAGGTTAAAATGTCTCCTTTTCTGTTTATTTTTACTA
The DNA here is from genome assembly GCA_013399835.1 of Leptocoma aspasia. Lineage (NCBI taxonomy): Eukaryota > Metazoa > Chordata > Aves > Passeriformes > Nectariniidae > Leptocoma > Leptocoma aspasia. The sequence continues at coordinate 1,161,772 of VXAX01002977.1, read as the reverse complement.
TAAGTTGTATTATTTCTGTAAATAAATATCCCGTTTTAGAGGCGTACTTAGCAGTTACTGTCACTTCTGAAAGTATTTCACCTGGCTTCTTTCTGGGCCTTCTGGGATGTGTAGCCAGGACAACCATAAATGTTTGTGAAGGATTTCCAGTGTGTGTGTCTATTGCATGGTTATTTCCCCCTCGCTCTGTAAGGGGATATTTACTCTGGAAAGGGAAAATAATTTTTAAACAATATGCCTTTTGTATATAAAGCTGCAAACTTGTCAGGCTTTGGTACATCAGCAGAAACTGCGTTTAACTCTCTTCTGGAAATCTGAGATTTTACATATCCAGAAATATCCTTGGTGTTATATTCCCTTGAAACAGCTTTCTGCCAAACTTTTAACTTTGGTACTTTGCAGCCTGCTTTTAAACTGTCAGTGAAAATAAAGAATTACATTCTGTACTTGCACAGGCGGTGCAAGCTACTTGTTGCTATTAAAAACTTGTATATGCTATAGACAAATATAAAATGAATTTGAAAAGCCACCAAGTTTTCTTTCTGGCCCTAGTCACTGATTTCAACTGTCAGTGCATGCTATTTAGAGTTTTGCATTTTCGGTTGAAATCACATAAAACTACTTTTTTTTTTTTCCTTTTTTTTTTTCTGTAGGTTGTGTTTCTCTGTTGATTTTTGTGCCTTTGAAAGCACCTAAACGTAAATATACAGGAGAGAGAATGAAACCAGTTGTCATTATCAACATCAGTTAGAGTGGAGAAGAAATAGCTGAGGACAGCAATTGAAAACAGTTGACTTACACTTAAATCTCATTAACTTTTGTCTTAATTCATTCTTCCCAGGTTTTCTGTCTGCATTGTTTTTCCAGCCTTTCATATACAATCTCTTCACATCTGTTCACTTTTTCTCTCGTAGAAGTGGTGGTAATTAGAAATTTGTCCTGTTGAATGTTTCCAGGCACTGTGGTATGCCCAGGCGTAGGCTTCTGTGTGTCTTGCCTTACAAAACTACCTCAGCCTGCTTTTTTCTTTGTTGTTATATTTTCATGTTGATGACAAGTGGATATTTTTGGTGGGTTTTTTTCTCACAGTTTTTGTGACAGGTTCATATGCTCCTTATGGGCATTTCTGTCTCCTTGTCAAAAGCAGTCTGCTTCCTGTGTATTTAGCAAAACCTGGTTGAGACCTTAAGTGAGATTGTTACACTTCCCAGAAGCAGCAACCTGATACCTGTAGTCATAAAATCCTGGGATCTTCAAAATATGGTGCTCCCAATCCAAGCATGAAGACCGTGCATTTTGCCATGTATGTCCTGGGCCCTGCATTTTTAGGATGAAATAGAAGGCACTTGCCTCAGTGCTTGACTGATGCCTGTGGTCTCCAAGAGCCTCTTGCACCTTGGCCCTTGGCATTGGCACAGGGTGCCCAGAGAAGCTGTGGCTGTCCCATGCCTGGAAGTTTCCAAGGCCAGGCTGGAATGGTGCTTGGAACAGCCTGGGATAGTGGAAGGTGTCCCTGCCCATGGCAGGGGGTTAGAATGAAATGATCTCCAAGTTTCCTTCAAACCCAGCCTTTCCCCTCTCTTGCATATTCACAAGAGACCTTCCTTCCTTTGATTTCTTGAGAAAATTTCCAGTTCATGTTCCTGTGACATTCTGTTGCTCCTTGTCCCACTCATATCAAGAGGCTTCCTATTGGAATTGTCCCTTCAAATGGAAGTAGGAAATCTCTTCCTCAGTTTGTGCTTGGTCCTTAGTGGAAATTTGTTGCAGCTCTGTGAGAGGTGGAGGTATTTTAGTGGTGATGTTTTAGATGTTGTAGTTCTTAACTGAGAGAAGATGGTTGGTGGCCTTAGTTCAGTGGGTTTCTTAAGAAATGTATGTAACTGTGTTACAGAGCGTGTGTTTTGCATAAATGTGGGGTTCTGGTAATGTTTTGACTATTCAACTTGTGTGGTGGAATTTTGGCAGGAGTGTATGTTCAGTATTGGAAAGAGCTTAACCTAAAAACCCTCAGCTATAAACGTCAACTTTGTTGGTTCCATTTTATCCAAATTTGATAGCTTTCCGATGTGTTTTTGGTGGCCTGGTTTAAAATTATTCTTTATCAGCTACAAGGTTTTTTATGTTTTGTACAAGGAATCACTTTGCAACCATGCATATATCTGCCAACGTTGTTGTGATGAGTGTTTGCATATAGCATTTGGGAAATGTAATGGAAAGTCACATACTCTTTCAGCTGATTCAGAAAGTCATTGGCATGGAATAATCCAGAGATTAGATTACTTGTCTTTGATACTGCCTTGCATCTCCCAGAAGCCATTTATCCCTTCATTTTTGGGTGAAAAATATTACACACGCTGCTTTTAATTGTAACAGTCTTCATCAGCTCGTCCACTGAGGTTCGTGTGGCATTTGCTCCTTGCACTATTTGTGACTTGAATTCTTAAGTAGTTCAAGGGTGAAGTATCGTTTGATGTGTAATTTACCTGTGTGTTTAGTAGGAAGAAAAAGCAATTGTGTGCCAGGGAGAATGCAACAGAGTAGCTCTTGGCATAGGCAGTGCTGCTGCTGGTGGAGTAAATGTCTCCAGCAGTTGGGAAACTTCCAAAGTTCATGGGGTGGGAACCTCTTATTGTTGTGCAGTGGAAAGGATCACTGGGTGAAACTTGGGAGCCAAGCTTTCTCTTGGCCTCCTTCCTGGTTGTTCCTTTAATGTTCGTCCCCTCCCAAGAGCTCACTTACCAGTTGGTCAAGTCTTCTGCAAAATCGATTTGTGAGTAGGGCTGCGAATGGAGATGAAGGAAATAGGGGAGTGATGACTTGCACTTGATTTCTTTCAAATGCCTTGTTTTCTTGTATACTGAATATTCAGCAAATTAATTAGACTTGGGTGTCTCTAAAAGGGTTTGGGGTGGTTGCATCAGCGGTTGCTTCCTGAACAACTGGAATTAATGTAGGTGCAGAACTCCTCTGGCCTGAGGAATAGCTGCTATAACTTTCTCCTCTGGTGTTCTACTTTCTAGCTCTCTGTTCCATGCTGACTTTTTCTTTGGAAAAGTTCACAAAAGCTTTCATTTTCCTGGCTTTCTTTATTCATATTCGATTTCTAATTGATGAATCTGCTTTCTCCATTAGTGTGGCCTGTAGCCTATGAAGGACAGATGATTTCAGTACACAGAGTTTAAGTTAAAAATCACTGGGTTAAGTCAAAATAAAATCTGAACATAAGTTATTTGTTGTTTCAAGTGCTTAATAAATTAATCTAGTGATTCAGATTAGCTAATAATTTCTCTAAATTCTTTAGAGGAGACACGTTTACTGTCTTCGTAATAGGGCTCTGAATTACTTCATAGGTAGACATTACCTCAGCAACAAAACTATCACTCTTTAGTGGCATTTTTTCTTAAATTTTAAAACAGATTCCTTGTTAACTGAGATTAATTTCAGAGTTACTTGTTTGCAACCAAAACTCTTGAAGACAAAACCAGAACTGTTTTGTAGCGAATTTATATGAATGGTTAATATAATTTCTTCAGATTCAGGGATGGAGCAATATATAATGAAAATACTAAATTTTAGCTCCTTTTTGTAAGTATCAGATGTACCAGTGGGCACACTGATATTTACATATCAAGTTGAGTAACTGTTCTTGGAACAGGATAAAATAGTCATTTTAACTAATGTCTGTGCTGTGTGTAAAGTTAATTGCAGCAATTGTTTGTGTACATTTGGATTTATATATCTTTTTAGGTGGTTTTTTCATGCATTTAGAAAGTTCCACATAGAGTCTACATGAACTTATTTAAAGTCACATAATTTCAGTTCTGAAAATGTTATTCTGCGGATGAAGTTGTCTGAAATCTCTGGCTGATTTGTGTGATTGCAGGTTAATGTAATGCATTGCTGTACTGACTGTCCAAGTGGGTGTGATCTCACTCTTGGATCGGGCACTGCACTTGGCTGGCATATGCTGGTTTTAGAGGAATAAAATGTATGAAGTCTATTTTCAGTGGGTTTTTCTGATCTCTGCAGAATATGTCAAGGTAGATTTTTTTTGTTTATTTATGTGCATATAACGAGCAAATTTAAATTAAAAATGGCAGCAGAATTATATTTGTGTTGTGATGGGTGATACAGTTCTAAGAAACTGAAACATCTTATAGCGAAGAAGTTTGCATAAATACATTTTATGCGAGTCTTGCAAAATCCACTGGGCAGGTGGTTGATCCAGGGTAAAAAATACAGTAAATAAATCTGAAATATTTGAATTAATACTGTTAATATTAATACTGTTGCATCTCATGAGAGGCTTGTGATTAGGGGAGTTCTTGTCTTGCACATGGCAAAAAAAGAAAAGCCTTTTTAGTAACATTCTGCTGAAGTGGGGGTTTTCCCTTTAAAAAAAAAAAAAAAAGAGAGGAAGGGAAGAGAGAAGGAAAGCATGATATAACTAGAAGTGAAAGAAGAGCTTCCATAGGCAGTAACCTGCTCAGAATTTGTGTGTGGCAAGCTTTATACCCAGAGTTAGTTTCTATGATTAGTTATATTAATAAGATCATCAAGTAAAATCCACCTTTATTCTGTAGTCAGTGCTTTTGGAATATTGTTGTACAGGCCAGGCATCATTTTTAATGATTAAATAGCAGTTGTGTTTGGAAAGGTGCCATCCCCTCCAACAAGTGTGAGACTCTGCTCACTGAGTGCTGAGGGAAAAGATGTATGGCAGTAACATCATCAAGTGTGAGTCTGGGTCACTAATAAATTACAGTGCCTGAGCCTTCAGAGGTTTCCAGAGTCACTTGTAAAGAGGGGCTCGGTACTTGGTGTTGGCTGACTTCTTGATTTCCTGGCAGTAAATCCCATTTTTTCCTGCTGTTTGTTTCCCTGCTCTAGGAGAGCATTTTGCTGTGGGAGCACTGCAGGCACTGTGTGCCTCGTGGGATGATTCACAGCAGGGTTGTGTCTCCTGTGGTGGATGGAGGCAAAAAGCAGCAGACTCAGATCTGCTTCTGGTCTGCCTTGTTTGACAGCACCCAGGGTGAAACCAAATCTATTTACTCCACAGCCAGGCCACCCCGACAGGCCTGTGCCAGCCTCTTTGCCTTGCTACTTGGGAAATATTCTTCTGTCTTGAGCAACTCAGACTGTGTAAGTGGGGAAACTTACAGGAAACTGCCAACGTTTTTGATTGTTTTTGTACTGGAAAAGGGGATCTTAAACAGATTATGTCAGAATGGTTCTTAAGTCCTGGAGAATAAGCAAAACAATACTACCTGGATGTTTCTTGAACAATAGAATGGTAGAAGTTGTCTGCTTGTCTTTGAAATTTCTGTTGGACTAATTTGTGAGCTGGACTCAATTGTCCTTCCAACTCAAGATATTAATGATTCTATGAACTTTTAGGATTTTCTTTATCTCTGTGGGTCTAAACGAATTTAGCTGCAGTCCAGTCCTGAGATGTTAAGTTTTGCTTGCATTGGTGGCTTTTAGAGATTACTGCTTCATATTCACCAAAGCAGGTGTGTGTGCAGCTCTACCTCTTGACCTGCCTGTCTTTCCTAGGATGTGTCTAATCAGCCGTTGTGGATTAGTTCAATTTCAAGATTGTTGGGGCAAATTAGCATCAAATGCAGTTTGGTCCTCTGGCAGAATTGAGTTTTAGGCCTTTTTTCTCAATTTCCTGGCTTTAAAGTATCAGTTGTTTTTTGCCCAAAGTCTGACACTGGGGCATAGAGGAGGCCTGAAGTGAGCTGTGACTCTGAGAATCTCCAAGATGCAGCTGTATGCACAAATGTGACCACGGCTTTGCCATGAGAGGTAACAGGGCAAGAAATGACTGACCAACCCCCTCCTGACAACATCTGTGAGTATGAGCTTTTGCCTGCTAAAAGCAGTTGTACAATTCGATGTGAGCTTTGCAGGTGATGCCAGTCTGCAGAAGTTAATGAGGAGAACATTCTGCTGCTCTGTACAGCTCCTAGGCAGCAAATGAAAGCACCTATCTCCAGAGAGTGCAGGCCAGTGCTTTTCACAAATCCTACGGATTTTAAAAGAAAACCAAAACAACCCAAACCACCCCAGATTAGCTGTGAATCTGCTAGAGAAAGATATTTCTTTGTTACAATTGCAATCAACTTTCTGTTGGCTTTATTCAAACTCCTGTTCCAAGTGCAAGGAAGAAAGTTAAGATTAACATTTTCGATTTGGTGAACTCTTGATTGTGTGTAACTGAAGCATTTAGGGAAAAAATGTCTTCATTTAATACACTTTCACATGCCAGTGATTTGTTGGAGTAAGAGTAATGGAGTGAAACTAAGGAGGGGAAAAGATCACTTTGGCTGTATACCAGGAAACAAACCCCAACAGCAGTAGATTATTTGAATAGAATATTTTCCCAAGAGGAATCGTGGTGGAAATACTCCTCTTCTGGGTCCTGTAAAACTAGACTGGGCAATGAAAATGAAAAATGCTGTAAGAAATAATCTTGCATTTCTTCTCCAGGGAAATGCATAGATGACTGCTGTAGGGAATGGTCTGGGATATCTAATACAGAGCACAGTGGGTTTCCTATATTACAGAACAATAATGCAAGGCTAATGCTGAGGGATTTTTATCAGTGAGCTTGGCTGATGTAAACTAGACAGTTTTAGCTCCAGCTCTGCTGAGCACTTGGGCTTTCTCACAGCTGAGGTAAAATTCAACTTTATTTTTCAAAGCCTTAGGATAGGAAAGAAAATTAAGAGAAAAGCCTGAAAATAGTATGTATGCAACTTAACAGTTTTTACAACTAGTAGTATTATCTTGCTGATTTTGAGCTGCTGATTTCAGTGTCATCAGCCATAGGTACACCATCATCCTTCTGAAAAGTTGGGCATTTCCCACATGCTGGGTTTTGCCTTGCTGGGGCTTTTTTTCTGGAACCACCATGAGGATGTGCTTTTAAATTCTGTAGTCTTAGTTGCAGCTATTTTGAGATGGCTGTGACCCCAGCTGCCTGCCCTCTCTCTGCTGGAGTTTACTGGCCCTGGGCAGGGGTGACAGGGTGTATTTGGAGTTTCTCAGCTGTTACAGCCCAGTCCATGGTAGTATTTTCTTCTCACTGAAGAAGTGTGGAGAGAGTCATGCATTGGCTCATGGTGTGGCTGCTGATTGTGTCTCCTGGCAGGGCACAGGCTGCCAGCAGAGCTGTGGGACAGCAAGGGTGACACGTTAAGCATGAAGCACACAGGAGGAACCAGAGCTTCTGATTTAAGTCCCAAAGCTTGGGTTTGTGTAAACTTAGTTGCTATTGCCTGGTTCCAGAGCAAACACATACTTAAATAAGCATTTTTTGATAGCATGTTCTAAAAAAAGCCTCAAACCTTTTTAGCTGTTCTAGGCTGCCTCTTCAGTAAGTGTCATAGGGGTTTGTTTCCTGGTTGTAGCCCAGCTGCTGTTCCCTTCTTTTGCCCCAAAAAGGAGGAATTTTTCATGTTAGAAGTACTACGGATAAAGTGTACTACCTCTTTAACCTGTAAGTTTTCTTACTTAGGAGATGGATATGTGTTATTGCAATTGTGTATGTATGAGTAGTTCCGTTCACTCAAATGATGCAGTGATGGATGGGGATTAAAATCAATAAATGGTGAAACCTGTATTTAAATTTTTGTAGGTATATCTTAAGTGTGTTTTCAGAGGAGATAATAACTGAACAAATTGGAAAACTGCCTGAGCTTAATAGACCTTTCAGACATCTGTTATTGTGTTGTGGATCATCCAGCAGGAAACTTAGTTTAATAGTTAGCTGTTTAGGAAATACAACAGCAATTCTTTTTAAAAGATCAATTTTGAAGGGATGCAAATCCTCCTAATTAAGAAAACAATCCTATTTTTTACAAAGTTCATTTCTTTTTCTACTTCCTAGTAAAAATCGTAGGAATTTATGTAAGCTTAATTAGCTTATAAGACAAACTCTTAAACGAGAAAAAAATAAATTTCAAGCCATAGGTGTTTCGTGCCACCAAAGAAGTGTGACCCAAGTGGTGGGTGGCTGTTGCACAAATCTTTCTGTGATCAATGAAAAAGGGATATGACTTTTTTCACTCTTAAATAATTTGGCCTTCATCAGCTGATGCTGCATAGAACAGTGTGATCCAGGTGGGGCAGTGCAGAAATAACTTTGTCTTTGGCCTTAGAATGTCTTTCAGTTCAGACATAACTACTTTGATTGGGTTTGTTTGTTTCCTTCATTTTTATATTCATATATGTGTTCTTTCTCAGCTAAGAAGTGAGAAGATGGTGTTTTTCCTAAGAATTTGCTTTCTTTGTAATTTGAAAAAACCTGATTCCTTGAACAAATATTGATAGTTTTAAATACTGCACATATTAAGTATATATAATACTATGTAATGCTTTATTCACTGGTGATCACTTAATAAGAGGAAATTAAATAAGTATCTCTGTAACACACCATGTTTATTTTGAATGGGTTTTTGGGAGCTGATATTACTGAATGAAGAAGCACTTACTTTGGATTTTTTTTTTTAAAAAGCCAAACCCTCAAAATTTTACAAACTATATTTGATTTCTGAATTATGTATTTACTAGGAATAAAAAGTTGGAGGAACAGAATGTTATTTACCAGTTAAACTTCAGAAGGTGATCTTTATTTCAGCCGGTGATGAAATATCAGTATTTCCAGAGAGGGGACAAAAAGTTAACTCATAACAGCTTTGCATTTTGTGCAGTGTTGAGCCCTGCTCAGGAAGAGCCTGTCACCATCCGAGTTGAATATGCAGTACATGCACTTGGAAGTTGTTGGTGTGACCCTGGAGGGAAGCACTCTGATCCTGGAGGCCCGAGCCCTGGGAAGAAGGGATGCTGGAAGGAAGAGGCTCAGCAGGAACTGATCACCGAGTTCACAGCGTGCTTTTCTTCTCATTCTTGAGGGAGCAGCACAGGGTCACTGATTTGCTTGGAGAACTATCTTTGGGTTGGATTCTGGCAGGCTGGATTTGACTTTGGGGGTGTGTTGGGTACCCTGCAGAAGAGTTTGTTCAGCCATTCTACCAGCAGCGTGCTGGCTGCAGTCCCTGACTGGAATCCCCAGGTAAACCATTGCTGGGTTAGTGTGCAGCACCTCGTGTGCACCTGCTGCTCTGTGTCTGCCTATTGCTGTGGTCTGTGCATTGACAGAGGACTCTTGACAATAATATCAGAAGGCTATTTATGATTTATTAACATGACTCCATAATACAAGGGATTTGGGCTATTATCTGCCCAGCACGGAGCATCCGAAGCTCTTCCCTCGCGGTCTGTCCAGAACAGCTCACACAGTCAGAGATAACAACTTTTCACCTTGTAGACTGAAAGAAAGAAAAGCCTCCATCTCCTATATCGGGAGACAGGCAGGGAAATCCAAATGTCCTTGAAACACAACTCAGAGATTTTGTTCATAGAAACTTGTACAGAGTAAAAAGACAGTAAAAGATGCTTTCCCATAGGAAGAATTTTCTGCAGGCCTGCATGCAGAGAAACTTATAATATATTCTTGCAACACCTGCCCTGGGAGAGCTCCTGGGATCTGCTCCTGAGGAGAGAGCTGGCCCAGCATCCTCCTAACAGGGCAGCTCTGCAGAGAGCTCGATGAAGTGTTTGGTGGGTTTATTATTGGGGGTGTAGGAAATTTGTCTTTGTGTGTTCCTATGTATGTTGTAGTTTCCTAACAAGCTAGTCACTTTCTCAGTGAAAAAGTTGAGACAATTCCAGCACAAGATGTAAGAGACTGGGAATGTGCTCTTGTCTAGCTCTGAGAGGTTGAAAAGTAACTTTGTTTAGAGTAATGTTGATAAATACTCAATTTCAGATGGGGGAAACGATAATATTTTTGAAAGTCATGTTATTGATGTAAGAAGTCACTTTGAATCTTAAGATCTCTTCTTAAAAGTTAGGAAAATGGAGATCTGATACAGCTTTTGATGAAAATCTTCGCAAATACATTTTTTGGAAGGTAGCCTGTGCTTTCTTTACACTGTGTATGCAAGTAATTAACAATAATCAACTTCAGATGGCTTTAAGTTTAGCATAAGTATTTGTTTAACTAGGAGACTGCTTCAGTTAATTCCTAAATAAAATGTGCTTTGAGAAATCTCCTTTTTTTCATGTTACTTCTGCCTACTTGCTCACTGTAGGAGGATCAGCTCCTCGAAGATCCTAATTTAACAGAATCTGGTCTATTTGCAGAGTGATTATCAGGTGAAGCCAATACCTTCCTTAACAGGCCAGTAGAAGCATCATGTTTGGGATCTGGAAGTACAAGCAAAGAACCTTTGACCTTTTTTTTTTTTTTAAATACAAAGAAGTGTTTAATGAAGACAGTGAGCACAACTAGAGCTGAATTGACTCAGCACTAGCTGCTGTACAACATTCAGTATATCAGTTCATTAGGAAAAACTCCAAACAAAGGAACTTGACACCCTTTAAAAATACATCTCATTTTCCTTTTGAAAACTAGAAACTTTTTTCACCCCATCCATTAAAGCTTATTTTCCTGTTCCCAGTGCATGCTTGCCCTGATGGTCAGACATTTCTGCCTGCCAGAATGGCCACACAGACTGGTTTGTTGGGCTGTGTCCAGACAGGCACAGCATTGCCTGAAAATTCTTGGAGCTATTGTCTGATAATGTTCCCTCGTTTCTGCTGCTTTGTTCATGATAGCCTGCAGAGTAATAAATGCAGGTTCTAGCATGAAAATTGTCCCTCTAAGTTGTTTCATCCTGCAGATAGCAGACCTGTCTTCCTGCACTTCACTGATTTAATTCCACCCCGTCATTCTCCGACTGGTTTTGTGAACTGCAGCTCCCTCTGTTCCCAACCATTTGGTCTAATAGGCTCTGATGAGGGGTTGGCACTTGGAAAACCATTTTGTCAGAGCTGATGACAGTGGCTAATCAATGATTCATAAACAATTTCTTCAGAGTACTATTCAGTCTCCTCCCCATGTAGGGCACGGTAGAACAAAGGGTGTGTAGCTGCATCTCTGTTCTCACCTTCAGGCTGCCCGTGCAAGGTCCACTTTGCTCTGGTGACCATTGGTGGCCACTCAGTGTGGTCTGGCAGTCAGTCTGAGGACTGCAAAAGTCCTTCTCCAAACACTTCAGCATTTCAGGACAGCATCTTGAAAGCTTGTGTTCTCCCTCACCTTGTAGCTCTGGTAAATATCCCCATGACCCCACCCAAATCCCAGTTAATTGATTAAATAAAGTGAAGGGCAGACCTGCAGTACTGCTAAACCATTTCCATCCTTCTCCCTGTCTTTTGGTACATGCTAACAGAGCATCAGAAGCTCTGTTTATTCACTCTCCCATTATTCAGTTTGTTTTGGTTGGTCCTTTGTTTTTTTTTAAGTTGTGTGCTCAGGCACTTATACTAATAAATACAAACAGCTCCTCAACACAGACTGGCAGTATCAAGGATTTAAAGTAACTGCTTTCTGCCAGTTTTCTCAGTCTAAAAATGTGATTGTCTTAGTAAATCCATGCAAAAAAAAGTCAGGTGTTAATCTGTTCCTCAGAGATGTATCAGGAGGTCATGAAAATCAGTTGTCTGGTGCTAGTGCTGTAAAGCGGAAACTTTACAAAAAAGCTGAGGCTGTTCAGAAGGACCTGAGAAGTGTACTTAGGTAAAATCAGGCCTTCCTTAAATAAAGGCAGGTGGAAGCAGCCTCTGAAGCACAGATGCCGTGGGTAGAACAGGTACAGACACAACGCAACAGATGGACCTGAAAATAATTGCAAATAACTACCTTTGCTTAGAGTTAAAGTCTCAGTGAATCAAGCTGATTTAGCTGTGAGATGGGAGTGGGCAGATAACTACTGGTAGCTGGCCCAAGGTCACTGAACACTTTCTTAAAAGAGATTGTGTATAGCAGTTATTTTCAGGCTTTTCCAATTTAGAAACCCCTTCAGAGCAAATTTGGCTCAGATCTGCTGCTCCTTCATGGTTACTGGGAGCTGACTGATCTAATGGGCTGAAGAATTGAGGTGCAGATGAGAGACGAGACAGTCCTGTGTACCTCATGCAAATGACAGAATAAGGAATGGGCTGTATTTCTTCTTGCTTTTAGCTTTGGAGAATGGAGGAGCAGTAAGCAGGTTCAGTAAGGCTGAGGTAAGCTGTTCTAACCCTTTCAGGACATGGTTCTGTGTCAAAATCCATTGCATTTGGGGAACGGCTTCAGTTGTCACCACTGAGTAGGATGTGCTCCCAGAAATAATGGTAATATAAGTGCTGATATTTGCTCTATGAAAGCAAAAGTTCATTTGTATCCTTCCCAGGATTTACTCTGGGTGTTTCTGTACAGAGAATCAAAACCAATTGTAAACATTTAAGCAAAAACTATATAAACACAACATGCACAATAGATGTGTTTCCTGCTTAAAAAAATATGAAGCAAACAAGTTCGGTCATCTTAAATTTAGGGATGATGTTTGTTTTTCATTTATGGAAAGTACTAATGAAGTACTGAGTATTGCCACAAATATAAGCTTTATTTGGGGAAAACTCATTTGTTAAAGACAGCTGAATTGTATTTATGATTAGTTTTCAATGTCTCAGGGATCCATATCTTACAGGAGACCTATTCAGTATTTTATTTTCACCCTGTCATAGCAGATCTGTTGGTAGAGATTCATTAGGGATATGATTATAAAGCATCTGCTTCCTCATCTAGTAAAAACTGAGAATTAGCTTTCTTTTCAAGGTTTTATACTTCTGTGATTCAGAGCAATCACCTGTCAGCAGGCTTTGATGTGGAAGGGCTGCTTCATACCATGCGTGAGAAGCACTACCAGAAAGGCAGGGGGGAAAATATCCAGTCAGAATCATAGCATTTCACAGAACAGAATTCTTCCTGTAGGAATAATGAACTTGTTACATCATGACTGAATTGTATGTGCTCTTGCAGTGTCTTTTTACCAATGTTTGCATAAAACCTTCTTGCTAAGTGTTGCTCCATCCCTGGAGAGTTCCATCATGATTAGTGATGTGCAATCACATCTTTTGAGGAAGACAATTAATGCTGTTCTATCACAGCTAAAAAGAGCTGTACAGTGAAGCAGTCAAATGTTGCAGAAAGTTGCTTTTAAGTGATAGCAGGATATATTTAAAGAAACTTTCTGTACTGGGAGAAAATGTTTTGTGGCAGAAATAATTGATTTTTTTCTGGTTTGATCAGGGTTCATTTCACTTTTTAGCAGTTTAATGAAGCAGCTTAAGTGAGAGGCTGTGCTTGTGACAGGAATCTGTCCACAGCTGACAGCAAAGCCTCCCTTAGAGGAGAGCCAGCCAGAGCTCAGGGCTGCCCCCTCATTGCCCACCTTTCATTAGCCAGGCCCAATTACTGCTGTGTAGCCAGGTGTGAGGGATCTGGGCAAGTGACTCAGTTCCTGATGGGCAGGAGGAGCTGTAGTGCTCTGTTAGGTGGTGGTAGTTCATAACAAAATCACTTTATTTGCTGTTAGGAGTTGAGTGAAACTGTTTTCTGGCTTTGTCCTCCAAGAGGGAAGGAGCACGTGGTTGTGGTGATTATAGCTCTTCAGCTGTGTCTGTTGGTGTTAAAGATAGAAAGCATCTGTGAAAGAAAATACTGCTTGAAATGCAGGTTGGATTTCTTACCCTCCATTCAGAAATCTCAGGGTTGTGTGAACCTATTCTACTCCCAGGTGGCTGAGTGTTGGTGTGAATTATGTCTGGGTGAAAACCTAAGGCATTGTGCTAATAACTGAGTGCTCTGGGTACTCTGCAAATCAAAGGAGAGCCTGAAGAAAGTTATAACACTTCTGTAGTGGCCAAAGTGGTCATTTTCAAAGGGGATGTTGAAATATTGTCATTAGTGGTGGTGTGTAATGCAGAGGTGCTTATTTTTATAAATTATTGTGTGAGGGCTCAGCCTGCAGGTTTTGTGTGCTTTTTTGGTTGTTAATATGTGACACCCAGCAGAGCCATTGTCCTCTTTTCAGGTTTAATTTTCAGATGCATCATTTAGTAAACACAGTAATATGAGTTTTTGTATTTCCCACACCTAAAAAGGGTGAACAAAATGTATGAATTACTTTTTTTAGGAGAATTACTGAAGCTTGGATTGCTCTCTTGATACTATAAACCTGCAATAAGTGGCAATGTCAAGGGTTCCCACCCCACCTCCTCCTGCGGAGATGTCCAGTGGACCTGTGGCTGAAAGCTGGTGTTACACACAGGTAATTACAAAAATTCCAATGGCTTTATTGTCTATTATTGTCACAATAATTGTTAAAAAAAACAAAACTAAAGTTATTGACGTATTGAAAAAATATAGCTGACAATCTAAGTAGTTCTCATACTTAATGCTTGATGTGTAAGTTAAATTTTCTTAACATTTTCTGATCTTTTGTTCAGGTTAAAGTAGTAAAATTTTCATACATGTGGACCATTAATAACTTCAGTTTTTGCCGCGAAGAAATGGGTGAAGTTTTAAAGAGTTCTACATTTTCATCAGGGCCAAATGACAAAATGAAGTGGTAAGGTCTTTATTTGAGCAGATGCTTTGGTTTTGTTTTGGGTTTATTTTGCTCACAAAAATTGTAAAGTTAAATTACAAATAAATATTACAACTTGGATACTTCTTGGAGGGTTACTGTAGGTATGGATTGGTTCTAATTTCAAAATGTCAGCAATCACAAAGGAAACATTTATTTCAGTAGCATTTATGATTGTGTCTTGTAAAAGTATTTCTGAATTTATTCTGGGTACCATTTAACACTTTCACTTTCTCCATTTTTTTCAGGTGCCTGAGAGTGAATCCAAAGGGATTAGATGATGAAAGCAAAGACTACTTGTCATTGTATCTGCTTTTAGTCAGTTGTCCAAAAAGTGAAGTCAGAGCAAAATTCAAATTTTCCCTGCTTAATGCTAAAAGAGAAGAAACAAAAGCAATGGGTAAGGGAATATTAATGTGGTTTTGAAAGAACATCAGCAATGTAATTTTTTTTCAGTTGAGAGCAGAATTTAATATTGAGATAAACTTTTAAAATACCTTTTTAAAATTTCCTTTTAGAAACATAATTATAAAATCCTGTTCATGTTTCACACGTTTCTGATCACTGAGCTATGTTAATTCTATGCTGGGCAGTATAAATTACAGCACATTGCCAACTGCTGTCACTCCAGGTCCTTGTCACTTAGTTTTTCCAGCAGATTATTCTTGTTTCTTGTTAGTAGAGATGTATTTGCTTGTTTGTAGCTACACTGGAAGTGTTTGATTTCCACTGTTAAATAGAATAAGCAGACATGGCTGGATTTTTTTGGGCATCCTTCACAATATTTTGATCTATTTCAGCTGATTGACACTGTAATCAGTTTAAAAACGTGTGGCATGTACCCAGGGAATTGGAAGACTTTTGAAATAACTGGTGATTTAATTGTTGTGTTGATATGAAAAATGTATGGGAGGCTCTTAGTTTCAAACTTGTGAGCACAACCTTCATTGGAAATGCTTTTTGGGAAAGCTGGGATTCTTGTGGAAATGAATAATTTAATGCTGATCTGCACTGAGTTTATTCTGCTGTAAGTCCTGTATATGAAGAATTTTTCTTCCCTTCTCCTACTCTAGAACTTAAGAGATGCTTCAGGTCTTGTTTTGTTGCAAGTTCTGCATTTCTTACAAAAAGTCTGTAGTTCTGCATTGTTTATACCCAAAGTTCACACTATTTGTCCTTAAGTAACTAAGCCCACTTGTAATCTTCAAATTAAATCCACAGAACTGAGTTCAAATGTAAAAATTAAAGTTTTGGACTCTTTTAAAGGAAGGTAAATATATATGTTTCACATGCATGTTTCACTCTACTAATCCCTTTACACTGATGGTGGTGGTTTCTTCAGTCCCTGCAAACTTCCTGCTTCTGGAGCTTATATGAGCAAAGCTATATGGGGCTATAGGAGCTAAATGTGTGTACATTTGGAGAGTCATTTAGAGAATGTATACATCTGACACAGCCCAGGAGGGGATTGGTGTTTGTAATAAGACGTGAAACTGCATCAAAACTTGTTTGGAGATGATCACAGAATTGTTGAGTTTGCACAGGAGCTCTGGAGGCTCAGGGTCAGCCTGAGCAGTTTGCCTGGGACTTGTGGTGCTTTGAGATCTCCAAGGATGGACTCCACAGCTTATCTGGGCAATCTATTTTAGTCTCTAGCCAGGTCCTGCTGGCCCTTGGGGTTCATTGTGGGTTCTTGTTGGTATGTTGTACCCCAGGACCCCAATCTTCAGTGACCTCTTTGTTCCTGACCAGTCTGTAGCAAGCACCCAAATCCTGACCCATCAGCTCTCTGCTCGTCCATCATCCACTGCAGTGCTAAAAATGCCATCAGTGGGTGTGTCTTAGCTTCTGCAATAGTAGCTGTGCTGTGTTTGGCACCACAGGAGTTATTTTCACTTTGGGAAATTACCAACAGAAGTCTTATTTCTTGGACTCTCCAGCCATCTGCCATCTGCTTCTGTAGATCCTGTGTATTTACTGAGACAGGAAAATGATGCCCCACTTCCAGTGTCCCCTGTAAATTGATAATTCATGCATAGGCTGCTGCTTCAAGGGATGAAGCTGAGTATGAAACAGATAGTGAACTAACATTTTAATTTTATTAGAAGAAAAATACATTTACACTTTCGTGCTGCTTTTTTTTTGGTTCTTAATTTTGGGGGTTGACACTGGTTGTTGCTGCTAAGAGTAAAATCTGAGTCTGCAGAGTGAAGAGTTGGGCTGAATCTAGAGAAGAAATTTTTGAATGCTTTTGGGAATGTGATTTTCTTTTTTTTTTTTTTAAGTTCAATATAATGAGGTTAAAAGTTGGTCAAAGTATGAAAACACTGATCCAGATGCCGAAAAAACTAGACAATATTTTTTTAAAATGTGATTTTCAAATGTGAACAGTGTTGTGTGTTTGTTCTGTTGCCCTCAAAGCCCACACTGCACTTCAGGGAGTGCATTTCCCTCTGCTGCTCTGCTCTGCATGGGCAAGGGGTTGTTGGGACAGGAGTGTGGTGAGGTGACAGGGACCTCACACCTCCTGCAGTGCCAGCTCCTGGGTGGCTCCTCAGTCTATGCTGAAAATGCAATGAAAATCTCTACAGGATATTTTGCTTGATATAATCCTAGTGAAGAACTGTTCTGAACCTAATTTTTCCAGCTCTGGGAGGTGAGGGCAGCGTGTGACACGTGTGTGTTTTCTGTGGTACATGCTCAAGCGTGTTCCAGTGGTGCTGCCAAGGTCAATAGTGTAGGGAAGTCTGGCTTTGCTGATGGCTTTATTTTGGAGGCTGTAGAAGGAATGTTTTAACACATTCTGTCATGAAAAACACTTTGCTTTTATTACAGTCTTCTGACTTAAACCTCTAAAGTGCTCTCTGGAAGGCTGGAGCATCTCTGTGTACAGCAGATGAGATGGTGATGTGTTTCTTGCCCAGCTTTTTTGGAATGAAAGAAAAGTTCTTTCTTAAAGAACTCTTCATGAGATGCCTCCCCACTTCCCTCTCTGCTCTTATTTCAGTATTCTTGCTGTCTTCATTTTGAACAATCTTTCTAAATTCAATTCAGAATGTGCTTTATTCTACTTAGATTCTCAAAGCCATTCCCAAATAACCTCTTTCCCATATTTTACTTAAAGTATGTGGTGCTCTTTCCTGTGGTTTAATTTGGGCAACAAGTGGCTACTTTTCATTCAACTAGCCGTGTAAAATGTGTGATCTTACTGAATTTACATGTGTTTGCACTGAGATGACTCTGGGAATTCTTTTTTGGCTGTGAGCTTTAGAAAAAAAAAGTTGTGTGGTCACAGCAGATCTGATGGATTAAAAAAAAAAATTCTCATAACTAGGGCCAAAAGGTAAATATAATTAATATCTTTTATGACCAAAAAATAGTTTAGTCGTTGGAAGCTTTCATTTCTGTTTTGCTATTTTAATGCTTTTACTGTATTTCAAGCTAATTTCAACCTGTGCAACAAGATTTTCCATTTCAGGAGGAAGTCAAACCAGATTGTTACGACAACTGCAGAGATTGTCAGGATGGGTTTGTGGTGACAAATTCATTATAATGGTGCTTCCTTCTGAACAATTCCTGTTTTGACACATTGGCATTCTTAAACACTCTAAACCTCCTTGTGCTGGATGGTGCCTGAGAGATCTAAGGAGAGGATATGGTTTGAATTACAAATTGTTCTCCACTAAGTTCTATCAAGTGTTTTATAAAATAACACTATTACAATATTTAGAAGGTTTTAATCAGTTCTGGTTTTCTAGAAACGTGACGTGTGATCCAAATGTGTGAAACTGATTAATTTTTTATTAACCCTTAGTCTTGAAGTTGAATTAGGTGTTATTTGTTAATATTTTCCTCTAAATTGCTGTATGTGTACCCAATTTTTTATCAGAAAGCCAAAGAGCATATCGATTTGTGCAAGGCAAGGACTGGGGGTTTAAGAAATTTATCCGGCGAGATTTTTTGCTAGATGAAGCTAATGGTCTTCTACCAGATGACAAGCTTACATTATTTTGTGAGGTGGGTATTAATTTTTAAGTAATAAAATTTTAAATAAAATACTTTCTGCTCTAATAAATAGAGATTTATGTTGATTTAAACAGTAACATACTTTGTGATTGTCTTTTGAAAACTCTAAGCTTGGTAAAATATACATTGCTTTTTCTGCATTGCATTTTGTTCTATTTTTTGGTGCTTGCATGCTGAGGTGTAGAATATTGAATTGATCACTTGTAAGCTGCTGGACTTCTCTATGAATTTGCCACAGTTACATCAGAATTGACTGTGGAATTATTTATGCCAGAGGTGGCTGGTGTGTGCTGTCTACAGAAATGCAGTTTTACTGAGGTCACTTTTATTTGAAGAAGTTGTATTTGGAATTAGAGGATTGGTTTTTATTAGATAAGCAGAAGGAAATGCTCACATACTGATTCATGTTGTAAAGGAAAACCCAACTGATTGTCAGAATCTATATTCCTTTAATATCCTAATTGATGGCTTTAACCAATGAACAGGTCTTTCCAGTAAATTAACCACTTTATTTTTTGACTACTTGTTACATTTTGTTTTCTGAGCGAATGCAAGTATCTTGTAGAAGGTGTGCTTGATACTGAAAATTAATATTGAGAGCTGTGGTATAAATATAACTGCATGGTGTATTGTGGGTCCCTTCTATAATATTATTTATGCCCATAACCTAAATTTTCATATTAAATTTCAGTAAAAAGCTTACTCAGTGTTAAAAATGGAAAGCAGAGAAAGTAGCAGTGTAAGTGGAGTGTATGTTGAATATACATTGGCTGGTTATCTGGGCTGCCATAAAGTGATTAGTGACTTAGGAGGATGATAGATGCTCTAACTGCTAATAAGTTAGCTTTGATCTGTGTATTTACAGGAAATGTGTAAAATTGTCTTGGCAAGATTACAATTTAATTATATGTCATTATGCTGGGTAGGAAGAATAATTGAAATGTGGCCCTTGAGACTAGATATTGCAAATATGGTGCATCTTATTTTCACTTAGACAAGTTAAATTAGCTGCATGATAAATTTGTTATGAATACAATTATTTGGGTGATAAAAGCAGATATAACAAGTGTTTTATGGTTCTGTAAAGATACTTTTGAGTATTTTCTCTTCTTAAGTTGTCCTCCTAATGAACACTTTGATGTAAATGAACAGCTCTTAAAAGTATCATTTGGTTTTGGAATAGATCACTCTCTAATTTTAGAGATTAAGTTTTTTAAAATATTTAAGTAGAAGAAATACTGAATTTCCACAGAGAAATACTGTTATTTAAATTCTGATGCTAATCACTGAATTTAGCTGTGTTTCCCTACAAAAATATCTTGATGTTTCAGTGTGAGTGGCTTTTGTGCAGTGTTGGACCTACCCTGATTATAAATGTGGAAGGAAGTAAAACATTTAGTTGTTCACAGTGAACATGTTAAAATAATTTCTGGCTTGTTTCAGGGTGAAGGAAAAACTTGAAAATCCAAATATTTTAAGAATTTCTTTCTTTGGATGTGTGATACCAGCTCTTCAGCAGTCCTTTGAAATGACAGGTGTTGTTTGAAGGACCTGTTTCTGTAGACAAACCTGAAGTTTTTGTCGTTTTAAAACTTTACTGTTAAGCTCTAATTTCCATGTTTGCCTTCCTACTTGTTTCCTGTTTGGAAAACTGACTTACCACTTCTTAAGCCTACATTACACTTGGCTTGCTAAAACTTGTCAGATGTAGCAGGTATTCAGTGAAGGTCACTGATTACTGACTGTTGGTTGGCCCTTCTTCCTGTTGGCTTGCAGGAAGATTATTTGGTTGTCTTTGGCAGCAAAGATACTCGTTCTGTGTTGCCAAAGATTCCCAGGATCTGCTGGATATGCCCTTGGATTGGACCTGAAGGGCTGTTACGTTTAATACTTTGTAAAGTCTGGTGCTGCTAGCAGCAACTAATTATTAAATACAACTTCCATTTTTTTGGGCACTCTGATCTCTGACTGAATTCTCCCTTTCCATGTAATCTGAAAGTACTGAAGCCTTGCAGATGTTCCATTTGCTAATGGAGTAGAATGTTCTCTGCTTTCACAGATCTCTTACCTGCCTTAGTAGTCCAAGGAATCATTTATAACACCCTTACCTTTAGATTACCACAGATTCAAAATCCAGAAAATCATGGATATTATCCTTGTTAAGTTTCATCATACAGAACTTGTTTAAGTTGACAAGTTTTCAATAGTTATATGGGATTAACTTGATTGGATTTCAGCTTTATTAAATTAAATCATAAATAATAAGAGGATGCACTTGCCTGTTGGACTGAGATATGAAAAATCAGACCCCTGTAATCCTTTGTATTTAGAATCTTTATAAAGGACAATACCCTAGGTCACTTGGGTGGGGTAGATTTGAATTCAAGCTGGTCACTTGGGTGGGGTAGATTTGAATTCAAGCTTTGCTTGGGTTATATCTTAAAAAGATGACCTGTAACAAATTGTTGTGTTGCACAGCTCTCAATTCATGTTAGAAACCATCCTAAATCAGAAGTTTAGAAGGTCAGAGATCAGTTTCAGTGCACATAGAGAGTGTGTAGATGACTTTCCCCAAGCACTGTCTGTAGCTAACAGGAGGATGCTGTGTGGACAACTGGGACCATGAACTTTGAGTCAAGGCTCTGGAAAAGCAGAACTCTCCTCTGGCAGCAGAAGATGAGCTTGGCTAAGCTAGAACTTCCTTTGTGTGTATGTATGAAATCACTGTGTGTATGAAAACTGGGAAATAGCTCTACAGATTTTTTCCTATGTTATGAATGTACAGTCTAACTGTGAAAGGGAAATTTTGCTGTGCTTTGAGTTTCTTTTTTTTAAGGTGGAAGGATATAAAGGAATTTCTTGTATTCACAAGGGGGTATGAGATGATACAGGGAATTAGGCAGGGATTCAAATCCCCAGGCTGCTGTCATAATTGGATCATCCTCCTCTTCTGGTCTGGAGTTTGGCTTGCAATGCTTCAACTTTCTGTGGAGCTGAGCTGTGCTGTTTTAGCTTTATGCCAGATTTATTCCAGATGCCTTTGGAAATCAACCAAAGCCCTGGTCCTAACAGTATCAACATTTTCTCTTAAGATCTAATAGTAATTTTCTGTATTTGGGAGATGGAGTGATCAAGATCCTGTAGTATGGCTCATTACAAAGGTTTTATTCTCAGGTCTATGCTCTCAGACAAGAGAAGCAAAACCTGCTTAGCTCTTCTGTTTTCCCAACACACTGATTAAAAGGCCTTAGTATGTGAAGATAACTAAAAAAGCAGCAAGGAATGCTGCTGTCCTGGACAATTCCTGTATGAAAGACTTAAACATGGGGAATAATGGCAGAATATTCACTTAAAATGCACATATTTCAGTTTTCTTAACTGGTTCTTTCTTAAGAAGTTAAATCTTGTGAGCATGCATTTCATTATTGAAGGGACCTACTACACCTTGTATTTTGAAAGTAATGGCTTTTAATCTTGTTTGGAAAACAATTACTTGTGATTCCTGCCCCATCTGGACTAAGTAAAATGAAATAATGAAGGAGCTGTTATTTGCACTTAGTTTGCATTATCACATTGCAGGTTATGTATAAACTTCACTGCCAGTACAATAAGGGACATCTCATTGAAAAATTCTGCAGATTGTTCTTATAAAACTTTTCTGTGATCCTGATGGTCTGTATAGAATTTTATATTGTGTATATTTTGCTCAGATGGGTGAAGTGTTGAACTGTTCATTTAACTCTGAAATAGCATTAATTTTTTTTTTTGTTCCCACTGGTTTTCCAAGAACTGTATCTGTCCTTATTTAGGTTGGCATTTCTATTAGGTGGCATGTGGTATTGTGCTCTCTCTTTTTGTTTTGGTTGGATAAGTACACAATGTTAGAGTCTCTAAATAAGCCCTATTTGTTTTATGTTATTTAAAAGTAAAGCATTGGTTTATGGTTCTGGCCTAATGCTAGAAACTTCACTGTTTTTTGCTTTGCTTTGGAATTGTTGGAATTCTAGCAATAGGTACTGTGATTTAATTATTGTTGGCATTCAGTTATGAAGGAGTTGTCTTGCTGTGATTTTCTGTTAGGTAAGCGTGGTCCAAGACTCAGTAAATATATCAGGACAGTCTAATACAAACACTTTGAAGGTACCTGAATGTCGACTAGCAGAAGATTTAGGGAATCTCTGGGAAACAACAAGATTTACAGATTGCAGTTTTTATGTAGGAGGACAAGAATTCAAAGCTCATAAATCTGTCCTTGCAGGTACTTTCTACTTTTGTATTGCTATTATTTTGTAATTTAAATCACTATAAGTTTAAAGTTTGATTATATTTAATGTTTACTTTCCTTGATACAGCACGATCTCCAGTTTTTAATGCAATGTTTGAACATGAAATGGAGGAAAGCAAAAAGGTAAGCTTCACTGAAAATGTTACATGTAAATATTTGTACCTTGTGAAAGAGAAAAACATTGCAGAAAATTTGAGGCAGAGCAGGTCGAGGAGGATGAGGGTTTTTATGGTGCATGAGGGCAGGAGGGACAGTTCCTGAGCCTCTCCTGGTGAGTTCTGAGGGAATTTGTGTAGCAAGAGTGGAGAAGTGCTGGAGGATTTGGATTTTTCAGGTACTTGTATCTGCCCTAGATAATGTTTTTAAACATTAGCTACTGGTGTAATTGACCTGGTAATCTCTGCCCCCTTTTTGCCTCTGTTTGTATCTTCCTATCAGCTGATTGACTTGACTAAGGTGTTGCTGTAGAGTGTTAAAGTGTTTTTTATGGTAACCAAGAAACAAGAGGTGGATTATGACTGGAATTAAGCCCTCAGGCAGTAGAACACCTTTTCATTCACAGCTTCTGCAGGCACTTGACCTGTGTGAGTGTTTTGGATGGGTGGTTACTTAATCAGCAGAGTGCTGCTTCTGCTTTTATGCACTTGATGTCTCCCACAGCAAGGAGCTGTTTGTGTCTTTCTTGAGGAAGGGTTATCAAAAATGGGTTGATTATAGGCAGAATCCATGAAAAGGTGAGGAATTGATCACCTCACAAAAGGGTTATGATAGATGATCATCATTTGATCAAAAGCTGCAAGATGCCAGCTGTGTGCACAGATATGTTGCAAGAACATATTATAAGCTTCTCTGTGTGCAGCCTGCAGGACAAAATTTCCCATGGGAGAACATCCTTTTGCTGTCTTTTTACTCTGTATAAGTTTTCTATAAACAAAATCTCTGTGTTGTTCTTCAAAGATGTTTTTAGATTCCTCTCCCTGTCTCCTAGCAATGGGAGATATGGGTTCTATTTCAGCCTATGAGGAAGGACTGTGATCTTTCTGATATTGTAAGCATTCTAGAGAATTCTTGTACAGGGCAGTGAAGAAGAAACATCTGAGCTCTGTACCTGGGCACATTATTGCCCAAAATCCTCTGATTATGGAGTCATTTTAATAAATCATATTAGCCTTCTGAAATGATTGTCAAGAGTCCTTTTTCAATGCATGGACCACGGCAATACAGGTACATCGAGGGTCACTTTCCTTCCTGGCACCTCTCCAGTGTGGAAACTGTCACAGGTGGAATTGGAGTATTGGGAGCATTTTATTGAGGTTCCTGGACTGAAAGAAATCCAAACACATCACAGCTTGAGTACTGTGCCATGCCAGGCCTTTGCCCTCACGTTAGCAGTGGATCTCCTGTGCAGCCCTACTCCTGAGCACTGATAGGAAACCATGTACATCTCCTGTGCCTGGGATTTTGATACTCCCTTCAAAAGTCTGGTGTTTGCTTCTACATCTTTGACATCATTTCCTCCTTCATTAGTTGCTTGTAGGGGAGACTGTTATAGGATTGGTCAAGCTTGCAATGCCACTGTTGTGTTGGGGCAATCTTCAGCTCTGTGGTGTCAGTTCAATGTGTTTGCTTTTTGGATTCTCAGAACAAACCTGGGCTGTGTTGACTCAGTTTAAGTTGAGCCAAGAATGGCTCAATTTGTTCTGTCTGCTGCTCTGACTTCTGATATTCCAAACACATTATGTTGGAAGCTCAGAAGCATTTTTAAATATTCCTGAAGTTGTCTTGATTTTTATGTACTGTCTGTGTGATAGACTCCAGAGTTATGCATTTCTAGGAAAAAAACCTGCAATTACTTTTTATTGCTGAAGCTTTTCCAGCTGATTTCTACATAACTTTTACAAGCTTTTTTGATTGCTTTTGGCTTAATGTTGAATGTTACCTTAAATTTGTAAGGATTTTGTATGATGGATGGTGAATGAAAACTTGTAGAATGCATGCAGATGATATTTAATATTCACTTTGAAATTGTAGCTAAATTCCAAAGACTTTTATTGATTCTTCTTTTTTACCAGAATCGTGTAGAAATAAATGATGTAGACCCTGAAGTTTTTAAAGAAATGATGAGATTCATTTACACAGGAAAAGCACCAAACCTTGAAAAAATGGCTGACAATTTGTTGGCAGCTGCAGACAAAGTAAGTAATTCACTCCAAAGTTCCTAAATCTGGTGTTTGCTTAGGGAATGTTGATTAAAAAAAAAATCGTATTTTCAAATTGTTTGATATTTATTTTGACTTTTTAAAACATGAGTAGTTCTTGTCAGAAATGAAGGAAGATAGGAAAGAATACTTTTTTAGCAACAGAAGGCTGATAAGTCTTTTTTTAAAGAGAAGTGTTTCAGCTATTTATTTAGTATAAAGGCTTTTTTAGAAATTGGAGACCATTAATGTGATTTGGAAAATTGGGTTTTGAATAAAATGTGTACTAAATCTTTGTAGTTTTCAAGAAGATTTATCCAAGTTCTTGAATTAACTGTGCTTCCCTTAAGTACTGCTGCTTTAGAACTTCCATCTTTTTGTCTTCCCTACAAACATAATCTTTCGTCTCTTCTTCCTTGGGATCTTGTCTGCTCTTAAAATTTTTGCTCTTTGAAATACTTTTTCTACTGTGATTTTTGAGATTAAGTGATTACAGCAGCTCAGCAATTAAGGTTTTTTTTGAAATGCTGGCCTTGATTTAGAGCACAATTGATAAATGTAGAGACTATTATAAGGTACAGTTATATGATTGTCTGAAATACCAGAAAATAAAAATGAAACCTGTTCAGATTGTGACATCCTTCAAAAAAGAAGCAGTTTATTAATGCAAAATGTAATATGGGAATGCATTTATTTTCCCTCAAATTTCTTGTAGGCTGTATCAAAGGTATGAGGGAAGGTAGGAAATTCAGAGATGGGTTGGGACTAAACTTAAATTTGTTTTAAACAATGGAGTTGATGAAACTCCATTGTGTCATTCCTTGCCCCTCACTTAGACCCTGTTCAGTGCTGATTTGGCTCCTTGCTCCTCCTCCCTTACCACGCAGAAGTGAAATCAAAACTTCTGAACAAACTATCTTTGTTGTTTGATAAAAACTCTGTCAGCAAGGTCTCTGATTAGTTTGTGTGTTCCATTTGAGAACTGTTGAGTGCAGCACACTGCTTTGCAGCACCTGTGGGGAAGCAGTTTGACGTTAAGCTTGGGAGGCACCAAGCCTGGCTGGAAGTGTCTGAAGAATTGTAGAGATGAGAACAGAAGGAACGAGTTTGAGGAATGATTAGTGCAGTTTTTCTCTCTCTCCAGTATGCACTGGAACGGCTGAAGGTGATGTGTGAGGAAGCACTCTGTAGTAACCTCTCGGTAGAAAATGTTGCTGACATTCTTATCCTCGCAGATTTGCACAGCGCTGAACAGCTAAAAGCACAAGCAATAGACTTTATTAACAGGCAAGTAATACTTATGAGACTCTCAATATGTTTGTGTTTATACTTGGTGTACTTTTGCGATATTAGCACGCTTCTCTCTTGCAGGTGCAGTGTTCTTAGACAACTTGGGTGTAAAGATGGGAAAAACTGGAATAGCAAGTAAGTTTCCCTGCCCCACGATGTTCTGTACAAACACTGCTAAGTAGACTGCAGATCTTAAGAACTGTTGCTTCATTTCCACACTACTGAGGCCTGTCACTGACTGTAAGTAAAGTAGGATTCAGCAGATGCTACCCCAGTTATGATTGTGACTCCCCCTTTACATGACAGGGAATGTTAGCTGCTCTCTAGTGTGAGATCTTCACAGTAGCTGGTTTTCATTCCCTCTCCCAGGGGCACAGTGCTGTGAGATGGTGGAAGCAGCCTTTATAGAGAAAACCATTCTCATGAGTACTCAGTTTGTGCCTGGAGGAGTGATAACCCCAGTGCGGTTTTGGGACTTGCTTGGGTCAGTCTGAGCCTGCAGTATTTCCACAAAAAGGAGGGCAGCTGCTCTCTTTGCCTTTGGGGACGTTTGTGTTTGTGCACCTTCCCACATGCCAGCACAAGTGCTCTGGAGGCCACACAACTCGTCAGTCAGGTCCCTCTGACCCTAAGGCCCCTGCCTACACTGGAAATAGGTTGAGCCTGTGTGGCTCAGGCTCTGGCACTGATTGCAGCAGCTCTGTGAATCACAGAGTGGAAGACAGCCAGCTGCAGAATAGCTGGTGGTGGGCTCAAACAGGGTAAGGGCAGTGGAGCACTTATTTCTTACCATCAGAATCTCCAAAGAGCTTAAAGGCTGTGTTGTACCACTTAGTTTAAATTATTGTTTCTCCTTGAAACAAAAAAGGCTTCACAGGCATAATGATTGAGCATAATGTAAAAGAGTGTGTGGTGAAAGGTAAATAGTAAAGTACCAGTCATAGAGATAAGTCAGAATCATAACTATGTAACTACCTGATGTATTTCTTCTCAAGTGATTTGGAAGCTCCTGAGCTGACTTCTATCTTGAATGTTTGCAAGTTAACATGCTGGTCATCTTTGCTTCAGCTCAAACATCTGCAGTAATTCAGGGAAATAATACGAGGGGGCCTGGCTTAATTTACTGACTTTGGGCACTGACTCTGAGTCTGAACTTTGGTATTGTTTCTCAAGGACCTTACCTTCACTGACGTGCAGCAGCAGATTAAAAGCTTGCATTATAAATCTGCCAAAGGTGTTTTAGAGATGATGTGGTGTAGAGGTCAGCTGATAACTTCATGCTTGATAATGTTCCTGAAACAGCGTGAGGGTGCTCACGAAAGGCTTTTGAAAATGCAGAGCAATGGGAACTTGGGATTGATGCATATTAGTTCCAATTTCCAGATTTATCCTGTGTCAGTGTGACATGCAACCCCAATATAATGTTCTTTATGTGCAAAGTGAATTTTTTGGGGTTTTTTTCTATATTATTTCACCAAAAAGGAAATACCTGTATTGAGTAAATATATAGTTTTTAATCTCCTGGGTGTCAATATGATACTTGCTGAAATCTGTTGTTGCTTTTGTGTTAGTTAAAAATCAATAGTGGCCATTGAAAGCTGTTTTGAATGTGGCCCATCATCTGCACTGAAAAAAGAGTGAATATTCTCAGTATGTTCCACTGGTACTGAGACTGCAGGCTCTTAGTGAAGGGGTCTGGAGCCAGCCAGCTAATCTGCCTTCATGGCTCTTTCTGGAATATGAACTACATAATTTTTGCTGCAGTTTCAGCTGATTCATCTTGTCATCCTTCTCTCTCCCCAAATTGAGCATGCCCTTCTATGTAATGAGATTATTGTGTCTTCCCTTGCTTTTTGTCTCTGCACTAGACCTCATTTTCTTCTAGTTTTCCTCTTTATTGTTTCTCCTGAGCAATTTCAAGGTGGTTATTCTACACAGTTCTCTAGCTGAGGTCTGCCTGGTACTGGGTAGAGCTGAACAAGTACCTTTTGTCCCACATGTGATTATATTTCTATACCCAAATTGCAAATTGCTGCTTCTCTCTGTTGGCACCCTCACTGGCATCCACAGCTTGTTCCTCAATATTTGCCTGCCCTTCTGCAGCACTTCTGCCTTGCCTGCTCTTCTCCACTGTGCATTTGGTTTGTAAAATTGTGTGACTGTTGTTAATGCTTCTGTTTTCAGCCAAGCAACAGACATAATGGAAACTGCAGGCTGGAAGTCCATGATCCACTCCCACCCTCACTTAGTAGCCGAGGCCTTTCGCGCTCTGGCGTCTGCACAGTGTCCACAGTTTGGCATTCCACGCAAACGGCTAAAACAGTCCTGAAATCTTCCATGGACTCTAGAGAAATTGGACTGACTCCACTCCTCCTTGTCCAGAGGTGTTTTCACAAACCATAACGAGAGTTTTTGTTATCCTTGTCCACAGAACAGAAGCTGAAAAAGCCTATTGTTTGCTTTTCAGATGGATAATTTATGGTTTAATCCTCAGCTTTAAATTAGACTGATACTCTAATTCACTGAAAGGCCTTAAATTATCTTCAATGACTCTCTAGTCCATATAGTCTAATGTATCTTGATTTTTTTATTATTATTTTTTAATGTGCCTTGTCTTTTTGACTAGGCTCTGCAGGATTGCACTAGCTCCATAATGCAGTAAAGTTGATAACTGAAGATTAATTTTTGAAAGGGATCTTCCATTATTTTCAGAAGAAAAAAAGAAAAAGATTATAGTTTGGTCCTGTGCTAACTGGAAGGTTTTGGCTGGCCTCTCATTAAAAGCACTTGAACCAGAGGCACATCGTGTACCCTAGGCAAGTGCTAAATATAGGGAGAGCCTGTTTACCTTCAGCAAATGCCTACAGGCTATTTATGGCAATATACTGCTTTGAACATAATTTATTTTTCATTGTGGGGGCAAATATGCAATGGTTTGGCCCAAAAATGTATTTTCATTACAGTTTGTAATGCTTATTGTGTGTGTGTCAAAGCTGTCCAAGCAGTGAAAAGAAACACAGAATAAACCTTTTGCTTGTGTTTCTTTATGGTCCATCATTAGTTTACATTTAATGCAGAACTGAACGAGAGGTAAAAGGGTTCAATGTGAAAAGGAATAGTGTTGTATATGGAATAAATATATCCCAGCATATGGCTGCATAGAAAAGTCAAGGATGCATAGAATGACCAAATGTAAATTGAGGAAATGGGCCAAATGGATTTTGAATATGCACTTTTAATGTGTAACTTTTGTATGTTGTGTGGTACATTTATATTTTGCTTTTGATGAATTAATGAGGTACAGGTAATTGTGGCTTAACTTTTTAGATACATTTTAAGATGCCCACAGCCACATGGGATTTAGTTTTGTTAGAAAAGAGAGGCATGTCTTTTTAAGACTCAATTGAAGGTGGCTATTGCGAGCTTTCATATTTAAGTAACAGAATATTTTCACTTATTTGAAAAAGGCATGTGAATGGTAAAAACTTTAAAGGGGATTTTTCCCATCTTGACGTACATGCATGGCTCCCCCGAACACCTGGGGAGGCTGTGCACACATTGAGGAGTATTTCCCTGAAATGTCAGATGGTATCTGCAAGCAGAGACTTGCTCAGTCTTTCATTTCAGTTATTGTACTAGCATTGTGGATGGTATTGAAATTCTGCATAATGTGAAAAGGATGAAACATTTGTAAACTGCTTGTCACGGGCCAGTTCTTTATTATATGAACCTTAGCTTTAATATCAACATCCTCAGTGTTTGATAGCTTTGTTTACAATTGGGAGGAAAAGTCTGCAGTAGTGCACACTATAAATGTTCCCTGAGTTACTGCATTGAGTTTACTGTAATAGTGATAATATGCTGTATTTCTTTTTTTTTGGGGGGGGGGAAGACTCGGGCTTTGCAATGGGGAATGGGAGGAGATCTCACCTAATTTATAAACATCTTTGCATAAGGGTTTGAGTTTGCCTATTAAAAAAAGTTGTGCAGGGAAGAGAGAGGAAGAATTTCAGATTGTTTCTCCATCCTCATTTCACTGAGATTCATCTGACTTGCTCTGAACAAAATTTTTAGAGGAAAGAATATATAATTTTGTACTTTGGCATCTAGTAACCCTTACAAAGGTAAATTGGAAAAAAATGCCCAGTCCAATTTTGAAGACTAAAACTTCTAAACATGAATTTTTTTCTTACCCTCTACTAAATCTTTATTATGACTAAAGTATAAAATCAGAAATTTTAGTAATACACAAGGCATCAAATTATATATTTACAGAGATTTATCAATCTTTAAATATTTATCTAAGATAAGGTCTCAGAAGCATTCTCCACAACAGGAGGTGAAGGTGTTTATTCCAAAACCATGATCTTTTTGCTGCACTGTGTAATGTGTTGGGACTGCAGCTCCTCATCCTCATCACTGTAAAACTCACACACTCACGTGCAGAGTGACTTGAATATTTAATGCTGTAATGATTGCCCAGGTCAGCCTGTTCTAAAGTAACAACTTACAGTAATCAGATGGAAAGCTTAAGAATTTCTAGAATTTTTTTTTTAAAGCCTAATAGCACACTTTGTACCAAAAAAATGTCAGACACTGTGCTGTGATATCATTTGCATCATAGAGTGTCCCCTCCTCGAGCCAGGCAGCGTGAACCCTGTATCACCAACAGGAAAGAGCCCTCTGCTGACCCATCTGTTCAGATTGGACTTCATTTATTTATGTTTTCAAGTTCTGTCAGATCTTGAGAAAAAGGTAAAGCAGTTGCTGTATTCTAAAGTGAGTGCACTAATTATTCGCCTCTTTAATTACCTACATGCAGTGTTCTCACTGGAACGGGACATTGGTAATTACAGCCTTCCCCTTTGGATTCAGTAGCTCAGTTTCGTTGCCCACATCTCAAGAACTTGCCCTTAAAGCCTCAGTTGGAAGTGCAGCAGATCAGGAACGATCCAATAATCAATGGTCAGGTTTTTCCAGGCTGAAGTCTCGGGGGTTTTTCCTAGTTTTCCCTCCGGGTTAGGAATGTGCCGTATGAAGGTGCCATGTTTTGGCTTGCCAACACTACTCTCTCAGATAGATGTGAACCACCACTTCCATGCTTTTCTGGGGAGAACCCTGCATGTGTCCTGTGTGTGTGTGTGTGTGTGTGTGTGTGTGTGTGTGACTGTGTGGTGTTTTTTGTCAAGGGTGACTTTCTAAAAATAAGGACTCAATTTGCTGTTAAAATGCTATTATGTGTTATATATATATTTTTTTTTTTCTCCATTCAGACCTCTCCTAAGGAGATGCTTTGGGTGGAAGTTGCTTCAATAAATAATCCTTATTTCCTAGTCCATTTACTGCATGCAGAAGTATGAACACATTGTGCCTTTTTAGGAAACTGTTGCAATGAAGGGATGATTTAACAGGGTGCAAGGTCTTTGTAAAACGTATTTTTAAAGGTGAAGAAGAATACTCTTTGGTACACAATTGAGATGGAGAAGTTCAAGTTGCATTTGACCTCTGTTGCATGTTGATTCTTGCTTCCTAAATTCAATTTCACTGAGGTACAAACTACACAAACAAGTGGAATAAGTATTACAGATACAAGTTGAGTAATGGTATATTTTTGTGAAATTGTGATAATATTTGCTGTTACAAGATAAGTGTATGTCAAACTGTGATAATCATGGACACAAGGTTACTCTAGTTCTGATGTTTTTCTAAACACTGAGTATTTAGTATAAAATTCACCTTTGCACAGGAGATCAGTAGAAGACCTACACAGAGATTGTGTTCCTTTTAAATCCTCACGGCAAGACTTCTCCTTTGGGAGAATAAAAGCCATGTGCAGTATTTGAAACTGTGTTTCATAGAAGGCAGTGAATTGCAAATGTGAGGTACTGCTACCTGAAATGTTGTTGAGTTTTGTTGAATTTTACAGTTGACTAAAATTCCTAAGCTTAATTGATTTTTTTTTTTTGTAATTGACAAATGGGTGTTACCTGTCCTCTGTCTGTTGTTGATAGCGTATTTAGTGCAGAGCTTAGCTCCTTAGCTAGCCAAGACACTTCGTCTCATATCTTGGCTTCTGCTTACAGTAAATGGACTATGTTTGTAAAGGGAATTCACTATTTCAAGTGTTTTGCAAGGAACTTATTTGTAACCTGGTTTTTGAAGGCTTAAGATCAATGAGTCCTATTTTAGAAGTTAAACCAGTGAAATGACTTGGACCTGTTTTGGGGTGGAAATGATAAAGAGAATTCAGATATGTAAACAGTCGTATCAAACCATCCAGCCTTTTTTTATCAGCTGATGTTAATGGTGAAATACTTTTTGTACCTTGTTGCTGAAAATATTTTTGCGTTTCAGCACATCAAGTTACAATAAAGTTGTTACTTATACAGAGTGTGTCTGTCTTGATTTGTTGTCTGTACCTGCATTTGTTCCCAATGGCTACCTTTCCTTTGAGTAAGGTGTTTTATCAGCCCTCTCAGCCTAGAGTCAAGTATGCTGTTGTGCTTTTGGACGCCTCTTTTGGGGAGAATCATCTTGCAGCCTTGCTCTGATCTCCCTTAACTTGGTTATTTTTCTGTTTTGGCACTTTAAAGCTCTGGACAGCTTACCTTGCCTATGTGACAAGTGTTTCCCTGTACAAAGACTCTGTCAGGACTGGTGGGAAGAAGGGTTGATGCTGTGATAATAAAGATGGGATTGGTGGGTTTGAAATCTGCTTTCTTCTTCCACCCACCATCAAAAACCATCATCCTTTGTCCTGCCAAAGAGTACAGGCTGCTGATGAGCACATCCAGCAGGAATGCTGTTGGCATTTGTTACAGGAGAAGTGGTATGCAAGAGGAGTCTGTATGGGGAGCTCAGGGGTTCCTTATGGTTATAAATACTTTGCAGTGATATGTGGCACTGCTGATATGTGGCTTTGGACATGCTGAACTCCTGAAAATGATGATGTCAAGGTAAGTTGTTTTATGAAAAGTGCATGTCTGGATAGGTACATGCAGAATTCTCCAGGTGTGCTTAAAACATACATCCCTTGCCTCCACAATGATCCAGTCTAAGGTTCCTCGTGGGGGTCATATCAATAATGGCATAACTCACATCCCCACAGACAGTTCAGTAACCTCTGAGGGGAACAGGACTGCTTACCACTGTGAGTGGTGTCAGAATTATTTATGCAGTCCAAATGTCTGATCTGAGCTTCAAATTCCAGATAAAAAAAGAATATTAAACTTCATTATTTCTTTTTTTAGGAGGCTATAGTCTTATCCTTTCTGAAGATGATTTTCCTCCCAGTTATTTATCTTGTCATCATAAAAAGTTTTCTTTGTTATTCAGCAAAATTGATTCAATAAGCATTGATTTAAAAAAACACCTGTTTTCTTTCTATAGCAAATACCAGGTTTTTGTGTGGAAACTGAGCACACGAAGAAAGCTTTTTCTCCTTTTAGTTGAATATTGTTGAAAGTATTTTACAGTGTTGGTCCAGTCCTGTGTACGTCCT
The DNA here is from genome assembly GCA_013399835.1 of Leptocoma aspasia. NCBI lineage: Eukaryota > Metazoa > Chordata > Aves > Passeriformes > Nectariniidae > Leptocoma > Leptocoma aspasia. The sequence continues at coordinate 1,127,920 of VXAX01002977.1, read as the reverse complement.
TCTCTTTCTTTAAAAAAGGGAAGCTCAAATATTGAATCTTGAGTGTTGATGGAGGCTGATGGGGTAAAAACCATCTCTGGCTGTACAGAATTGCCTGTCCTGCCCTGTGCTGAAGGGATGGTTTGATGTTGGAGTATTTGAGTGCAGCCTGAGCAGTCAGGTGAGAAATTAAAGATGATTAAAGTGAGTCTTTGTGCCACGAGTCCAAACTTCATAGTATTAATGGTTTTCTATGTTTTAGATGGCTTCAGTTACAATTACTGTTCAAGGTAGAATATCACCCATTCCACTACAAATTTGACTTGTCACGTTTATTAAGTAAATTAAAGATGCAGCTGCTTCCATTACACACAAATAACTTTGCACTTAACATTGTGATAATGTGCTAACAAAGGAAATGCTATTAATTGCTGCTTAAAATTAGTCTTGAACAGTTTATTTTTCTGCAAACATCTTGGCAATTTTCCACTAGAAGAATATGGTTTTTTTGTTGTCATTTTTGAAGATTCCTTTTTTGTACTCTCAGAGAAAGTAGGAAAAAATACAAGGAGTTGAGTGAAGCATTTCAGATGTGAGATGCAAAGGACTTGCTTTTTCTGTTACAAGCACTGCACCAAGGGAAAAAAAACCACCATCCCAGGCTCAGCTGAGAGAATTCTTGAGTGCTTTGGAATGGCATTCCAGGGGGTGTCTATAAGTTATATTTTAAACAGTATGTGAAGTTGGTGCTCTAAGTGTAAAATTGGGCTTCTCACGAGTCAAGTATAAGGAACAGAAACAAGCTTGTGATTTTGAGACTCAGGAAGAAAAAACAACTTTGCAGAGTTTGCATGGCCTTGGCTTATAGGGAAAGTACCAGGAGTGTTTTGAGCTCTTGGTTAAAGTGTTCTGAGGGAGCCTCAGAGCTGCAGCAACACCTGGTGATCATCATCCTGTCAGGCAGGGAGCGGGGCCTTCTTTGAAAATGTTACCTGACATCAACATTTTTGTCTTGCATTCTTAAGCAGAGTTTGGAGCATAACAATATTTTCGTGCAGGTACTGTGTTTCAATCAAGGGTAGGTGTATAATGAGTGGAAATCTCTGCTTTGCCCAACTTATGCATGTTTCATGCGTTGGCAGTGATAGTCATGCAGAAAATAAATTACACCATGTCAGACTTGGTGCTGCTGATCAGAATGGAGACAACTGGTGCTGCATTTTAAGCAGTTACAGTTTTTGACTTCCCACGTTTCTCCCTGCACAGTTGACTAAACCATTTCAGTTAAAAAAGGTAAATTTTGAAGTGTATGCAAAAACATTCTAATAGGATGAAATCTTAAAGCATAGAAGCTCTAGCTCCAGTCTGACCTATTTTAACCTTAATTGCCACATAAACTGTTTATATTTTCCATTTTTAAGTTGGCAACTTTTCTGTAAGCTTTGAAATTAATTTTATGTATTATGTGCACAATTTTCTAACCCAGCTGTGTTTATTGAGTCTTGAAACTTTAAAACAAACCACCTACTTGCTACTGAAGTGTACAAATAAAATGTTTGCCTCCAGCAAAGACTTAAATCTTGCCTCTGGTACTTGTGCCATCCTCAGATTAAGAGCTGTGGTGGTCTTTGTAAAGCCCACACCATGTTTTTAAATGGAGATAAAAATGTCAATTAAATGGTGCATCTTGTCCCTGTCATCTCTTGCAGATGGGCTGCCCTTGTCAGACACACCCATGAGGGACTTCTTGCACTACCAAGCCCTCATTCCTCCCTCACAGCAGAACTGGGGGTTATTCTGCTAGATCAAGAGTTTGTACCAAACTCAACTCAAATGAGGAGGATTATTGCAGGACCATAAATAGAGGGACATAAAATACTTGTTTATTTTTTGGCTGTTCCGGTCAAGATGAATTTGAGGTGTGGGTATGGAGCAGGGTGGATATTTCAGCTTTTTCTTCAAATGCCTTGCTGTTCATCTCTTGTGGGTTTTTTGAATGTGTGCTGGCACCTCTCTAATAATGTAAATAAATACAAAATACCTAGTGAACCTGGAAATGCTTTATAGGGAAATTTGAGCAAGTTCAATTTTGCTGATTTAAAGAAATGGAGATGCAAATTTCCTTGTGACAGTGCCTTCTAGCAGAAAATGTGTGATGTCAGATATAGTTAATCTCAGAACAAACTATAAAAGGGGTTAAATTGTGTGCTGGATTAGGAAAATACTCAGTATTTTACCAGTAGTGCTAGAATAGCAGGCATCTACTTCTGACAAGCTGACAGACCAGAGAATTGAAACTTAATGAATCTTAATGCTTTCTGTCATGTACTTCAATTTTCTCAAATTATTTCTCCAATTAGTTCTAGTCTTTGTGAAGGAATGATTAATGATAATTAATACATTCTTATAATTTGCATACTCAATCTCCACTGTTTCTAAAAAAATACAGATTTGTGTGTGTGAGCGAGGCTGGTTTGTCTGTTATTTCTTTGGGGTGCTGGGGTTTTTCAGATTTTCAGCTTTGAATTTCCAGTTGAACAGGGAGAATAAGATGGATGCATTAGGGAGTTTTAATATGGTCTTTCCAAATAAATAATTTGGGCATAACCCAAGGCTTCAATCTTTCCTGTAAAGATGTTTTCTCTTCAGTGGATAGGGAGGGAACGTAGGGGTACAAAGTTATTGTCAGGAGCTCAACTCATCCTGCATCAGCTTTGGGAAACATTTACTGCTCCAGTGTGGCAAAACTGGGTAAATCCTGAAGGGCATCTGCTCTTCAAAGGTTGGTTTTGATTTTTTTTATTTTATTTTTGGAGTCTCTGTATGCCTCCTTTATGTTGTCATTAATTTTGTTTTACCCCTGACATGCGCACAGGGAGGGATTTATCCAAATAAATAATCATACAAGTTTTGTGTTTAAAATCAGTAGCATGAGATTTTGAAAACCACTGTTTTTTGTCTGCATAGGAGCTCAGGCTTTCCATGCTGCTCTGCAAGTACCCAACATTGGACTCATTAAAACAAACCCAAAACCTGCCCCAGCTCTGGGGGCCTGCAAGAGTGGTGGGGTCTGTATGTCTGAAATTAGCATCTCTTTGGGTAGCTCTAGAAATCCTTTTTCTTTAGATACTTCATCAAAGAAATGGAGTGTTGGTAGTTTCAGCTGCTTTTTAAATCAATAAATACTTCATTCTAGTTTTGCCACCCACTGAAATATGTGGTGTTTACTGGGGCAGTGTGCCCCAGTAGATTCACCCCTGAATATTCTGTACAAATCATAATTGAAGTACTTAAGCAGAGTATAAAAACTGGCTTTATGGAAGAATTATCCTGAAAAAAAATAGTGTGGGTGTTCAGAATGTGTTGATTTGGTAACCAAGGTATGCACTCAGCAGGAGGCTGCAGTTTTCCAATAAGGTATTGGAATATTCCGGGCAGTTAGAAAAAGAAGCAGAGGTAAAAAGTGCAGGTATTTTATGACTTTAAAGGAAAAAGGATTAAAGGATCAGGTTTGGGTTTGGTTTTTTTTTAAATAATCAGCTGTTGAGGATGCTCCCTGTGGTATAAAACTGAGAGCATTTTGAAGTTGGGCCCATTTTGTGTAATAAATACTCAAAGTTACACTCCTGGTTGTAGTCATACTATGAACAGTTGTTGTATTTACTTTGTCAGTGCTGTCAAAAGAATCCATAATCTTGTTGCTTGTTTGCAGAGAGCAAACTAAACATTTGTTCCTGATTCCCCTGGATTAAAATATGTAGGGGAAGGTACTATTGCACTGAGATTGTCTTTAACAATAAACCTGGTGTGTGTTTTTGCATGAATTACAAAGATGGAAAGTTTTCCCTGGCATGAATATTTTTCTTTGTTCTTTAGAGGTGAGAATGGAACCTAGGGCTGGCTCAGCAACCTTCAGTGCCACTGGGACAGCATCAGGAATAAAAATAAATTTTATTTAGCTGTATGTAGAGATTCTTACCACAGAACCATCAATAGTGCTGTCATAGTTTTGTAATCTTTACTTGCTTCTTGTAGGGCTAAACTTGGTGAGAATTGGCTTTTATTCCTGCAGGGTTTAAACAGCTGGGAGGGAAGTGCTGCCCTGGAGGGAGGCAAAGGGCGTGGCTGGCCAGGTGGAGCCGAGGCACCTCTGCTCACCTGCCCACAGCCGTACTCCTGTCAGGGGCTGCCAGAAGCTCTTTATTGAACAAATTTGGCTTAAATAGTGAAGCTGGGGGTGAAGTGAAGGAGGGTGATTGTGTTGCCCACCCCAGTGCCCTCCAGCAGGGCAGGAGGAGAGAGCAGTTGAGCAGCCAGAGGAACAGTGGGGCACTTGCAGTTTGCTTATGTTGTGATTGTTTTCTTTTACATCTTTGTCAAGTATTCAGAACAGAAGAGTCATCACATAATCAATAGGAAGAGGGTGATGAGTGCTTTTATTTCCAGTGAATTTGGGCTGGAAGGACTTGGTGTCCCTTTCACATGGTAGGCCAAGTATTCTTTCCCATTTGCACCTTGCAGAATTTATTTTGTCTCTCTCTCCTGGGTATCAGCTGCTGGGAGAAGCTGAGGGGAAATTCCAGTAAGGCAGAGATTCTGGCTGTGC
>VXAX01002977.1:1102629-1123259 GCA_013399835.1 Leptocoma aspasia | reverse complement strand
GGCAGAGCTACTCTCACTGCTCCTGGGAAGAACTGCAGAAATAATTTGATAGGGAAGAGAATCTTTCTTTGGTCCTTGTCCCCTGAGCTATGTGCTGACATCACGTGTGTCCTTCTGCAGCCTGGAAAAGGGATTTGAACAAAGACACATGGAAGAGCCTGGTGTGATGATGGTACAGTTTGTTTTCTGAGAATGTTGGTTTAGCAGAATATTGCCCTTATTGCAGAAATGCCTGAGCCAAATGCACGTGCACATTGTGAGCTTTAAGATGCTTTTGTATCCTGCAGTAGATTAAAATGTCAGTCATATTCTCCACATTTCACAGTCCCCTCGAATCCCTGGGGATGGTGCACATGTCTTATGTTACTTATGTCCCACCAATAAAACAACCCTCTAGGAGGAAATCTGTGCAGGCCATACAGCAAGATGTCAAATTAATTGCACCGAAATAATGAGTTAGCACCAAATGCTAATTAAATATTGATGGAAGTCATACTTTCAATTATCTTCATTATGGCACAGTGTTTTATGTAGACATGAAGTGCTGGGAATGTGGGCATATATTATAATTAATCCTGTCATATAAAAATATTAGTAATTTCTCAAGAATCCACTGTGAATGTGCTGGAGGTCCATGTTTAGTATCTTTTTGACAGATTAAAGTTTTTTGTGTTCACCCCTTTTTCTCTTGAAGAAGCAGGGCTGGAAGGGCCAGCTTTGAGCTCAGGGAGGACAGAGGACAGAGCTGTAGGGCAGCACAGCAGAGACAGAACAGTGTGACTGAGAGCAGGAGATGGGGCTGGAGAGTGGGATGTGACCCACTGGGTCACTGCTGCTGGGACAATGGGATGGGCAAGAGCCACCCCCCTCCTCCTCTGCATTAGCACTGAGGAAAAGGCCTTTAAACCTAAGAAATTAGAGGATTTCTTAAAAGAGAATGACTTTGTTAGTCAAAAATTATATTCCAGGACTGTCTAGACTGGAGGCTAATTAAATGGTGAGTCCCAGGAAGAATCCTATCCAAAACCAGTTTTATATGCCTTTGTGGAGGATGGACAGAACTTACCATGTAATTCACAGATGAAACAGGTACCATAGTGGGCAGTCTTGTTCTTCTCACGTCCCTTTGAGCTCTTCTAGAAAAAGAAAAAAATTAATTCCAAGGCCTCCAAAGTCCTCCTGGAAAATGCTGTCCTAGGAATTATTTTTGTTTTAAATGGAATTTCTTTTTCATCAATAAATAGAAGGCATAAACTGAGGTAAAAATTAATCCTTCCTGCAGACTTTGAGGAAGGGAAAAGTTTGTACATGACTGCCTTGGTGGGCCTTCTTGTCCAAGCTGGACTGGAAAAAAGGTCTCCTACCATCTCTGTGTGAAGCAATGCTAAATTTGTGCTAGTGTGCAGAAAAAAAAAATTTAAATGAATTTAAAAATGCTGCTTTTGTGCCTCTCGGCCACTTTTGCAGCAGGTGAAGGTGAAGGATGCTCACAGCAATGCCTGCATGGTGTGCCAGTGTGTTCGTGTCTCCATGTGGTGGGTGGGCAAAAAAAATTCCTGTGCCAGGAGTGTGAATGTTCTTTGTCACTTCTGAGGGCACGGAAAGGTTAAGAGTGGGGACAGGTGCGCAACGATAATTAGGGAGGAGGGTGCAAAGCTTTTTATTGCAGTGTGTGCAGCCTTAGTGCCATTGTCTAGGTGTGAATTGTTCCTAAAAGATAACTGAGATTATTCACCCTGGAATCTCCGCCAGTCCAGGGAGAGGCATTTTCAAATTACCAGCGGTGAAGTGTGGCAGAGCAAAAGGAGCACTTGAGCTGAAGAACAGCCAATGCCCAGCAGAGCAGAACTGCAGCAGCAGCTGCTGAAGAGGTAATTCTATGCTCATAATGATCCCAACTTCCCTCAAAAACTATTGCCTTGCAAGTATCCCTCATCTAAAGTACAGAGCTTCCCCAGACCATCAGAACAGAATCACATCCTGAGCATGTGAAATTAATGACTGAATATTATGCTGAGAGCCATTTAATTAAAAACACTTTCATTAATAATGCAGTTGGAGAGTGTATGTGTGTTATGTAATTAAAGATAGTACATCAGTAAATGATACTATGCAAAACCAATTCAAAAAATTCAAATGAGTTGGTGTAGCATAAGGAACTTAATTCAAGTGGGAATAAAGTCAGTGTGAAATAAGCTCAGAGTTTTTTCCTGGAATCTGCAATTAATCTGCTTCTGGCAACCCAATTCAATACTCATATTTTAAATAAGGGGCTGTGCTTGTTTTGAAGATAACTGGGGTGGTGAATCAAAATAGATTTCTCTCTCTCCTCTTTTTGCCAGATATAAGTATCCCTTAATGTCTGGACACTGATGAGCCTGGCTGACCTCGAGGATCTGGGCAGCCTTGCACACCATTCATCTGTGCTGCTGTTTTTGCTTGAAGGAGTCAGGTTGTGCTTGGCTATGACAAAAGACTGTAGGCCTGGTATTTGTAGTATTTTTACTTTAAAACCGAGTGATGGAAGTGGAATAGAGAGGTCATTCCCTCGGGGCAGATCAATCTCCCTGTGTGGCATCGCCTTCAAGCAGCTGGGGTGAGCAGGCGTCTTGTTTTCCCCGGGTACTTTGGCTAATCCAAATCTTCCCCGATTGAAGTCAGAAATGCCTCAGTTAAATATATCTGACATGAGAAGTGGATTGGAATTAAGTAGCTCTAAGTACTATATAATAAATAGGCTTGCTTATCATCTTCAATATGGCAACTTGAAATAGTTTTTAATCCTTTAGTTTACCTGCTCAGAAATCTGTGTTAAATATTCTGTGCTCCCAGGTTAGCAGTGCTCAGCATCACCTGCTTCAGACACTCTTCCAGCACCTCTTCTTTTAAGGAGTACTGCTGGCTTAGAAGGGACTGACAGCTCCTCTCAGAGCAGTTCTCCTGCTAAGCCAGAACATGTTCTCCTGTCCAAGTGAAATGAACTTGATGTGTTTTGAAAACCTGAACTGATTTTTTTTTTTTTTGGTCATTCTCACAGCTCGGCATGAGTTGCATTTCATCAGGGCCTTTTGAGATGTGGGCAGGAGTGTAAGTGCCCTCCACCCATCTAAAACCTCATAACTGGGATGTTTCTCTCGTGGCTGTTCAGGTGTTTATCATTTCAATCATGGAATGGTTTGGGTTGGAAGGAACCTTCAAGACCCTCTCATTCCACCCCTGCCATGGGCAGGGACACCTTCCCTAGACCAGGTTGCTCCAAGCAGGATCTCTAGCACAAAAGCTGCCAAGTCTTGTTTCCTGGGAAGCAACATGACTAGAATTTCAAAGCAAACACCTTGATAGCTTTAGGTGGGGGTGGTATTTTTGGCCATTTTTAACTTCAGGGCTAATTCAAATAACCTCCAAGTCTAATGTTTCACTATTCTCTTTCCTGCCAATTTGGAACCAATTATAATGTATCACCTTTCAGGAAGATCACCAGCTTATTTGGAGCTGTTAAGATAAGGTAGCCAAGGCTTAATTGGCTTGTAATGATGAAAGAGCCACGCACTGTCTGGGAATGAGGCAAGAGAACAACGAAATGGGATTTGCATCCGAGGGGGCTGAAATGTAAGGCTGCCAAGGGCAGATGAGCAGGAATGTGAGGTGCTGGTCTGGGATCAGGCTGCCAAAAAAGCTGCTTTGTTTTCCAAGGGTGGTTAACATGAGAGGCAAGGGGAGCCCTGGGGTGTTACAGGGGTGATATTTGGGACTGACTCTGTGATTGACTCCATGATTCAGAAGGCATAAAATGTATTCTATTAATAGAAAATCACACTCTTACAGAGAGCATTGTGAACTTAAGACCTGATTGGTCTTTAGGAAACTTCTCTGGCACTACTGGTCCAACAGGGAACAGCTCTTACTTGCAAACATCCCGCACAACAGCAGGTGCAGGGGATAAGATAATAATTGTATTAATTCTTTTCTCTGAGTTCCCCAGGCCGAGCCTGGGAGAAGCTTTGTCTCTCTGTTACCAGAGAGTGAGAATGTCCACACTGGGCTGTGTGGGGAGGTGTTCCAGGGGCAGCTGTAGCACAGGGGTTCCTCCATCGTGGCCGTGCTTGACTCCTGCCATGTCCTGTGGTCATCAGGCCATGTCCTGTGGTGCCCATGGCCCAGCTCTGGGTGGGAGTTCCAAGTCTGGCTCCTGATGAGCCAAAAGAGACCATGGTGTGCCCACGTGCCAGCTCTGTGCTTCCCACATCGCTCCTTTCCTGGTAGCTGGGAAAAGCTTTTGGCTTGCAGGGGGGAGTGCTCATCACCTCTGAGCCCTGGTGTAGCTCAGCTCCTCGTGGCTGGGTGAGCAATCACAGAACATTCTGAGCTGGAAGTGAGCCAGAAGGACCAGTCCAGCTCTGAAGTGAATGGCCCATATGGGATCTAACCCATGACCTTGGTGTCATCAGTACCATGCTCTGACCAGCTGAGCTGATCTCAGTGTGCATTTTCCATAAAATGAAGAAAATACATAGAAAAGTCCCCGAAGCTGTGGAGTTTTCCCCCCTCTATTCTGGCTTGAGAGCAAAAGCAGAGAGCAGTGCAAGAGACCGACCTGGTTGGCTCTTCCATTACTGCTGAATAGGAAGGTGCTGATATTTCTTTTGCAGTCTATTTTAGAGTCCCACCACTGTTTATGCAGGTAGGTTTTTTCCTTCTCCAACTAAACTGTTTTCCCATGACTGTGATTGCTTTTTAATTGGGCTGCAGCTGGTGCTGGATTTGTGCTGAGTTGGAGACTGAATTACATCTTTGGAAAAAGCTTTTTTTTTGTGATTTTTTTTTTCTACTTTCAAAATTCAGTCTGGATGGCTGGGGTTCTTGATTGAGAGTACCAACAGCTCTGGCCTTGCTCCTGACTGACAACCCCCAGTATCTGGGGCTGGAGAGCTGTGCCATGGAGCTGGTGACAGCAGCCTCAGCCATGTCCTGTGGACTCTGTTCAGTTCCCAGCACTCCTGGCTGCAGATCTGAACAGGTTTTGCAGCCCCAAGCTCAACAACTCCCCAAGGGAGGCATGGTCTGACACCAAGTAGGATATTCCATGATAATTCAACTTCTCTTCTGTAAACCCACTTGATTTGTTAGTTCCAAAACAAAGGACGCTGCTCCTGACGGACGCGTGCAAGAGGTGCTCACGAGGGAGAGATGGGAATGGCAAAGTCTGGTTTTTCAAACTAGACAGCCTACAGCTAAAAATCTACTTGATTGATGTGTGTTTCATAGAGCTACTTAGTGTAGAGCAGCTTGTTATTGTCTTTTCAACTGTGCAAATTTGAATAGAGACAGTGCTAATGACGAATCATTATTATACTATAAATAAAACATTATCCAGATTATGCTGGTCAACAGAGCATAAAACAAATAGCAAATTCTAATGTCCTTGAATTACAATTTAAACAGAAAAGCAGCACAGGATGCTGAACTGCACAGAACACCCTTGGCTTGGTTGCTGTGAGAGTTTTTCCAGTGGCATCAGGATCATCTCATTTGCCACTACTTGGTAAATTCACCCTAAAAAGCAAATGTGCAACCCCAGGTAGCCCACGGCACACGATGCTCAGCTCTCTGCTGGTCTCTGCCCTGCTGGCCCCTGTGGCACAGCTGCTCCTTGTGAGGGGCTGGGCACTGCCACGAGGTCCCCACGCTGGAGAGCCCCTGGCACTGGGGAGCTGACAAGAGGCCAAGAACTTGCAGCAGGATGTGATCACTGGTGAGGGCTACAGGGAGATTAGAAACCTCAAAGTCCAGAGGACAAAATTCTTCAGGGGAAAAAGAAGAAAAACCCTGAGCTGTTACTTCCTTCTTTAAGTTGGAATGATGAAAGAAACGTGGATGTGCATGGTTCCTGCAGCTCTGCACAGAGTGCTGGCTAAAGAAAAAAGCTAAGGCTTTATATGTTTGTCATGAATGAGCTTTTTATTGGAATTTTTTAAGGTATATCCATTGGATGGGGAGAACAACAGGAAATGTATTTAGCAAGTTTATATATTTAACATGAGCTCCCCAGGGAAGTGGTCACAGCCCCAAACCTGCCAGAGTTCAGGAAGTGCTTCAGGCACAAGGTGGGATTTTGGGGGTATCCTATGCAGGGCCAGGAGCTGGACTCAGTGATCCCTGTGGGACCCTTCCACCTTAGGATAGTCCATGATTTTATGACATCTGCATTGCTATAAATGTGTGCAAAACTATCCTGTGGAGATTGGGATTAAATAAAGGCTGTATATTAAAAACTTCCAGATTAAGTTGCTGCAGTCATAAATTGTCATTGCCCTCTCAAGACACTTTTTAGAAATAGTATTTTATCATTCAAGTTTTTGTTCCAAAATCCTTTAAATAAGAGCCATAATAGTTACAATTTGAAACTTGTCTGAAACAGCCCCCAGTTGCACAGGAAAATGTTTTTAAAAACATGGCCTGTTCCGTGTGAAATGAAATCACATTTAGTTTTGTTTACATGGGCAGCATGACATCTGACCTAATCCAGCCTGTCATCATTGCATTATATTTTGCTTACCGTGCTGGGTGTAAATAATTTCTTCTTAATCAGATTTTGACTGCAGGAAGAATGTAACTGCCTTTTTTTTTTTTTGCTGTGATGTTTTCAAAATTGATCTGACAGAAAAACCAACCAAAATCAGCTTTTAGGCTGATTCACAAAGAATCAGAAAAACCAACCAAAATCAGCTTTTAGGCTGATTCACAAAGTATTGTGGCTGGAAGAAGAGTGGTGGGAACTTGTTGGGTGTGATGGAGTTTGGTACCAGGGCTCCCTCCCTCTGCTCCTGCTCCAGCTGCCAGGGCTGGATGGGAGGAGACTGGGATAAGTTTCTCCCATGGTTTGTTTTCCTGAGGCCAGGAAACCTCAGCCTGGGAAGTGCCACAGCCAGGGAGGAGGAGAATCCAGCTTCCCTTTTGATGAGGAACTGAGCAAGGGCTGGATCAGCAGCGTGCTGCCCTCTCTCCCAGTGTGGTCCTGATTGGGAATGTTGTCCAATTTAAACTTTCCCTTCACTTTTAATGTACCTGGTGCATTGTTAAACAGTTAAGGATTGTGCACTTCATTTCTGAAATCTCATGGAATGCTGCTGAACCTACTCTGCCTAGCCTTGTACACAGTTCACTATAGCACACCTTTAAATATCTCCTAGAAAAACAAATTCCAGCTGGGCAAAAATGTTCAGTGAGATGTTGCTGTGCCTTAGTTTTACTTTGTGTCTTCATACGTGCAACATTTAGAGCCAAAAATCAAACAGGCCACAAGCAAGTGCCAGATTTAATAAACTCTCTTTATTTACATACAAATACATGTACACATATGTTCTGTATATGTACACATATTTAAGTGTATATACATACATGATTTCCACATACTCTACAATAAATAGCATGTAGGGTTTTCTTTTAATTGCCTACAGTGCTGAGTAAAAATACATGGCAATAAAATCATGGCTTACAGCTAAGTTACAAAAGCACCAACCACTGAACTCGTAGCAATAAATCCAAGCTCATGTACAGCTGGGGCGAGGACACGCTATACAGAATACAAAGTAGACCAACTTGTAGGAATTGACAGGAATAGGCAAACTAAAAAACATCATTATAGACCAGGAGAGACTCTGTATGAAATAAGATGAAGGAAAACATTTAGATTATTGATCAAACTAAACCACACATTTAAATTTGTCACCTAAAGAGAAAAACAAATCACCCAGTTACTTGTATATTTTTAACAGAGTAATTTTTTTGTGTGAGTCTTCACCAAGGAAATCAGAATTAATCTCACGAGTGAGTCCTTCCGAGCTGCCACAGTCACTTGTCTGTGTGCACATCACCAAACAGTGTTTCAATAGTGCTTTATTTAAGCTGTGGGTAACTTCTTGAACCCTGCATGCGAGCCTGACTGGAGGCAATCAGCACTTCCTCAGCCAGCTCCTTCCACAGGACCTGGGACATGGAACTGTCACAAGGAGCAGGAGAGCAAACTGGCAGCAGCAGCAGATCAATACCCAGCCAAAGCACAGGGGATGATGCTGGAACCTGCGTGGCCAGAGCCAACCACTCCTGACTGCAGTGAGAGCACCACCACAGCTGGACCCTCCCTTGCTAAAACTGCAGTGCAGGGAGCTGCTTCTGCACTAGGGGAAAGCCTGGCTGAGTATTTATATTAACAGTTTCAAACCTGCTTTATGAGGTGAAGGTGCATAGATTTTTGTTGTTCTCTCTCTTTGTCATGGCTGATGTGACTTAAGGTGTGCAGTGCAGTGCTAAGGGAACAACTGGTGCCAAGAAGGAGAAAGCTGCTTTTTCAGGTATCATCCTTGTGCTGTGATGTGTTTTCCTTGCTGCACTTTAATGCTCAGGGGCTGGATAACAAAATAATTGCTTCCTTTGCCTGGAAGCCAGCCCCTGTTACAGTTCAGACTTCAGAGAATCACAGAATGGTTTGGGTTGGAATGAATCTTAAAGATCATCCAGTTCCCACCCCCTACCATGGGCAGGGGCACTTTCCACTAGACCAGCTTGACTTAAACAGAGATTATCTTTTTCCCAGGTATTTATAGATTCTCTGTTGCTGCCAAACTAATACTGGGGTGTGAATGTGTGAGAGGAATCAAACCCAGTGGTGGGCATGGGAGGAAGGAATGTACACCACACGTGCACACCTGTGGGGTCTAATAAACTAAAGCTCATCGAGGTCTAATTACAGCATTGCATATCCATGGGTAAGAAGTCTGAAGGAAGAACTACTCAGTCTTCACTTCAATGAACACCTACAGATACTACAACTCATAAAAATGCAGATTTCTTTCATTTTTTTTCAAAGAATTAGCACTTCCTCTTAGTATTTGGACTTGACTACTTGAGCCCTCTGTGTAACATTCTTTATGAAATCAGTGGAAGAGCTTTATCTGAAGTTTGAGTATGAGCAGCTTTGAGGCTGCTTCATCATTTGTTCTTTCTACTGTCACCTAAAGTTCCCAATGAGAAACAGGACCTGCTAAATGCTGTCCAATTCAAGTAAAAGACAACCTCTCTGCCATGGAGTTGTTTAAAAAAGTGATTTTTAAGATCAGTGTTCATTAGAGACATAATTTTGTTTGATTTTTGCCACGTGCCTGCCTGGCAGTTCCGTTTGAACGATGAGAGAGCTAAAATGCAACGGCCTCAAATGAAAACGATTGTTACATAAACAGCTGGATTAGTTACGATACAGCACGAACACAGCTACAGTTTTTGGAGACTTTTTAACCTGATAGGAAAACATATTCTTCTCCAAAAGGTTACTGGGAATGATCATTTTTATGAGTGGTCCCCCAGCCCCAGGGGGGTCAGCCGGAGGACAGGTACGGCGTCTCGCTGTGGTAGTTGTAGTCGGGACAGACCTTCTGCACCAGTTTGTAATCTACGCTGTAGAAAGCGATGTAAATGCAGATGACTTTGAAGGGTTTGGAGCACAACCAGGAGACATGGCTTTGGGTCTGCTCTTGGTAGCAGATCTTGGAAGGGTCAAAGTTGCACAAGGCAGTTTTTTTAGCGCGGTCTGTTTTCTCGTACTCGATGCGGCAGTTGAAGGACTTGGACTCCTTGGTCTCCAGCGTGGACTGTGGGGATGGTTCAAACTCGACCACTTTGGAAGGTGGCACCAGGCTGACAGAAACATTCCCCAGACCCGTGGAGTTATGTCGGAAATAAACGCTGAAGGTTCCGTTGCCGTGATCGACGATCTTCCCCGTGATCAGGAGGTTCAGCTTTACAGTTTTGATGTTGGAGTGGAAGTCACCCCATCCAAACATTTTCTTGAATTTCCCAGTTTTTACTATAGGTCTGCGTTTAGTTCGTGCCAGAGATTCCTGAACCTCCGTGATGTTGGACAACCAATCCCAAAAGTTTTCTATGCTGTCCGAGTAGGACACCTGGCCGTGTTTCAGCACTGGAGATGGTTTAACAAAGAGCCGTAAAGGGTTGATGATCCTGGAATGGACCACGTTGTCAACCAGTGTCTCTGCAGCATCCTTGTCTTCCCAGTCCAGCACCTCGGCGCCTTGTACGGCCCGACTGGTGTCACAGAACACCTGCTCCGAAACAGAAAGGGAGAGCAGTGTGAAGGGGGGAAATAAAACAGCCAAGACACAGAAGGAGCCATTAATATTTATATTTTTATACCCACAGGGTCGGAATCAGTTACCTGGACCACTGTAACGAGTAATTTCTACTGCCCTATGAAAGTTGAAGGATTTTACTCAAAATAGGTTATGGAAGATGCAAAAATCTCAATAGGAGCCAGACAGAGGGACAAATGGATAAACCTCTGGACAGGTTGATGGCTGTGATGTGCAAGAACAGGCAGGTGCCTCCATGCTCACAGATTTGTTAGATGAATACCTGACTGCAGAAAGTGGAAACGCTGAAGACCAAAGTGCCCCCTCTGCTAAAAGATGGAGTGAAATAGGACAGCACGATTTTCCAGTCCCTTCCTTTTTCTCACCACAACCTTCCATCTGGTTTAGGCTTAAAATCCTGTTCTGTTGGTGTAATTGTCTCCTAAACCACTTATTGTACATTTGTCTTTTCTGGTGTTGCTTTTTCCATTTGATCCAAACTTGGTTTGCACAATTGTGCCCTCAGTTTGACACAGTGAACGTGGCCCTATTTTGGTGTGCTGGTTTCAGCTGCCTGTGCTTAGCAAGGCCCAGCCTTCCAGAAGTGCTGAGCACTCCCAGCCACACAGCACAGCTCAGTTTTAAGATCCATGGCAAGGCCAAGCTGAGTCTGCAATCAGAAATCAAAACCTACTTCTGGTAGTGACAGAATGGCCTTAAGATTTCAGAGTCAAACACACAGGTCTCAGTAAAATTTCCAACTCAGTGCAGACACACATTTCCTAGGTGTGTTCTTCCTGTTTTCTCTGGCAGAGAAGTCCTGCTGGAAATGCAGAACTCGAGTGTATGATCCAGAAGTCAGAAGCAATATCTGTGTTTCAACAGGACAGAAATGATCATCTGACTTTTTAGGTCCTTTAAATCTTGAGCAGAAGGCTTGGACAAGGCGTTTTTAGGGTCTGTTCTGTTTAGAACTGCCTTTCACCATCGTCCTACTGTACAAACGAAAAACTTTTTCAGCTGCAACTATTTCTACAAAATGTGTGAACAGAACAGAGATGCTTAAAATGGGAAGAAGAAAGGACACTGTTGTCCTGCCCATGTCCCCAGGGACAAACTGCTGCTGGCCCTTCCTCCTGGCAAAATGTTGCTCTTGCTTCATCACCGATGCGACAGTGCCAGGATCCAGGTGGTGGATCCCAGTATAACTAATGCAGGGATGGGGTTTTCCCTCTCCAGCAGCAACATTACAGGGTGGAAGTTTGCCTAAAGCAGCCAAAACACGGAGCACAGGTGTGGAATGTGTGGGGTGGAATTTTGTGCTTCGTGTTTCATGAGGGAAACCTCAATGCTGGGCTTGCTTTTCCCTCTGCTCCTGATCCCAAAGGGTCTCCTACACCTCTGGTTCCTCAGAGGGTTCTATTTGTACAATATCCAGCTGTTATTTCTATAAATTGTAATTTTTCATTTCATCATCTAGTAAAGATTAGAAACTCCAAAGCCCTTAATCTTCACTGGGGCCTGTTCTGCAGCAATAGGCTCCAAACCAGAGCCCCAACCCACCACCACGTGTCCTTCCTGATCACCCCTAATGCTGTAATTAAGATGAAATGTGGAACAGCAGCAACATTCACAGCTTGAATGTTGAAAGGTGACCATCACTATTGCTAAGTCATAAAATCACAATGGTTTGGGTTGGAAGGGATCTTAAAGATCCAAAGTTCCAAATGCCCTGCCATGGCAGGGACACCTTCCAACCTGGCCTTGAACACTTCCAGGAACCTCTTCCAGTGCCTCATCACCCTCACAGTAAAGGATTTCTTCCTAATAACTAATCTAAACCTGCCCTCCTTCAGCTTAAGGCCATTCCACTTGTCCTATCACTTATTTTTTACTAGAAATAAATCCATGGCTGCGTGGAAATGCAGTGGGCCAGGTGTGTCTCTGCAAAAATACCTTATTTTCTTCTTCAGATTAAAAGCAGGGGAAGAAAAGACAACAGTGATCACTCTCAGCCCTAGACCTTGTATGTCAACTTTCTGCCTCTTATCTTATATTTTTTTTTATGGTTGAGCTATGAACCTGCGGAAATAGGAGATTCTAATGGAAACAGTGACAGATGCTGATCTGTACCAGCCCAAATAGCACTGTCATAATGATGCTGGGGGAAACATCACTTCTGCTGTGATGGAAAGTTCCTGGTGAAGCTCTGTCATGTTTATGTGTGGTTCTTCAGCCACTCTTAAGGCTGTCACCAGCCCAGGATCAGCTGTGTGATGCAGAGAACGCTGGCCATCCCCACTGCCAGGGAAATCACTCCCCTGCTGCAGAGAAGTGACTCTGCTCACACGAAGCAAGAAGTGCTGCACACGTTCACCCATCCCAAACCTGACCTGAGGCCTTGAGAAGCACAAAAAAGAGGCTTTTCTGCTGCATTTCTAGATTACAGCTGGGCCCAGGGGCCTGGCAGTGCGGGAATACCAGAAACTTTCTTCATATGCATGGCTAAATGAAATGCTATATAAAATGCTAATGACCACTCAAACCATGGGCACCTACACTGTTAGTAACTGAGTCAGAGGGAAAAGTGGTTGGATATTTTAAGGTGAAATATATGAAAAGGAAGCTGTTTAGTTCACAGGGGATTCTGGCTTTGCTGGTGTCTGCACCCAGCTCTGACTGTCCTGTGGCAAGGGCACAGGAACACCCTCAAATATCCTTCTGGGCTACTTGTCTTCTGCAGTGCTTATTGAAATCCGTGCAATGGCTCTTTGGCTTTTCTCCCCTCGCCTTTTATGAGGAGATGCAGAGGACATTGAGCCACGTGCTCAGTGTATGTCTCTTCTGGGGGCTCTCACACCAGATGAGATGGCAGAGCACTGCTTTCCCAGGGGTGCCTTGCTGAAGGCTCTGATAGGAAAAGAAGAAATATGTGGGTATAGGGCTGGGGATGGCTGAAGGGTGGGAAACATTAACACATGCTAAAGCCAGGCGGGTTTGCCACATCAATAACGTAGCAGGGCACAAGTCTTTCCAGACCATGATGGTGAAATCACAGAATTGCACCTTGCTAGACTACTGCTACTTGTATTTATGTATGTGTTACACCAAATGAGGTTTACTCATGGGATAACAAAACACACCCCTGAAGCTACAGTGACCTGGGCAACAGAACAGCTTTCATAACACAGGAACGTGAAATCATTGATAAATTGAATTATAAGGACGTAATACTCCTGTTTAAGGCCCAGACAGCAATCCCTAGGCACTGCAGAAAGCTGTACCTTACACTTCACTTGAGTATTTTTTACCTCCTCTTTTTTGAAGTATTTTGCAAGGCTGTGGGATTCTCCAGTCTTGCGTAGCCTTAATTCTTGACTCTGCTCCATCCTAGTGCTGCCACTGTAATGAAATCCACTGATTTCATTGCAGGGCTGAGATTCAGGAGCTGACAGAGCTGTCAGCTCAGAGGGCTGCAGGGAAGGAACCTCGTGGCTCGGGGTGGTAAATTGGTTGTGTTTTGCAAATATTCAGTAAAAAAAGAGCTTAACAAAGAACTGCCTGGTTCTGCCCAGTGCCCACTGCAGCAGCAGGAACGAGGGGACACGGTTCAGAAAAGCACTGTTGTGCTTTTGTAATGTAAAACCTTTGCAGCATGCAGATTTTTTCCTGTTTTGAATAAAGCTTTCTGCAATATAAGAGAACCCAATTCTAACACTCAGTTTTCCCAAGGCCCTTCCCTCACTGGCTGCATTTTGCTGTTAGTGAGGAAGGGCCGATGGCTTTGTTCAGCTGTTTATTCACACTGGTTAGCAATTTCCGGGTAATAAAAAAATCTGTATTAAAAGAATGCAGCACATGCTGGAAAAAAATGACTTCCTCAGTATCTTTCCATTTCACTATAATGCATCACTATAGTGAAAAATATTGCTGGTAGGGTATTTGAAAAATACCAGCTTAGGGAAGTTAGTGTATCCATTTAAACAGATGGCTATTGCTGGAGTTCTCCTCTGCTGCACCGGTGTTTTCCCGTTCCCTCCAAACCATCAATTTCCAAACAGAAATCACCTAATCTTTTTCCCTATTACAGAGGCTGTAAAATGGCATCCAGTTACCCTAAAATTTCCATTAGCCTGTAGATATTTTCCAGTAAGAAGCACAAACTTGGCCCCATCCACAGTGCATCTCGCTGTTTTCTTTCGCTGTGTAAACGGCGAGAACAGCTCGAATCAGTGCGGTGTGGTTTATATTTCTGGACTCCTAAACTTCAAACCTTTGGTTCTTCCTGTGCCCTCCTCTAAAAGATGGTGATTGCTCTTCAAAATCTCCCCCTTCCATGCACGATCCTGACCATAGCAGAGCAGCACAGGGTTAAATAACATTCCCTGTGAGCTGTTTTTGAGAAATGAGCTGACACTGATGAGGCACTGGTATCAGTAAATGCTCTATTTTCTCTATTTGCCCAAATTTGGGTTCATTTGGAACTCACTCCGGTGCCTTTCTCTATGGGCAAGGCACTAAATAAAAGCAGGTGTCCCCATGCAAGAGTTAATAGTTCTGGTGCTTTGGGAATTTTATCCAGGTTATTCATCAATCACCAGCAATCATTCCTTTAGCTTCACCCCTGCCAGGAATCATTTAAAAACTCTCAGCAATTAGCTGGAATGAATTGGTCTGTTGGAATAAACAGCTCTGAAGCACCATTCTGCTGCTCACTGGGAGCTTTTTATCCCACTGCTGGAGAGGAGGGGTACCACCACTCCTCTAACCCCCAGTTTCACCAGTGAAAAACTCATACTGGGGAGAATTCCAGTGGTCTCCTCACTCTCTGCTGCTTCCATGCCCAAGTGTCGCATGGGTTTTACACTCGTGTCCCCTCGGCAGCAGCACAGGACACCTCTCTGGGTTCGCTGTGCTGATTTTGGAGCCTCACAGGCCATGAGATAACGTGGCCCCATCTATGTGGCTGCACAAAAGCCCCAGTTTGAAGGGGGGTGTGTGGCAGGGAAGAGAAATAACTCTGCTTTATCGGTTTGAAAATTCAGTGATTTCCACACATTTATCAAATTTTAAATAATTTATGTCTTGACAGGGCTTATCAATTTTGCAAAGCACACACATTAACCAGATACAATGATCTCATATTAGCTTTTTCAGCATCTTACACTGGAGCCCAGAAATATTAATAAAAACTCAGCCCATCATCAATTAAATGGAAAAAACCATAAAATTGTGTTCCATTATAGTCTTTTAGTCTTTTTTTCCCCCCACGAAAATGATGACGGGCTCTAATAATTCATCACAACAAGCTGAGCTTGAACTTTACTGATTATTAAATTTTTTTTTTCAAAGACAGAGGCTGTGGAGGATTTTATGGCTGCAGATGTGATTGCTGTCAGGAATGCTGCAAGGAATTGGGGAGTTAAGCAACATCTTTCAGCAGGACTGTATAAGAGTGCTATGTTTGTTCCATCCAGTTTTTCAGGATGCTGTGGAGCTGCTTTGCAATGAAGCAAAAAGGCTGAGTTGGATGTGGCTTGGAACAACCTGGTCTGGTGGAAAGTGTCCCTGCCCATCCATGGCACAGGGTTGGAATGAGATGAGCTTTAAGATCCATTCCAACCCAAACCCTTCTGTGATTCTGTAATCCACCAAGCACTGAGCTGGTGGGGGGTGCTGGGATGTGAATATCCAGAAGAGAGGCTGAACCTTGTAACTGAGGGTGCCCTCACTCCCCAAGTACCCAAAATGCCTTTCTAGGTTCTACAGCCTCCTCCTTGCTGAACTGGAAGTAAATAAACACTACCAGGTTCTTGTGCCTGGTTTTCTCTCTTCTGGGGCAATGATTGGGTCTTCAAAACACTCTGGTGAAAAGATGAACTAAAGTCACAAATTCAGAGTTCACTTGCTTGGTTTCTGTTTCCTTTTGAACCGGATGATACAGAGGGACTGTGGGGTTCAGTGTGCCAAACCCAGTGAACTTATCCATTATGGGGGGAAACTGCAGAGCTGGGAGTCAGGGGTGCTGATCTCGAGCTGGACAGTGGCAGAGTACTCAGACTTCTCAAAGTCCCCCAGACAAGTTAGAGAGGTCACAATTTAGAAACCTTAAAATGCTATTGCAACTTTTTTCACTCAGGGAAGGTAGTCAGAAATCCCCTGTTCAATAACTAACAGAATTGGATGATTTTAACAATTTTACCCAGCCTTGTGTAGTTAAAAATACAATGAGAAGATGCTTCAGCAGAAAAGAAAGCCTTCATGATTGAACCTTGCAGCCCATTAAATTTTCTTTTTGTAAACAGAATCATTGGATCATTAAGGCTGGAAAAGACCTCTGAGATCACTGAGTACAACCTATGACCAAACACCACGTTTCAATCAGACCACGGCACTGAGTGCCACATCCAGGTTTCCTTAAACACTTCCAAGGATGGTGACTCCACCACCTCCCTGGGCAGCCCACTCCAGTGTCTAATCACCATTTCTGTGAAGAAATTCTCCTAAGTCCAACCTAAACCTCCCCTGGCACGGCTAAGACCATGACCTCTTGTCCTGTTGCTGGTTCCCTGGGAGCAGAGCCTGATCCCCAGAGCCTCCCCTTCTCCAGGCTGAGCTCCTGAGCTCCCTCAGCCACTCCTGGTGCTCCAGATCTTTCCCCAGCTCCACTCCCTTCTCTGGACACTTCAGCCCCTCACTGTCCTTCCTGAGCTGAGAGGACAGAACTGGGCACAGCACTCGAGGTGTGGCCTCAGCAGTGCCCAGTCCAGGGGCAGAATCACCACCCTGGTCCTGCTGGCCACACCATTCCTGACACAGGCCAGCTGCCATTGGCCTTCTTGGCCACCTGGCCACACCTGGGCTCACGTTCAGCCAGACAGGACCACTGAAAGGGGTTTTGCCATTCCTCCTCAAACCATCTGAGGGAGAAAGCTCTCTGTCTACAGCTGCATCCACCTAAAGGCCAGCAAAGGTACAGGTAGAAATCTTTAGTTTAATGAGAATATGAGATGATAACATCCAAATAACCCACAGACAAAAATACAAATCTAAAAGGGGCATGTTGGGAGAAATTTCCAATCTCAGATACAATTTCATTGCATATTTTTTAAACAAAATTGACACTTCAAACTCAGTATCATATTTTACAGGGAAAAAACCCCCACTTTAAAATTCTTCAATTTGTGCAAGCAAGCAAAATACTATTTTACTAAAACAGCACTTCAATAAAGAAACAAAACTGGGAGGAAGAAGCAGCAGAAGAAAGGAGTGAAAATTAAAAATAAAGCCTGCAAAGATTTCCTATTTCAAAAATGTGCCTTTTTCACAACCCTGACAAGTAGTTTTAGGTTATCTGAAGTGTTCCCTCCAGCCGCAATTGGATAAATTGCTTAGAGCATAGATTGCTTTTAAATTATATCCATGCATTGAATTGATCTACCTTTTTGCTGAGAGAACAGAAAATTTGTTCTGAGAAATGTTTCTTGCCAAAAAATGTGCACCAATTCTCTTCTTGGAGACTTCCACTCCTTGTGTTCCCCTCCCCCTGCCTTGAATCTAAATTAGAGGTCTTTGAGATAAAAATTAGGTCTCTTATTTGTATGTTTGTTGGGGAACAACTTTTAAAATTTTTTCTTAGATATCACTAAGTAGTTTTAGTTCTTCACTATATATGAGGCATTCTGGAAGGGTGGGGAAGTCACAGAAATTTAAACTTTTCTGTGAAGAGTATGAAAAAGTCTTGTATAAAAATAGCAAATTGAGATACAGTAGATACAGAAAACTTAGATTATTATTATTATATTAGCACCAAATAACCCCCACTGATTCTTAAGTGGCTTATTCAGTCACTCTGTGCATGTTCTTGAAATTCAGGCTGAATTCTCACAATCTATTTTGCACTGAGCTTCACTGGTACTATGGACACATGTACTGTCTTATGAGACTGAGATTGCTTTTAGGGTGGAGAGCTGGCACTTAGTTCTTTTTAGGGACATTTAGAAGACAATCCTGTTCACCTGGAAATCCTGTGAGATGTGCCAGGTGTTTTCAATCTACACTGAAGTTGTGCTGCTTGCAGGTGCAGCTCATGGAGTCATGTAGGTTGGAAAAGATTGTGAAAAACATCGAGTCCAACCATTGATCTGGCACTGCCAAGTCCCTCTAAACCCTGTCCCTAAAACCCACAGCAGCCTGCAGGACCAAACCCCAGTGCAGCCTCCTGCTCCCGCAGAGGGAAGCAGGGACGCTCAGCCCCTCTGCCAAGCTGGCACCTGCCCACCAGCCCTCTGCTGAACTTCACAGTTAATAATTTCCCCTCCTGCTTATTTCCTTAATGCCTGGGAGATTTCGCTTTACGTTTGCCGGGATCAGTTCATTAAAATACTAATTTGCAGCGGTAATTATCTGTGTGTGAGCGCACCGGTGGAAGCGGTGCTAGCGCTGATACGCTCTCAGCTGCAGGAGATTCCCAGATGCTCCAGTCCCTGGAAGCTCTGGGCAGGACTCACCGTGGTGCTCAGCTGGAGCCTGCCTGGCACAGATTTCTGCGGGAGAAATGTTTTAAGAATCGTAGTTAACCATGAAGGCTGTTTTGTGTGGCAGGGAAAGTGCGTGAACAGAAAACTGCTGTATCTGTTAGAAATGAACCTGACTTTACTGAAGTTGTCATGAGGGTTTTTAATGCCTTGTAAAGTTTAAATTAAAAATCAATTATGGAAGAGCCCTTAATCTGCTCTCTGGAGTTGTTTCATGTTTGGATGTGAACTCTGAGAGCCCGATGACCTGTCTCAGTGCTAAATGTGACACAGCAAAGGCTGCTTTTTCTCTCTTCCCACTCATGTGCAATTATTCAATTTTTTTACTGCATTATAAAGAGGAGAGTTTTAATAATTGAACCAGATTAAAAGAATGAAAGGATGCTTCTGACGAGTTAGAAACAGAGAGAAGCTGTGCATTTCTAGCAGATTTCAAGCTCTGTATTATTACAACGAGTAAGAGATGATTAACAAAGAAAAATATTACAGTTATCTGCTCCCTTTGAGAGCTTAACTAATGAACCTCTACCAGCTGCTCTTGAAAAATCAGTAACACTATCACTATCAATTTCAAGACAAAGCACAGCTGACAGATGTTTGAAGTGATAAATCAGGCTGCACAAGGATTAAAATAACAAGCCCCAAATGGCCTTTGAAGGACAAAGGTGCTGCAGTGAACTATTTTCAGCCACTTTGGATCCTGTCAAAAGTTAGATCACTGATACAATTATCTTGCAAAACAGTAATGACCAAAGTAATATGTTATGAAAAATCTAACAATGGTGATATTTGAGCCAGGCTTTTGAAAAGAACAGGTTTGATAGTCATTTGTGCTTTTAATGGCAGAACTGAGAATGCCGCGCTTCCCTGAATACTACTTCTGGGAATGAGTGATGAAAAGTGAGCACTGGGCTGAAGCATTAAATGTAACTGAATTGCATTCTTGTACATTTTAATTAATCTTTTTTTTTAAAGCAAGAAGTTACATTTTAATAGGAAATGAACACCATTACTTAAATCAAGCATAAGATTTTTGTGTTGCTTCACTGCAGGCTGCATTTTCTAACAACCTGCCGGTGACGTGATGGAGATAAAGATCCCATTTCTGGAGAGCAGTGCGTGTGCTTCCAAACTCCACTGCCTTTAATGGGAGACAACTGTGACCAGAAACAAATCCCAAGTTTCTGGACTTTGCCCCAGCTTTCACAGTTTAGTGCATCTTTTCAGAGCATGCACTTCCTTCTTAGCTCTCAGCTGGGTTAGGAAGGAAATGCTCTGTTTAAAGCATTAAAAGGTGTTTTTCTGGCACCATGTTGGCTCAGGCAGGGTCACCACGGAGCTCAGTGTGGAAAGCTCCCAGTGGAAAAGAGCTGTCCTAAGTGCTTTCAGCACTGACATCTCAGGAAAGCTGTGGTCATCCCAAGTTCCTGAGCAAGCTCGTGCTACAGAACCAGTAACTGGGGTTATCCAGTCACTCTTGAATTCCTCCTGAATCCTCCTGCTGCTTGAAGGAAGTGTGTGGATGTATCCAAGAGTCCATCGTCTGGGCAGGGACAGGAGAGACTGACTAATACTCTCAGGTTAAAAGCTGTCTTCCAGAGAACACTTTTGTTGTTTTCTTCCTGGAGATGCTGCTGCCTAAGTGAGCTGTCATTAATGCACCCTGAGCAGTGTGGTCACACCCCAGCTCTGGGACCTGCTCAGGGCATTTGTGGCATCTCCTTAAGAAAAATATTTCTGCTTCAAAGCTTTGTGACAGAAACGTGTGGGAGTGCAGGAGCAGGCTGGATTGGTGCTGGCACAGAGGCACAAGGGCACCCACTGCTGCCCAAGCAGTGCCTGGTGCTGTGGGTCAGTGCCTGGTGCTGTGGGTCAGTGCTGTGGGTCAGTGCCTGGTGCTGTGATCAGTGCCTGGTGCTGTGGGTCAGTGCCTGGTGCTGTGGGTCAGTGC
>VXAX01002977.1:1044425-1102295 GCA_013399835.1 Leptocoma aspasia | reverse complement strand
GTGGGTCAGTGCTGTGGGTCAGGCTGCCCAGGAGCGCAGCAGGGCAAAGCACGGGGAGAGGCTGCTTTGGAAATGCAGCCCAGGGATGTGAGGGTCACACACTGGGGAGAAGCTCCTCCACTGACCTCCTTTTGGTCTTACCAAAGTCTGCTTTGGACTTTGATGGACTAAGATGGAGGCCCAGGAAGAGCCTGGCAGTGAGCATCACCCCAGGACTGCACCCAAACCTGTCCCTGGCTGGGCAAGCCCTTTCTCACTGCCTTTCCCCACGTGCTCCAGATGACAGCACAGGTTTGGGATGAAGGCCAGGCTGAGGGTTGTCCTCCTCCCCACCTTGCAGCCAGTGTGGAAGCTGGAGCTGTGCTGGAGCTGTCTGTCCCCACGCCTGCTCACAGCTTGTGTCCTCCCTGCTCAATGCGTGGAAGACCACAGCAGTTTTCTAAATTAAATTAAAATTCTTTTTCCTTTTCAAAGCACTTAGCTTGAGGTAGCACACTGGGGCACTTGGAGGTATTTCATTGCTGCCTACACACACACATGCATGCTGCTTTCCTAAATGAATTACTTTCTTAAAGAAGAGAAAATCATTGACTGAGGCTGCCTGATTATTAAGTTTTAAGGTGAAACAATATTAGCTTTTGCCTGGCATAAGCCAGCCACGCCTGCAGTCATGTTCTTCATAATGGGGTACTAACAGTGACTTCAGACTGTGAGGCCCTATTGAAACCCAATTTTAATCCCTTTTAATTTATTCAGCCATTTTTTATGTCCCCAAGAATAGGAAAATTAGAATTCCTTTTCAGAAAAAACAAAATGACAGGTTTAAGACACTTTAAAAATGACAAGGTTCAAATCTGAAATCCAGTCACCATGTAAGTTTTAACAGGGCTTGACCTGTTAACTTGACCAACAGAAGTTGGTCAGTCATCTGCCCTGATATAATAAATCCATGGCTTGTGTTTGACAAAGGGAGATGAGTTTGACACCTAGATCGCCTGGAAGAATGTCACAACATGTGCCTGGTTTGGTCCCTTGCAGGAATTTACCAAGATAATTAATATCTAAGATCTTTGTAAATGCACTGTAAGAGCAGAAAGAGGATTTGAAGACAGGAAGGCTTAGATCAGATGAAAGTGTTACATTCTAGCACAATAGGAGTTAATACAAATTGCTGTCATTTGCATGCAAAAATATAATTTCAAACCTATTTGCTCCACATCTGTATCAAACAAGAAGGGAGCACATTCAACACATCTTTACATCTTCCAATCTTTCTTTTACTGTGAATTACAGTACACATAAACCCAAGTGTTAATTTGGTCTCATTTTACTATGCATTTGATGTATTCCAAGTGGCATATAAAGAATAACATTTCCAGGTTGTGTAAAAGAACTGTATAGCAGGGTGCTTGCAGTTGGTGAAACAAGCCCTGACAGCAGATAAATCATCCAGGGGGGCTGGGGGTGAGGGGAATGGCACTTTAGCACGTGGCTTTTAAGGCACACATGTCTGAAACATATACCCCAGAAAATGTATAATCCTAGCAACAGGGCAGGGGGAAGTGTTCTCTTCAGAGGCACACCAGTGGTGTTTCACAGGAAAGGCTGTATAAAAGCATAACCTGAAAAAATATTTCCTGTGTTAGCACAAACAATGCGAACTGGAATGCAAAGATCAGTGCATCAGTGGATCCCAAAACCCCCACAGGCCTGAACCTGAGGTCAGTTTAGATAAGCCCTCAGTGAGAGATCTCTTGACTTGTCTGTCTTCACTTACAGCAGACTTTTTTTCCTCCCTCCTCAAAAGTTTAGATAATCATAGAATCACAGAATGGTTTGGATTGGAAGAGATCTTAAAGATCATCTTGTTCCAACCCCCAGCCATGGGCAGGGACACCTTCAGGCAGGAAGGTTCCATGGATACTCCTCTATCCACATTCCCCTAACAACCCCTTTGACTTTTCCCTGCTCCAGAACTTGACCATGCAAGGTAACAAAACCAAAGTGTTCCTTAAATACCTCAGTTTTCAG
Organism: Leptocoma aspasia; assembly: GCA_013399835.1. NCBI lineage: Eukaryota > Metazoa > Chordata > Aves > Passeriformes > Nectariniidae > Leptocoma > Leptocoma aspasia. The sequence goes on along the minus strand of VXAX01002977.1, from coordinate 1,100,264 downwards.
ATTTCTTTTGGGGTTATTCTTTTTTTTTCAGTTGACCACAGTCTTGACCTCCCTGGCACATAGTAAATTTGCTTCCAAAACAGACTTTGCTAATTTAAGATTTACTCTGAAAATTACCAATTTTCAGTAATCAGTTCTCACTACTATTTAAGAAGTTGAATAAACCAGTTCAGAAGGACCCAAAATTGCTAATAAGACTTATAGCCATTGCTTAATCCACACAGTGCCTGAAAAGGATAAAATGAGGTGTTTTTCATTAAATTGCCAAATTCTGAGTCTGTCTGAGAAACATAAGCACTGGTCATGAATAGGTTTGGGAATGAGTGTCAGCAAGTGCCCTGAATAATCTCAAACCCCAAACATTCAGGGGTTAGGAAGAGCAGGTTTTTAGAACCAAGAAATGTGAGATGCGAGCTGATAAAGGGAAGCTAAGAGAAGTGGTGATGTGTAAGTGATGCCAGGCTTCAAAAGTCACGCAATCCTTCTTGTTGCTAATGGGTGTTTTCCCACAGATTGTGGAGATCAAAGAAGGAAACAAATCTAAATGTAACTGCCTAGACCAAAGCTGGTAATAAGTGCATGACAGACATAAAAGCAACTCTGCTGTAAATGTTTTAAACTGTCTCCTGTGGATACAAAAGGTGATTCTACAGGGACAGGAAGTAATTCCCTGTATTAAAATTTAATGTGTTGCCCTATGTGATCAATTACAAAGCTATAAATATGTATGTGCGTGACTGAATCAGTAATAAAAATGTGATTTTATAAGTCTCTGAGTCTCCGTGATCAGGCCAATAAACTTGTTACATCAAATTACATTGCAGCTTCTGATACCTACAGGAGTGCCAGTTCTTGTGATGAACCATTTCAGGAAGGGCTTGTCTGCCTGTCCTACCTGCCCGTGATGCTGCAGGGATAAGGATAAATGGAGCACAGAATGTGCCACTTCCTGAGGGCCTGGATCCCCCACTGGTACAAACCTAATCCGGACCAGTCACAACCATCAAATTTACCAGAGTATATGCAAGGCAATCTGCTACAGATTTTGGCTCAGAAATTGGTAAATAAATCTGGTTTCCCATTTTTCTTAGCTGTGTTTAAGGCTGGGAACCTTCCAGCTCCTGTTTGAGGCATAGCAGCTTCTCCTGTGCACAAGCCATGCATGGAGGAGAGCAGGACGGCTGCACTCACTGAGAAACAAGGGTTGTTATCACCCACCTTCAGGGAACAAGGAGCTTGATAATGTTACTTCACTGAACAGAGTTAGTATTTCCACATCATGCTCCAGAAAAGAAGGATCTCAGCAGATCTCAAAGTGCAACACCCCATTAGTGCAGGTAAGTTTTATGTCTGATAAGATAAGCTCTGGCTCAACTTTGCTCGAAATTCTGCAAAACTTCTGACAGTTGAATATGGATCGAAATGTCCAAAAACTTCTGATGTGCAGTTCATTTGGGATTCAATATTTGGGAGGAGATGTCTTCTCCGGAGTGCCAACAACATGCTTCACTTGGCTGCTTTTCTCCATCTCCAGGATCACTACATGGGCTAAAGAGGCTGGAGGGAGAGGAAGGGTCACTGTGCTCCCGGTTTGCTCCTCTCTCTGGTTTGGGATGCCTCTTCCCTGCCTCGTAGCCAGGCTGTGATGCTCCCACCTCTGTGTGGATGTACTAAAAGGTCAGATCAGGTCTGATGTTCTACATTTAGAGACGTACTTGATTTCCTGTACAGTAAGTCCAAAGTTAATGCACTACACTCGGGTCATGTTTTTGTAAAATAGTCTTGCATTTTGCATGACTGTACAAGGAAAATATTCCTTACCAGAAGTCAGACCCATGCAGACACGCATGAGTTTCAGTAGAAGGTAACAGGGAAGCACGCTGGCTGCAGGTTTAACTTCTGACTGATAGCTATAGGCTAGGAAAATGCAAATAACTGAGAGGTGTGATTGTGGCAAAAGTGAATTGTAGCACCAGCTAGTCCTGAGAGAATATCCTCTGTTGCAGAGAGTGGCAAACCACCTTTGCCTTTGGCTTTAGTGATCATTATTATGTGGTAAGTGAATGAACAAGACAGATGCTGTTTTTATTGCACCATCCATATCCTCAATTGAGCATTTCTTTTTTTTTTTATCCTGTGGTTAATATCACAACTAAATTTTGGTATATGGTCTGAGAATTGATAAAAAACCTTCTCAGCTGCTCTGCACAAAATACTTCTTAAGGAACATTTCCTTTCCTGATTTCCTTCATGTGTATATTATTTACAGAGTGAAAAACCAGAGGGAATCAAATCACACAACCTACAAAAAGAGAGAAAAGCAGGGCCTTACTTGCTCCCAGTAGTGAAGAAATGTAGTGTTAAGACTTGAAACTCATTTCCAATTTTCTGTGTTCTACCATGGTCTCTAAACAGCGCATTATCTCACACACCAGATGTGCAGCTGTATCTAGGAACTACAGGGTGCGATAAGTATGGAATTTCAGCCCTATTTCTTCTTTTATGTTTTAAGTCAAATCCTTATTCTGATTTTAATTTTGGTTTTTTCTTGTTTTCTGTGTGCTTTGTGGGGTGGGGGAGAAGCAGGGAGTTTGCTGTTCAATTAGAGAAATGGAAAAAGGAAATCATGTAGGACATGGACTATTTTAAGTTAACAACACAAGAGAAATCAACATCCACACCTCTAGTTTTATTTAAATTGGTGTAGAATTAGACTATAGAAACAACTTAATAAACACTTAAGTGGAATTTGCCCACAAGTCAACAATCTCTTGGCTGCATCTGGAACTGAAATAAAATGGAGAGATCTTCAAAGTTATTTGAACCACTGTCAAGTGCTATTCTGAAAACACTACTTGGATATTAAGTAACTTGAACACATTACAATAAGTGTTACTCTTATGTTACTAAGAGGTTTATTTTTATTCTTATAACAAAAATAATAACCATAATGATGATAATAATAAGAGTACTGTTCTGTCTCAGGTGGGAGGTGGTGACCTCATGAAGGAGTCCAATGGCATTGCAAATGCCTGTTTTTCATGTATGAGTAGCCATCCTGGAAACAGAGGACATAAAACTTTGCACCAGGTTGAACATAAAACCTGGATCCAGCACTCTAATTTTCTGGGATGCTAACAGTATTTGGGAGCTGGAAGGTGGAATATCAGCTCAAGAGAAAAGAGAGGCCACAGAGGGAGAAAATGAATCTTATTCTTCAAGGGACATTTTTGCCTTGCTGTTTTTCCAGGAAGGTTCCTGAGCCTGCCAGGAGTCACGGAGTGCCCCTTGGATCCCAAGGAAGGTTTCTGTGGGCTTTGACAACACCTGAACACCAGCGTGGTGCTGCTGTTCCCTGGCTGTGAGCATGGTTTCCGTGGAAGCTGACAAGGGTTGGTTCCTCACAGGATCAAATGGCTGCTCACCTCTAAAGGAGCCCAGCCTGATGTGCAGTGCTTGCAGTCATCCACAAACAAATGAGCTAATTAAATTTTTTGTTGTGTGTGTGTGCTCTGGTATACTGCATAGTCCAATTAAGTTGCTAAGCCAATCATCTTGAAATAAATCAACCATATTGTTACATAATTCTTTTTAACAAACAGAGACATTATTATATGAACTAGGTTCTAAGGGTGCCAGATGCTCCTAAACAGGGAGTCTAATTTATTTAGTTGATTTTAAGAAGCAACCCATTCATGTGTGATAGCTTTTGTCATCCAAAATGCTAATTCTTGTCTGAGTTTAAAGTAGATTTCTGTCTTTCTCATCCATAAATGAGAGCACAGAAGAGCTAAATATGGACCCTCTTTAATTCCCTGTCATACAATCACATAAAAAATCTTGTCCCAAAACACTGAATAAATGTCCTTTTAAACACAGCTAATAGGATTGCAATAGAAAAGAGGCCAAAACCACTTCTCAAAATTATTGTACCCTAGATGAAGAAAAAACATCTGATCTTTGAAAACAAAGATTTTGCTGAAGAAAGAGCACTTGCTGAAAGGTTAGTATCATGTAATGGGAAAAATGGGATGGACTGGGCTCCTGGGCAGCCCAATAATGGTGCTGCCCAATAATTACATTCAACCTTAGAGCAGAGCAGAGCAGCCTGGCAGAGGGCTCAGAGGCTCTGGCAGACTGGGAAACCTCGTTCCTTCTGTAAAAAAAAAAAAAAAAGATTATCTGCTTTCGATTTGATTAAGGTTTCAAGGATACTGTTAAGGGAGATGGGCAGCAGAGATGTTCCCTTCCAACACTGCCAGTGACACAGGCTCCTCCAGAGGAGAGCAGAATGCACACATCTAACCCTGCCATCAAGCAAGCCCCTTTTTAGCTTTTTGCCCTTGGTGAATGCTTCTTTTTCTCCCAGAGAGAAGATTATAGGAAACAAAAAACCCGTGTTGGTTGTTTTTTCTGATGCATTCATTGGAGGGTTGAGTTCTTGCAGAAGTCAAGGTATGCAAAGCAGCTTTGGTTGGCAGTGCTCTCCTAACCCAGCTCTGAGGGTTTCCTGAGCAAATCTCTCTGGACCATTAATAACCTGCACCCTCAGAGATGCACAACAGCACTGAGGAGAAAGAAATGGGCATTATTGAATATCTTCTGTGCACCTGTGCTTACCATTCTGACTTGTTCCTGTTTATTTTGGACCACAACAAAACAGCCTTGCTTTGTATTTTCACTTGGCCAGTGATGATTGAAAGTGATTTCTCTAGATAAAAGCTGAAGAAAAAGCCCCATGGTTTCCATTTGGACATTAGAAGGTTGATGTGTTTTGCTGTCACACTCTATTTTTAAATGCATGACACTGCACAGGTGTTCAGACTCCAAATCCTTAGCGAAATCTGTCATCTCTCTGCAGCTTGTCACTACATCAGCTCACAGACTGAGGGGAGAATGAAGTTCCTGTATGGCAGATAACTGCAAGTGCTTGACTGTGGTTAATGATAATTTCTTTCCATAGCTGAAAAATATCCCCACATTTGATAAATTTTTCAGGTGTTATAACTGCTTTGAGGTTCATTTGCCTATCTAGAATTTCTCAAATTATTTTTCTACAAGCCCTCAATGTGTAGGACACTAACATTAAAAATGTGAATAATTTTTGCAGGAGCAAAAGTTGTTAATCTGAGTCAAAGACCAGGCTGGAGTTTTACTTGTGCTTGCTCTCCATAAAACTCTGACTGAATTCAGAAGGATGAGACTTAAAAAGAATTACACATCTTCTTCCTGTGCCTGCCTTAAGCATGTATTATTTCTGTATCTGTAGGCATTGTTAGAATGTAACACAGCAAAGAATTTAATAATCAGTATTTTAAGGAAACCATTCTTGAGTTTTCAATCAGAAAAAACAACGGGGCTACCCCACACTAATGCTGTTCTGCAAATGTTTGTTGACTCTCACACACTGCTAATGTAGAACAGTATCCCACGTTCAAAGTGTAGAGAAAGGTGGGGAATGAAGCAGCTCTTACAGGACTGCTCCAGAGTCACCAAACAAGTGCCCATTTCTGCCCCACCCTGGCATCCTTGTCCACAAGGAACATTTCCTTCTGCCTCTGTGGGGCAATTCTCTGTTGATATTGGAAGACCAAACTCAAGACCTGCTCCCTAAATAAAGCTTAGACCTCCTAAAGAGACCTGAAGTGAACCATCCATGTCCTTCTAGCTAAATTAGAGACAAAGTTGTGAATGAAAACAATTCCTTTGCAGATGATTATTTAAATTTTGGCTTGATGATCATTTAGCATCCATCACTAGACAAAACCAATGCTGCCTGTCTCAGTGATATCATATTGAACTCCAAGGAATCCATTTGGCTCTTGCACAACTAATTCAAGTCCTCGGAAGTTTTGTTCTATTCCCTACACGATCCCTGCTATCAGTCCGAGAGAGCAGGGAATTGGGAATCTGAACCCAAAGGTGGCCCAGAGGGTGGGTGTCACCGAGGTGTGCTGAAAGAGCCAGCTGATGTTATTGTGAGGCTGTTCACCATCAGCTTTGAAAGGTTTTGAAGACTGGGAGAAGGCCCTGACAACCAGCAAAGACCCCAGATACAGCAACTGCTTTCAAAAAGGCTACAAACAATCTGGGAGATTACCAGCTGCTCAGACTCACTTCAGCCCCCCTGGGAAATCACGGAGCACATCCCTTCTACACTCCCACGTGGTAAGGAAGGGGAAGAGGATGACTGGGAATAGTCAGAGTAGATTTACCATGGATTTACTAAATTTACCATGGTTGACTAAACTGGTTGCCAAATACTTATCGAAAAACTAGATCTGTGGATGAGGAGAGAGCAGAGGAATGTCACCTACTTTGTCCAGGTCTTTGACACAGCCTCCCAAGCACTTCTGCCTCCAAGTTGGGATGTTGCTGCCTTGATGAGGGGACAACTGAGTGAAAAGCAGCTGGAGGAGGCTCAGAAGGCAGTGGTTAATGAGTCCCACTCTAGGCAGACATCAGGAGCAAGGGGGGTCTTGTTCTCCTGTCTGAATTCACAGATGGACTCTGAATCACTCTGTCCATAATCACTAGCACTACTGAAGAGATTTGACGTAGTCACTGGAAATCACAGTATAACAGAATAACTCCCGCTGGAAACTAATCTTCCCAAAGATGATTTAAACAATCTTGTTTGCTTCAGATTTCATTAAAAAGTTATTTTCAAAATATGTTGTTGACAGTTGTTGATGTGCACCAAAGGTGATTAGAGGAATTCTAGGCTTTGATTTGCAGCATTTAATTGAATTTAGCAATTTTCACCTTGTTGCTACTGTACACATTCCTTGAAACAAGTCATATTTGTTTCAAGGAATGTGTACAGGACAGAATTCACCTGCTAATTTCCCAGGATGTTGTCTTACATATATATACTGAGTATGTCACAGGATGAGATGCTCTTCCTTGCTTGGCAATACATCCAGGACTGCTTCCTATCTGAGCTGTCAGGAAGACAGTGCATTTCTTGAATAGATGGCTCAAAAGCATTTTGAATAAAATAGAATATTTTTTTGCCCGGTGGGTTTCAAAATATCACGGAGCAGACATACACAGCACCATGTAAACGAAGAATTTAATCTCAAATGTTAATTTATGAGATTTGTATTTATATTTAAGGAGATTAAAAAAGTGATTTTAACCCTGTTAAAATCTCCTGGTTTAATCTTTCACCCTTCACTTGGATGTTGCACCTGCAGACCCCATTGCTTTCAGGATTCTGAGACAACACGGAGAGGGCTCAACCAGGTTGGCCCCAGAACTGAGACCACATCATGAAATTAGCAACCAGATCAGAAAGAAAGAGACAATTATGGGCTTTTATGAGTTACATCAATCACTTGTATTTATTCACATTATCTTACAGAAGATTAATAGATATATGGAACATTCATATACTTTTACAGCAGTGTAATTTATAAAGGGAAAAAAACTTTTAGGAAAAGCTGTGATGCAATCTACTATTAATATTTTGCTGAGGGGGGATGAGACTGTTAAACTATTCACCTTGCAATCACTACTTAAAATTGACAAAGTACAGCCTAGCAGGGTTATTCTGTATCTTATCCTCCAGGGTCAATAATTCTACACTTGGAGCCTTCTCTGAACTGATTTTTCTATATTTCAGCCAGGAACACACTTTGATGCTGCTAACCAAATTGATGCATTTCCCCCACACATTTATTGTTCTTATTTCTAAATGCTGAAAGAAAAGCTTTCCATTAAGAACTAGAGAAGGTGCTAGTTTATCTGTTAAAGAGGATGACTTGTATGAGAAAAGGTAGTGGTTCCAGGCAAAAGGACTATTTTACAGACTACTCTAAATGTATTTCTTTCAGTAATAGGAAATTTGAAGCAATATCAGGTTTATATCAACAGAACATGTGATTCTTTAATAGCATCTTTCAACAGAAGCTTTTCTTACACACTGACAGCTACAAGGGTTGTCACTGCTTGCAAAGAAATATGTCCCTTGGGAATTCATGGGATATTTCTTTAATAGGAAATTAAGGACTGAGCAAAACACTTAGGTGTACAATCTGTTTATCTGTATTTCCTGCTGGTATTTTTCTTTTCAGACACTATCAATTTTACCCAGAGAACTGACACCCCTGAAGAGCTTGCAATGGAAATACTTAATTGGAGAGACTGGTAATGTTTCTGGTAGATACAAGAATGTTCTCCCTAAGCTCTGAGCTGACCAAAACCTCATCCTCCTTTTTGTGGCTGTGCCTGGGAGCCCATGCATGGTGCTAACACAGTCACGTAGTTCACATCTTCAGAATATCCACAGGGCCCACGCAGAGTCCCATCCTCATGGGCTGGCTGCAGATGTCCAGGAAAAACCCAACCTGTCCACATCACATGCCCATAAAATAAAAAATTGGCAGTGAAAGCATCACAATTTGAAGTAGAAAAAATATTACAAGAGAATTATTCAGAATGTAATGTCTTCCTCCTGAATCTAGCCCATTTTCTAAATCTGAGAAATTTCCATATTCTCCAAGACTTCTCTGTGTTAGGGTTAAAAGATACTGTCTAAGCAAATTGGGTCAGCACACATCTTTCCAGTTAGATGTTCTGTGAAAACCAACAGGAAAGAGGCAAGGAAAAAAAAAGTAAGTTAGTCCAAACACCCAGAATCAGAAGATCAATAAAGAGGTAAAACTTGCTGTGACTCACAGTGCTAATATTGCAGATCTTTGAGGAAAAGGTGCCCAGGAACAGGCAAATAATGCAGTGTGAACAAAGTGTCTCAAGAGTGATAGAAAAGAAGATAGCTAAGCATAAAGGGAAGGAATTAGGAAAACTTTGTGCATAGTATTAGGAAAAACTAAACAATGTGATACCATCAGCTGTGAGATCTCCTAGGGATTATTATGAGACCTACATAAAAAAACCACTAAGGAAGAATACTAGGAAGTGTTTAGCATCAGCAACCCTACATCACAGGAAGGTATTGGGTAGTTTTCCAGGTATCCATCTGACAAGGAGAACAGCAAAAGCAGGGACAGTTTGACAGACAGCAAATGCAGCTCCTCCCCAGTTTCATAACTGGTGCCTAAATCTATAATCCCTAAAATCACACAGTAAAACACATGACCCAAGTGGTCCTTACATTTTAAGGCTGCAAATTCCCCTTAGTTTGTTTAAGAGCACACCTCACCAAGCTGCTAATCCCTGGATGGGCTCCCCCAGGATACAACCCAGGCATTCCTTCCTTGATTTCTGTTGAAGGATCCAATCCAGGATGTGGTTTTCACACAACTTTGACTAAGGTTGCAAAAAGAGGAAAAAAATGCTTGCAGTGATGCTTCTACCACATTTTATTTTCTAGTGTCTCTTTGCAGGGGCAAGAGCATCCTCAGGTAGGTGCAGGAAAAGTCACTTTCCTGCTCTCACTGTATTTGTACATATTCTACCTCCCACCAAAATAAATGAACACATTTGTACCTATTGTGTCTCTTCAAGGTAGATCCAAGCAGCTTTCAGTCCTGTTGAGGGCAGGGACTGAGCACCCTGCTGTAGAATACTGTCTCCCCTGATAAATTTGATACTGTCTTGAGACATCCAAGCTCATTTTCCCTTCTGCCATCCTAACCAGGGAATAAGCACCGACTTATTTGTACAGAGAGAATGGAGATACCACCTGTTTATTCATCAGTCATTAAAAGCTGATCTGCCTTAAGCCACCCAGCTACCTTTAAAAAAGTCTGCTAGTCCAAATGGAAGCAGGCATCCCTGCAATCCCTGTTCTGGACCTTTCCTTCTGTGTGGGGAGCTGGCTGAATCTCATTCTCAGGTGTTTAATTCAAAGTCAGGATATCGATAACCTCTGTATTATCTTTTAATGACTGAGTTTTCCAGAAGTGTGTGTAGGAAACTCCTGACCACATTTAGTCAAGATGTTATTCTCAAATTGAAGAAACAAGGAAAATAACCCAAACAAACCAACTGACTTTTTGTAGGTTTTCTTGTCCCACTAAAATTGATCACTAGTCCTTTTCCAGGTGAGTATTTTGAGGAGGAGTCAGCACCAAATGAATTCTACAACAGCACATGTTTCCATTACAGCCAAGGAAAGATTAAAAGCTCTTTTGCAGCCTCTTCATGTCTGTCCAAAACACCAGGAAATCCTGGTGAACTTCTGATTGCGATGCAGGTATGTTTTGGCTTTCAAACTTGTGTTTCAAATACTATTTTAGCCCATTTCCTAAGAAAATCAAGCTTCCTGTGATGCTGTTGCCCATCACTGAAAGAACTGTTCAACCATTCTGTGCATTTCAGTTAGATCAGAGCTGGTGATCCCAAGGACAATTAAATTTCTGTTAGATAATTGTAGTGGATGAGACTGGAATAGGGACATAGGGCACATGTTCAGCAGGCCTTGTTAACAACTGATCACAGATTGAGTTTATCTCAGTACTCCCTGAAAGCACAGAAGGATTTCACTGGTGTAGGACAAGTCAGTCAATGACTCCTCAGGTTATTATCAGGACTACAGTTTCAACAGATCATCTAAACAGAACAAAGTTCCATTTCCCAAACAGGAAAGATACAATAGCCATTATATTTATATTTGTCCCCATATTAATCTTATTATTCCACCAAAAATACAACCTTGCTGTTCATTGAAAGAATATTGCAAACTCACCAGAACGCAAATTTCTGCAGAATGTTGTCCTTGGTCAGCATAAATACAAAGTTTGCTATTTTAAATTCATTCTTTCCCCCATTGTTCAACATCAAGTATTAAAAACAGCAACACTGAACCCTCAGTCTAAGCAAGCAGAGTAACAGATCCCATTCAACACCCACAAAAAGGTTTTGTTGAATAAAATATGGAGTTTAAATTCCCTGGTTACTGCAGCGTTAGGCTGCCCATTGCTGATAACGCATAGGTCACACGTGTTGGAATAAAAGGATTATGGGGTGAACACCATAAAATGGATCTGAGTATGAGGTATGTCATGTTTCTTCATCCTTGCTTTTAGAGGCATTTTATTTAATTTAAATCAGATAGGTCCTAACTCAACAATGCATTTGTTCCCCTGTCAGACACTCAACACATTGGTATTATTTTAAGCTAGTTTAGCTTGGTGCCAGAAACTGGATACTGAATTGTAGTCAGAAGAAAAATAAGGAAAGACTTGAAGAGTGAGATGGATGAGAATGGCTTTCCCACTCTTTAAGAACTTTAAGGAAAGACGTTAACTGTGATTTCACCAAAACTGATGCTAAAAAAAAAATTTTTTAAAATCTGAGATTATGGGTTCTAGGGGGAAGGAGAGAAAGGGTAAAGAAACGAAAAACCTTCTGTGCCCCAGGATGGTAATGTGGTAGAAATGGAGTTTGTTGCACCTCTTGGTCTGGATCTAAGTTTTACACAACACAGATCACTGCCACAGTAAGACCTTCACAGGCAGAGGGTGTCCCTACACCGAGGGGAAAAATATGCTTTTTAAAAACAAATGCTTTTCAGGCAGAATCAACAACATCTACAGTTCTATAAAACTTGCTCCTTAAAAACCAATCCTCACATCATATTCCAATCATGTGCTTTAAATATCCAGACTTGGAATTGTGACAAATGAGTTAAAAAAACTGACTATTTGAAATGGAAACACATTATCCAACCTAGGACCCAAAGCTGATAAACCTTTGGATTGATCTGCTACCAGACAGCTTGGATAGATGCCATCAGCGAGGGGTGAACAGATGACCACTAATAGATTCTGGAAAGGTAGCTCTAACAATTTGTTACCTGAAAAAAAAAAAAAAGTTTCTAAAAATATTTTTTAAATATTTAAATTTAAGAAATTGAACTTGAGCAGTAGAAAGGAAGGCAGTGTTTCTACCTGCTCTTGGGCTGCTGTACTTTGGATGGAGGGGCATCTCCAGGAGGAAGAGGATAGCAAGGAAGCTGCTGGTTCTCCCAGAGGAACTGAGCATCCTCTGCTTGGGAAAAAGCTTCGGGAAGATGGAGCACCGAGGGAGAGAGGAACAGAGGGAGCAAGCAGGCAGCTCACAGCAGAATGCAACTTAGAAAAGCTCCCTGGAGGGCCAGAAACTTCTTCACAGCAGTGAGCAGACCCAAGGCAGGCAAAGGCGAAGAAAACTGATGGATTTGTCATTCAGCACAGAAGATAGTGCAGTTTGACTCAGAATTAACTCAAAAATGGATGTTTCCAGCGCTGGAAGATTAATTCCATGTCTGGAGATCGACACAGCAGCTCAGCAGAGGGTGGCAGCAGAGGCTGGCACACAAGAGCAGCTGTAGCACAGGATTTGTCCCAGCCCCACAAGGAGTCCGTCTTTTCCTTGGTGACAGAACTGAAAGTAGTCAATGGGCAAAATTGAATCGGTTTCAAAAAAGAGTGAGGTGTTTCAATCACCTAATTTAAAGAGGCCCAGGCTAACACACCCGATAAGACTAGTGGTGCCACAGTAACGCTATCTACTGCGAATCTTTCCACAAAGCTGATTAGCATTTTGTTAGTTTAATGAGTGGAAAACAACACAGGCTTCAGCCCTCTCCCTGGCACTCTGTTTGCTTGAGAAACTGAAGGACCAGGCTTCACTCCTGCCTTGATCCAAATAATGTCACTCCAAAAATGCCCCTGTTGTCAGCCAGTAAAGATCAGATTCAGCAGCTCTTTGCCTTTGTATGGAGATGGGCCAGGGAACGACAGAGTCAGTTATGCAGAATATTCTTCTGGTCTGTCTACTGGGGTGAAGATAAAAAATTTGCCTCTAGGCTCTGTTTTATTTCTTTAGTTTCCCAAAATAATGATGACACACATGTAACAGATATTGACTATAAAGAACTCCAATTACAGTGCACTATAAAATTACTGTTATGTGCCTATTCCTGTACTACAATTTCAGAAGCTTTCTTTTAGGAACCACCCAACTGCCTGGAGTAAGGAGAAAATTCAACTTGGGAACACCTTGCCTGGGTTTAGGCTCCCAGTGGCGAAGAAACACACTCACTAGTAACAGCTACAGCCAAAGGATAGAGAACAAATGCCAATGAGACCCTTAAATTCCCACTGGGAACAGGAATTCCAACTTTCCAAACATATGTTAGGAACAACAGAATCAACGAGCAGGTGCTTGCAATGAAAAGAGAGACAGGCAGCATTAAAGGACAAAAACCTTCAAGATCTGATATTTCACCCACCTGGGTTTCACGCACAAGTAGAACTTTGTTATTGTGGGAATATTCCTGGTTACTGTCAGTCTGTCTGTCCTTCTCTGCCTGCAGTAACTTCTCAGGGTCACTCCACCTGCCCACGGGGCTGTTTTACATCCATTGTCTTTCTCTCATAGTCACCTCTTATTCCCTCAGCAGAGTCCCAGGGCTTTTTTCCTCCAGGTCAGCCTCAAGCACAGCCAGCTCCTTCTCCATTAAAACCCCTTAAATTTACTTAATAGCAAAACAAATATAGGAGCACTTCTATGCACAGTGTTTTATTTTCCTAGATAATGGGTAAGATGAAATTAAGGTTGTGGTTATACTGGTGATTGATGATATTAGAAATACCTGGTCATCACCTAAAACAAGTACTATAATGTCAAGAAATTCACAACTGATCGTAAACATAAACCAAACACGCTGGATCTGGAGAAGCAGAATGAGGGCTTTTGGAGTAGCCTCAAATCTGTACTGTAATGATACAATAACCATAATTGGCCCCAATGCACATAAAGCCTGATTTTAAAGACATTAGATTCTTCACTTTATTTTTTTATTTCTCCCTATTCTTTCATTTTCACTTCCCAGCTAATAACAGCTTCTATTACTACCAGTCATTTGGAACAAAGAGAAAACCTATCTCAAGAACTACAGCTCTTACAGCTCTTTAAATCTACTTTAAATTATAGTCAATCATTCCAATTCTATATTTACAGTAAGCACTGCCATTCCAGGGAGAGCAGAGCATCACACCAGCACTGAAATCCCTGCTGCAAAGACAAAACTACTCAGTCTTAACTGCTGACCCAACTTCATAGCCCTTCATTTCCTCCCCACTCCTAATCTGTTTCCTTGAACCTCTTTGTTAAGTGCAACTGAGCTTAGAGCCGACACAGAACATCAGCCCACAAGGGGATTCCCGACAGGAAAGGAATTAGCAATGTTTTCCAAGCCCTGACCTGCAGACTGGACTTACTTCACACTAGTGATGCTCTGCTGCAAGCAAAAACTGCCAGCAGGTCCACTCCTTATTTTCACTCTTATTGATCCTTTAAGTACCTAAACACACCACACAAACTATAGCTACAAACCCAGTGGGAAATGGAGGGAATGGAAACACAATGGGAAGGACGAATGGGCTTGGGGAAATAAACATAAACACATTTAAGATTCGAAGTGAAAGGCCAAAGCTGCCTCAAAATAGGGTGTTTTGGGTAGTCAGGTTCAGGATGAATTTATAACAGCCACGTGAATGGGAACTGCCACCTTCCTGTTTCTCAATTCTGCTAGATTTGACCTAGCAAAGACATCACAGCCGGTGTTTGTGCTTTATAACGGGTATGGTGAGGCGGTGCGTTAAAGTGGCCAAAACTCAGGACACGGAGACAGGTTAGCAGAGCAAATGGACTGTCCCACTAAGTTCGAAGCACAAACCTGAAAAAAACCCTCCTTTTTTCATCGCTGTCTCTGGTTTTGATACATTGCCAAGTAGGTGTGAAGGATCCAAAGCTACAGGCTTCCCTGAGCACTGGAACAGCTCACTCTGTTTCTGAACAAGATGCAATCCCCACCTATGGAATCACAGCTTTTGTTTTAAAACCATTCAGCACAGAGTGGCACTGATCCTTCCTTACTGCAGCTCCTTACCAGAAGCGCCCAAGAATTACCACGTCTCATCCAACACCTGGACCAAATAAAGGTCAACACCTCACGCATGGACCACAAACAACTTGCTGGCACGTCAATTTCCCAAGCAGCTCTTGCTTCTCCTTCTATAGTTTTGTTTGTAACGTGTTGATTAAGGGTAAAAATTTTAACTGTATAGGAGGAATTTGCTGTACCTAGGGCAGAGTTGCACCTCTCTGATGCTCTTAATGTCCAGGTCAGCGAGTGGTTTCTGCTGCTCCCTTTCCTGAGCTCCCTTCTTGCAGGGACCAAAGTGCAGGAGGAAAACCAGAAAGGTGGGAGTGATGAGAGTATCCTATTTTAGCATTGGGGCTTCACCAATCTTTCCGTTTCACTTCCCTGTCTGTTACACTTACAGCACAGCTCTGACATCTCTCAAAGTGCTTTACAATGGCAGAATAATTCCTTGTGTGCTACAGATGGAAAGTTTGAGGCTTGGATTTTATGTGCTCTGTGCTGGGGAAGCCTGGGGTATCTTGTGGCCTGCTGGACATCAGTCAAACAAGTCTTGCTGTACACATTTTAAACAGGAACTGTAATCTTTCTGTGGCCCAGCTGACCTACAAATAAACTGAAAAGGACCATGGAACCAGTTGCATGGAATTAGGTCAGAAGATGTGATGTAGGACAGGTCGAGTTGTGAACCTCCTATGCGAACTAAACCTGGCCCCAACCTTAAGACATAACTCCTTATTCAGGATAATAAATTCTCAATCTGCTGAAACCAGCGTTTGTTGATCTGTCTGCAGCTCCAAATTACCTGCAATTCTTGAGTTACCTACATTACTTTATTACACAAGGAGATGCAGGCTTATAACGCCTACAGCATCAAAAAAAAATTACCAAAGGAAGCCAAATGAAAGGTTGGGTCCAATACATTTTATGACAAAGTTCTCCCTGAAATTAAGGGGGGGATGGAATTTCATCTGTGTGCTTCAAGATGACCAGAGGGAAGCATTTACCTTTCTGAAATGGTGCTGAGAGTCTTGCATGGTGCCTATTTCTGATTCTCACTGCAAGGGCATGCTACCTGGACCACATTTGCAAGGCTATGGAGACAAAATTAAAGTAGCCAGAAGGAACAGATCTCTGTGTTTCTACACCTCACAGGATATGCATATTTTAAATGGAAAGGCAGCTTTAGCTCAGCTTTTAATATATTTCTTCTTATGAAGCGGTATCTTGTACTATAGCAAATATTCTTTCAGCTCAAGTTGCTAAGAACCTTAAATTCTGTTTAAAAAAAAACCCTCTGAAAAATTCTGTTTCATTGTCAAAACCTGTTTTGGTTATAGTTACTTTCAGCCCTTGAAATTCCAAGACAAACAATCTGTCATTGAATTTCACTCGTGTCAAATGCTATACTCCTAAACTTGGTGGAGAAAAATTTTAAATTAACAACATTTGTCTTTTTTTTTCCTAATTATTTCTCATCTATATAAACAGTGTTGGGAAAACAAAAATCAACTGCTTTTAAGGGTTTGTAAAATGATTGATTCCTAGATTTCTAACGCAGTAACAACTCTGCCCAATGCTTATGTTAGAAGAGAGTTTATTGATAGAATACTGAAGCAACTTTGACTGTAAGCACTGGGAAACGCTGCTGTGAGCCTTTCTTAATTTCAGACCACAGAGATGCAAGAATAAACCAAGAGTTACAGCACCTGGTTACCCTACAGAACCACAGGTCCTGCCTGGGAGTGTGTGTGTGTGTCTGAAACTACACCTTGCCTAGACAAAGGGGTAGTGCCAGTTTTTTTTTTAAAGAATTCTTTAAAATGACAACTCATATTCGCAGGGAAGTAGAAGAAGCACCCCCTCCCCCCCGAGGTATTTAAAGCCGACTTAACAAAGCACTAGCAGGGATTCTATAAACTGCATTATCCTAATGCTTCAATTCTCAACATGTACAACTCCATTCCTTCCGAAGAGATAACTAACAGGGCATTCAGCAATTATGTGACAATTGGAAAAGCTTACTGAAATTTAATAGCAATGCAAGAGCACCTATTAATGATAACACAACACAGCAATTTTTCATCTTCTTATCAATAACAGCCCAGACACGCACTGACTGCAATGCAAATTGTTGTTTTGCTCCATATTGTCAACAGAAGGTAAACCTGGCTTTAAAAATTAATGTATTTATACAGGAGCGAGTTAGCACCTTAACCTGACTCAACTGGCCTTCCTTACTGCTTAATATATCCACATATGCAAAATATTTTAGGAAACTTACATGTGCAATTGCTGCATGCATACTGGTACCCCATCTATTAATCAAAATAATAATCTAGAAACATGCTGCAAAAATACATCCATGCTGTCTTAAAAGTACTAAACATGAACTTCTGACTGAGCTATGTTAGATACAGCACACAAAGAATCACCTAACACTGCTTTCAGAAATTCAGTGAGACAGCCATAATCTCCTCAAATTTGTGAAGTTTCACATGGATTTCATCCTAATTTATGCATCTTTAACAAGTAGGTAAGTAGACAGCACACTTTGATATCTGAAAGGAAAGACAGCATTTGAAGTTCAATGTATTAAAACAAAAAACACTTCTTCCTTCACTGAAAGGAAGGAAGTGCCAAAATATTTCCCATTCTAACACCTCTGATTTTATAAAAAAAAAATTAAGACCGCCCCATCAGGAAGGGTTTGATGGTAGCATTTTTGGCTTACTAAAATGCTGCTATATTGCATCACTGAAACCCAGGATTTTTTTTTTCTTGGCTGAAATGCTAAGCCTTCACTGTAGTATTAATATTACCCACACTAATTTTTGGTTAAAAAAGGAAAGAAAAAGTCAAGAATCAGTAATACCAATGCCTCCCTTCTAAACCTGCTAATCAGATTCCAGGAAGCAACCAGCCCCTCCAAATTCTGGCCAGAGAACAACGAATAGCACAGACTTGCATTCAGTGCATTACCACCAACATCAAATAGTTCTTAATTTATAATAAACTGTAACTTTAACCAGATGTTCTGGTAAGACCATGCCAAAATGCATTTACATAACTTTTTAAGTGTTAAAACGTTCACCTAAGATGCCTCAAAAATCTCACACATTATCATTTTGCTTTACTAACTTACATAAGCTATAAAACTAATTTACTCCAAAACCTTGTTGGTTTGTATCTAAAGAATGCAGAAAAAAAGAATCCTCATGGGTGAGCTGAGTGCCACATCCACCTGAGAACCTGCAGTGGCTATTTATGATTTTTGTTTGATTCAAGGCAGCAACTTTGCTTCATTTAGTCAGCCTTCACTCACAGCAAGCAACTTCCCAACATCATCCATAAAATATTGCACAACAAACCCCATCCCCGATGGTACAAGCTGCAATTGATCTCTTTGGCAGCTTTAAAAAAAAAAAAAAAAAAATGACAAANTGGGAGCTTTAAAAAAAAAAAAAAAAAAGGAAGAAAAAAGGAGGGTGCAAGTGAGTGAGAGAGGTTGTAGGTGTGAGGAAGGCGTTTTTATTTAGTTCCCTTCTGCTCAGCAACTTTGTAATCCATTTGCTGCTCTCCTTTCCCATCTCTCACCCCTGCGCGTTGTTTAGTTGGAAACTGGGCTGCAAGAATGTGAAGAATGTAAACAGCCTTTTATTGTCCAAAAGGATGGGAGTGTGAAAGAAATGTGCGCCTTATCGCAGGGCTGCAGCTCGCTACTTCATTGCTATGATAAAGTGCTGGAGCAAAAAACATTACACGACAAGCACAATCCAAAACCGGATTAGAATTTGACATAAGCTTCCTCAAAAACTAATCAATCACCTCACGCTGTAACACTAGACTCCAGCTCTTAAGGAGGGTGTTTAATCCCTTCAAGGTTTATTACACACTTCCTATTGACTACTTCGTGACAAACTTTCGCGTCCAAGGCAGCTGGGGAAGAGAGGCATAACTTTTACAGCAGAGGTATTTACGAGAGTAACACCGAAACTCCCCCCAAAACATCAAGTGCAGTTAAAATCTTTTCGAAATAGAAGTGAAGATGGCCAAACTCTTTTGCAAATACATTTTTTTCTCTTCACGACCGCCTCATGAACACGAGCATCAGTCCATTTGTTTCCCACCATCAGCGCCCCAAGAACAAGGCACTGGGCACGGGAGAAGTTGAGCTCCTCGCCCGTCACCAGCCGCGCACCTCGCTTTGCCTCCCTCCCTCCCTTCCTTCAGAGCTCCGAATTTCGCAGTCTGCATCTCACCTTGCCGCCACGTCAGTCCCCGCATTCCCCCACCGCATGCAGAGGAATATTCAGCATAACACCGGCGTGTCCCACAGTTTCTGATAAAAATTAAGGAAACACCTGGGGCGCGCTGCAGCAAGCCGAAACTAACGGGGGAGCTTCCCGAGCGCAGGTGGCTCTACCTGCACACACAGCTATGTCTTGCACGCGAAAAAAAAGGGCGCCTGAGGCCAGAAGAAAACTTTCCGGGAGCGTGCAGTCTCGGCGATGCTCAGCACACAAACACATACACATCCCTCCCATCCCTGCCCGCGGTATTTTCCAGCTCCGCGGCGGGTCCCGGCGCATCCCGGCGCCGCGCTGGGCTCGGGAACGCGGGCGTCCCGCATCCCCAAACGGGGCGAACAGGAGCAAAGCCGCTTAATTCAAATCAAATAGGAAAAAAAAAAAAAAAAAAAAAAAAAAAAAAAAAAAAAAAAAAAAAAAAAAAAGGGTTAGGNCAAGAATGTGTTAGGGGCTGTGGGAGGCAGGTTTGGGGGGCTGCTCGGAACCGGGCTTCAGAGGGGACCGCGCCCGCCGCGCTCCCCGGAGGAAGGCACCGGTGTCCCCCAAGCCCCCCGTGAGAGTCCGGGGGCCGCGGGGATGGAGACTTACGAGCTGGAGGACGCCCTGGACCACGACGAGGGGCAGGGGCTGCAGGGGCACCATCCTGGCTGCCGGTCTAGGCGGCGACTCCCCCGGCGCGGGTCTCGCTCATCGCCGCTCCGGGAGGAGGACGGGGGGCAGGACCGAGCGCAGGGACACGCNCTCACGGCAAGTTTAAAGAGGCGGCGGCCCCTCCTCCGCCCGCGGCCGCCCTGCCGAGCCTGGGTGCGCCTCTGGGAGCCGCCCTGGGCCGCCCGGCCCCGCCGCTGTAGGGAAGCGGAGACAGGGAAGAGACTCGACGGCCAACCCCCCCGTCCCGGCTTTATAAGGCGCTCCCGAGCCTTTCTTTGTGGGGATGTGCACCCCGGCACCCACAGGCGGCTGGGCAGCCACGGTGCTTGTGGGGAAACCCGAAGTGTTTCTGCTTCGCACCTGCGAGCAGACACGGTGGACGGCCCGGAGACGCTCAGACTGCCCCGGGGACGCTGAGGGACACCACACACCTGTCACCTGGGGCCGGTGTGCACTCGGGTGGGGACAGGCACAAGGTTTGTTCACACAGGTGTTCAAGTGGGCTCCTTGCGCAGGGCTGGGTCTGGGTAATGCTGTCCGGGCTTGCGGGGAGCCCCGAGGCCTGCAGGACCCGTCTCCAAAGAAGTCACCGGGGTCAGATCCGTTTCATAACATAATTTAATGAATACTCTCCATTATACCAGATCCATTGTTGAGATAGCCATGAGCAGGCTGAAGCAGTTGTGTTTTTGAGCTGCAGGAGTGACAACCGTGTAAGGTGGCAACCTCGAAAGGGGAAATAAAGTTTTGGGTGCAGGAGGCTGGGTGGAACGGTGACCCCAGGCAGGTTTGGCACAGGTACCACACACACAGCCTGGGCTGAAGCAGTGCCACCACAGCAGGCACACCTGTGTCAGGCCTGGCCCTGCCTCTGTTTGCTCACCAGTAGTTCCATGATGTGATATATGAGCTCTCTGCCACCGGGCTGGAGTGCAAGTTGTGGTTTCAGTTTCCAAACCCTGCCTGCTGCTTGCAGATTACTTTCCTCTTAATTCTCAGCCTCATCTTCTTACTAGGTCTGTGTTCAGGTTACGTTTTGACAACCCTTCTATGTTCAACTACTAAAATCCTTGTCAGTGGAAACAGCTTTGCAATCCCTCTTGTGGCACTTGAGAGCAGCCATGATTTTACCAGATAGTGATTGTGGTTGTTTGGTTACACCCCACTGGTTCCCTTCCTAGCTCTGCTGCAAGGTGTCTAGTAAAAAGAATCATGTGGATGTGATTGAGCCATAAGTCACAATCACTCATTTGAGTTTAGACAAAATGCTTTATCTCTAGCAAAAGGATCTACTTATAAAGGGAACAACTTAAAATAGATTCAAAGATTGAAAGACTCAGTAGATTCAAAGACTCAGAGCAAACTGAAATAGTGATGGTCACTGAGTCAATGTATTATAATGGAATTAATGTAGTTACTTTTTGTGGCAGTATTCAAAAGTTCTTTTTCATAGAATCGTAGACTCTCAGAATGATTTGTGTTGGAAGGGTTAAAGTTCATCTTGTTCCATCCCCGGCCTTGGGCAGGGACACTTCCCACTATCCCAGGCTGCTCCAAGCGCCATCCAACCTGGCCTTGGACACTTCCAGGGATGGGGCAGCCACAGCTGCTCTGAGCAACCTCTGCTGGGTCCTCACCCCCCTCACAGGGAAGAATTTCTTCCTAATCTCTAACTCTGCTCTTTGTCAGTTTGAAGCCATTCCCCCTTGTCCTGTCACTCCAGACCCTTGTCTGAAGCCCCTCTCCTGCTCTTTTGGAGCCCCTTTAGGCCCTGGCAGGGGCTCTGAGGTCTCCCCAGAGCCTTCTCCAGACCACACACCCTCAGCTCTCCCAGCCTGGCTCCAGAGCAGAGCTGCTGCAGTTCTCAGAGCATCTTTGTGACCTTCTCTGGACTTGCTCCAACAGGTCCATGTCCTTTGTACCTCGGGGCCACAGAGCTGATGTGGTGCTGCGGGTGAGGTGTCACCAGAGTGGAAGGGGGGAGGATCCCCTTGCTCCCTGCTGCCCATGCTGCTTTTGACACCGCCCAGGACACGGGAGAATTTCTGGGCTGCCAGAGCTCATTGCTGGCTCATGTTGAGCTTTACATCAGCCTTCTCCTTGGGGATGCCTTCGATTCTTTCTCCGCCCAGCCTGCACTTATGCTTGGGATTGCCCCGACGTTATTTCAGTGCCGCCATTTGATACCCTGTTTAATACAGAACGATCAGAATAAAACGATCAGAATCTTAGGATTTACTCCCATTAGAATGTAAATCCAAAAAGTTGGGCGGATGGAAAATAGTCAAACGCTGCTATGCGTGTGTTTAATAGCGAGAAACGGTACTTTCTGGGGTGCCGAAATTGCGTTTTTTGCGCTCAGCCGCGGGGCCCTGTGGCCAATGGACACATCTCGGGCGCCCTCTGCCGAATCGCCTTGAGCTCAAAAGGCTCCTAAGCCATCAGTCAGAATTGGAAAGGCTAAATTCGGATGGAGTATTTAGATAGATACCGTCTGTATTAAAAAAAAAAAAAAAAATCTGCGCTCTATAAATTCAGGGAAAGCTGAATTTCTGTAATTGGCTTTTAATGGAACAATAGCGTTGAAACTAGAGTACTGCAGTTCTATCCTATTAAATACAAACAGAGTCAGTTCAAATGACGTTAACTTTGTCACACAAGCTACCAGAAGCCGGCCTGAAATCATACTTTTTCCAGATTAAGTAGCAGTGAATAATTGTAAAGAGCTTTGAAGATGAGAAGCATCATGCACAGTAAGTGCTAAGTATTATTGTTATTTGCATTACTTGCCAGAAAAGTCACAGTAGTGCTGGCTAAGAAGAGAATGCCTGTGCTTTGCATTCCCTTCCCTTGCCATGTTAGCATGATCTTCAAACATCATTTGAATGGGGATGGGAAAATCTTCTGGTCTAATTTTAATTTTAAGGCACAATAACTGATAATTGGTTCATCTCAGGAAATAATGGTTGCATACTGCAGGAAGTAATCCTAATCTCTCTAGAAATAGATTAATGAGCCAGCTGTGGAAAAAATAAACTAAAAGCTCCAGATCCTGCTAAACCATCTTGGCTGCTACAAGACAGTGAAAAAATACCTGATTAACACATGATCTCTAATGCTTTTAAGTAGTAATTTTTATTCCTTTATCAAGTAATTTGTCTGCACAAACAAGTTTGATGCTTGTAGTTAGCATCAAACCCGTCTGTTTTCAACCTCAATTCAAGCCTCAAATCTCATTCTTCTGAGTTAATTTAAAGCATTGACATCAACTTTTACTTCTCTTAGTCCTGAGACTCCTCACTCTGTTTCCAGCTGCTGAGAACAGAGGACTGGAAAGAGCTGCCTGTGTCATTCAGTCCGTCTCCCTTAACTGCAGACAGTGAAGTGTGGGGTTTTTTGGAAACTCTTCAAGATCTGCCTTTAAATTATCTAGTTAGGAGTAGGGGAGTTTCACTCTCCAAAAATTCACACCTCTGGCATTTGAAAACCTCTTCCTAACCTCTAATTTTCAAATTTACTGCATTTGATAGCTGGATCCTTTTACAGTCAACTGCTTTATGTTAATGAGCTCTTCTTCCTAATTATAATGTGTAGCCCAAAAAATTTATAAAGTACAGGTTCCCTCTCAAATTTTATTAATCATGTAAGCCAGGCAGTCTCTCTCAGACAATAGTGCTTCACTTCCTGTATTAGTCCAGTAAAACTTTTCTTTTATCTGTTCCCATTGGAATAAATCTTTTTTTTTTTTTTTAATGTGGGTGAGCATTCAAATTTAGATGCTGGAGTTTTGTGGAACGTCATTAATGCCTCATTTACCTCTGTTGAAAAGAGAATCTTTGATGCACCATGTGACTGTATTCTCCTTGTCTAGAATGCATCCCCATTATATTTTCTCTGGATTGTTCCAGTTGTTCCAATGTGTTATCCAGATCCTTCACGCTACTGAGTGCCTGCTGCTTCTGTGTGAGCAGCATATTTCAATAGCAAGGTCCTACCTTGCTGGAATTGCTAATTCATTTATTGAAAAGCTAATTAATTTATTGAATACTAGTGGTCCCAAAGATCAATCTCTGAAGAACCCTATTAGTTATTTCTTCCCAGACCTTGAACACAGCCTGTTAAACCATACCTTACTCTCTTCACAACTTTTTCCTCATCATCTTCTCTGGCCTATTTGTTTCCCTCCATGACATCCAATCATATTTTGATTGAAGGGCTGATAAATTACTCCATTTCTTTTGTCTATAAAATTAGTAACCTAATCAAAGGCAGGTAATGAAATATTTGTCATCCTAGAATAATCTTCCTTTCTGAAAAAAACAACTATAAAACAAACCAAAACCCAGATGAATTTATCCCATATTCTATTTCTCTGTGTTTCCAAGCCTTTTCTCTCCGCCTTCAGGTTGCTTTCAACAGCTTTGCATATTTCTAAAGCTCATATTTGCTGATACTGTGTTTCTCTTGATATTCTTTGGAATTAGATTTGCATTTGCTGTTCTACATTTGTACCATTCCTGATTTCATAGCTTTAATACTGATCTCCTCTCTCTGACTTGCAGTTTCCCACGTTGGTTATTTCAGAGTTCAGGAGTGAGAATTGTACACTTGCACATCTCTGCTTGTCTGAGCTTGTCTCCTGCCATTTGATCAGTAATATTTGCCCTGAGATTCAGGATATTCATTCCCATTGAAAGCTAAAGTAGGAGATTAATTTGAGGGAGATTGATTTCCTTCCAAAGAGAGAATGCCTTGGGTTTTTTCCTTTCCATGTACTTTTGGGTGAGGCTGAAGAGTCCTGGCTACTTTTTCACATGATCTTTCATGACTCTCAGTTTATTACACTTTCTGACCTCTAATAAATCCATTAACTTTGATTGTCAATATTTTGCCTTATTTTGGTGGTCTGTGCTTATCTTTAAATGCTAAGCTATTTTTTATCTAGATAGTCCCAACACACTTGGCACCAAGACATTGAGAACCCAAGCTAAGCTTCCAAAGTTTATAAACTATTTTAGAAATGTCAAAACAGGAGAATGGGAAAGGTTTTGGAAGGTACATTAAAGAAGAGAAGTAATGATGAAAATCTACTCTCAAGGAAAATGGGTTGTCTGTAACCGGTTAAAGAGTGCTATTGAATAAAATTGTTTTTAAAAGTTGTACTAGCTAGAGTTATTGCAGAACTAAATATTCAAAGAAAGCAATCACAGCATTTGAGGCCAGAGTGACTGCATTAACACCCTCGAGGGTTTTTCCCTACCTTCAAAATTTTTAATATGTTTTACTCATCAGAAATTGATACATTATTTAATCAGTTAATTTCTTGCAAAGGAACATTTTCTCATTTATAATGAACCCTCATGTGAGATTCATTTATGCTGTGGCTACCCTGTTTAATTTATCTCTAAGGTTCTAAGTTCTAAAACTGCTTTAGTTTTAAGTTTTGTTTTTGTTTTCAGAGTTTTTTTGAGAATCTAATTTTTTAACTATTTCTTTTCCCATAGAATATGTATAAACCATAAACATGTACCATGTGCTTTATATATAACCCAACAGGAAAAGGATGCAAATCTGCATTATGACAAAAATATTTGCTGTGTAATTCTATCAAAAAAAATCCAACTTTATAATATGGGGAAAAAAAAAGTCCCAGAGCTGTGCTAAAATTTTGTCTGTGACTTGAGAGATTAAATTTGCTGTTGCATTCATTTAGTACTGAAAAAAATACTGCTCAGCAGATGCTTCCAAATCCACTTCCCTTTCATTTTATTACATTTCTAAGTAATAATCCTTATATAAAAATATGCATTTTTTCTCTGTCACCTTTCATATAAGGAGTGATAAGAAAATATCGGTATAAAACATGTACAATTACTAATATCAAGGTGAACTTTGGCTAGTTCTAAAAGACAACTCCAATATAATGTTTTTAATAGAGTTTCAGCAAGGTAAGGATAGAAATAGCTTAAAGGCATGATAACATGCCCAAGTGAACTTTTTCAGAGATAGAGAGAAACATATCACATTATGCCTTAAAGAGGCCCTGTGTGGTTTTTAAACCCATCATTTTCCTGGCCAAATTGGCCAAAATAAGAATGTCTTTATTTACATAATTTCCAATATAAGTGACTTGAATCACTGATGAAGATGTTGAGCTCTGCATCTCTCTTCACATTGTTTATCAGCAGATGTCAGATTGTGTTTCTCTTTTTTTATTGTTCTCAATCTACCCAGGCTAGAGCACAGCACATGTCCCAGTGGCCTTTGGTGCCTTGAGAGATAAAATTGTTCATAAAACATCCAGAACGTGCCTTCTGTTATCAGAACAATTAGAGCAGGTTGACAAATGCAAGAGCTCTTAGGTTAAATACATAATCTGTTATTTTTGAAAATCTACACAAATTCTTTATTTTCCTTATCATCTTCCACAAAGCCAAAGCAATTATTCACAAGATGTTTTTGTATCCCAGAGAAACAGGGAAATTTTTGAGCTTTCCTCATGTCAGGCCACTTTGAAGGAATTTGTGTTTCCCAGATGCTGCCTGTAGTCCTGTCACCTGGAAGCTGAGGTGGAGAGTAAGCACAATTCCTTCCACCTTCCCTTTCAGTTGTAGCCCAGGTGGGGTCAGAGCTGTTGGGGAGGAGGGAATTACCTTTGGAAGGTTTGTTCAGGTGTGGGGAAACCAACACAAGCCTCTTTTTCTGTAGAATCCAGACCAGAACCACTGAGGAACTTGGAAGCAGTGCCTTGACCCTCTGGAGAAACAGCTTCCCTCTAAGGATGAAGAGTGTGACAAAGGCAAACTTCAGTTTCTGGCACAGTTGTTTTGGAGAATGGGCAAAGCTCTGCAAAGGTGCTCTATTTGCTCAGCATTGGAATAAATCAGAGGGCCTCAGGAGTCTTCCCTGAAACAAGGTAATTTATGTAGTTTAAGTTGTTTTTTGGTTTTCATTTGCTGAGATATTTTTTAAAAAGTCTGGAGACCAGGTGTTTGAAATAAAAAAAAAAAAAAAAAAAGTGGGTTTGAAGAAGCCTGGCTTGGAGAAATTATTTTGGTTTTTTATTTGACTAGAAACTCAGGACAGGGGCATGAGTTTGCAATTAAGTTTGCCACATATTCCAGTCAATGCTGTTTAGCTTTGCCTTTTGCTCTGGAACTCATCTCAATAAGGGCAAGATGTCCAAAAGTGGTGCAGTGAGACCAGCTGGGTTATCTGAGGAGAGCAGCAGTGATTTTTGAGGGACCTATTGAATTCCTGTATGAGGTCACACACCAGTTTGTTCTGTGTTGACCTCAGGCTTTACCATCCAGCTCAGGGCATGGAGACCTGTATGAAAATTGTAATACAGCAGGGAAAGTTACATAATCTTTGAGAGAACTGGAACAGAGCAAGTTTCCTCAGTTCTGGAAAGGGTGCTAGAAATCAGCCTAGGTTGGCCTTGAGAGTACAGGAGTCCAAAATTGCATCTTGGGGTATCATCAATATCACCAGGCCTGGTGCTGCTGGGCTGAGCAGGAGACATCCCCCCTCTGCTCACGGGGGGACAAAGCTGTAAACTTGGTGTGATGGGGATGAGGAACAGAGTGTTCCTGCTGCTGACTCTGAAGGGCTTTTCTTTCACTTACAGCAGAAAGAGGCATATATATGTCTTGTTGCATTCATTTTTATCCACTGAGTCTTTGACAAATCTATCATGCTTTCATTTTTCTTGCAGAGATCTGTCAATTTTTTATGGTTGTAAAACTAAGTTGAAAAGACCCATGAAAGCCTCTGCCAATTTTAAAAGTTTCAGAGTTATAGAAAGAAAGATTTGACAGATCAATTTTTCTTTTCTTTTGAGAGTGGAATCAGGAGGGAAGAAGACAAGAAAATGTCTAGGTAGATGAGAAAAGTTAGGTTTCTCAAATCCAAAGACATTCTTCAGAAGTGTTCCCAAAATTAAAACCTTAACAGACTTCTTTGATCTGATGATTAGTGTAGGCAAGTGCTACTGTAACTTTTCAGGCAGCTAGTGTAGTCAATAAAGTAATAAATTAAAGAGAACAAGATTTGTGGGATTAAGTAATTTATAAAAGATTGGGATTTTGTGCCATCACGTAATTCCTTTCTTATTCTCACATCACATAAGGCACATGGTAGCCAGATTACAAATATTTAAGTGTAGAAATTTTCAATAGTGTTTTCAAAATTCATTATAGGAGTCAAACCCATTGGTATAAACAGGTAGTGCTCTGTTCTTTCTCACCAGTAGTGGTGCTCCAGTCATTTCAGGGCAATAGTGGACATAAATATTGACAGGTGAAATCTGACATACACAGACTTCTTCAAAGTTACATCCAAAATCTTTGAAGTTACCAGGGATCCTTGTTCAGTAATTGCAATCTCCACAAGCTGATGGCATTTGTGACAGTTTTCTAGAAACACTTACCATAGTTAATTTTCTATGTTAATATTAATAATAGTTAATATTAATAATATTAATGTCATAGTAATATTATATTTTTATATTAATACATTAATATTAATAATAGTTAATATTCAGGATAAAATCAATTGATATCAGT
Source organism: Leptocoma aspasia (assembly GCA_013399835.1). Classification (NCBI taxonomy): domain Eukaryota; kingdom Metazoa; phylum Chordata; class Aves; order Passeriformes; family Nectariniidae; genus Leptocoma; species Leptocoma aspasia. The sequence continues at coordinate 1,071,897 of VXAX01002977.1, read as the reverse complement.
GCTTAACAGAATAGGTTTTGCAAGACAACCCTTATGGTAAGGAGTAGATGGGTGCTGGGACATTAAAAAGAGAAAAAGTAGTTATAGTGAGGATGCTTATGTCTGCTCTGTTTGTCTGACCTGTTGTCCAGAGGTTTATGGATTTCTTTTCAGGGGTCAAGAAGAATAGCTTGGATAACATACTATTTAAAAGTTGGCTTACATTTATAGTATCAGAATATTCTGACATTTTAAAAGCCTTCCATCTGAGAAAAGATGGAAAATACTTATTTAGCTGTTCATCTGAACAAACAGTGGGGTCATGCAGTTAGATGTGATTGCCTGGTAGGATACGGAAATTTCTTCATCTCACAAGAGAGACAGAGTGCCACACATAAAGTTGTTATATCCATGATGACTTTTTTATTTCCTGTGCTTTTCCTGCAGTATCACATCTGGCACATGTTGCCTAGGCTGTTTGCACACACCAAACTTTTCTTGCTGCTGTGTCCCCAGAGTGTGCAGGTTCTTATCTGTGAGGGCTGGCAGTGCTTTATCCTGCTGTTGCTCATCAGGGCAGAGAGAGTTAGCTAGTGCCTCTTCCCTTCCATTTGTGACTGCCTAATGAGACTCAAAATATGATCAGTCACTCTGTAGATCGTGTTCAGTATTAAAAGCAAATCACTGACTGTAGGCAGGAGGTCGTTCAGCATTGCCACTAACAGCTTTTGATATTTCTGCATTAAAACCCAAGCCAAGCATTATAGACACTGAACCATCTGCAGGCCTAAGTAGGCTTATTGTTGCTTAACTTCTTAGTGCAAATGAAGAGGTCTGTTATGTGCTTCTGTCTGCTTTTGTGTGAATCCTCTGCTGCTCTCACTGCTGTGTCAGAGTTGAATGAGATGCAAAGAGGTTCTTTTCTTTTATTAAGTGTGTGTTGCTGCTCTCTGCTCCCTTGTGATCTGCAACGTGATCTGACAATAAAAGTGATGGCTCTTCATAAGAGAATGTCAATAGTTTTCCAGAATAGCCTATTGTCCCTGTAACCCTCCTCCCAGTGGTTCAGCTGTCTGTGATCCAAGATCCAGCAATGTCTGTGCAGCCCCAGNTTCAGGGCAATAGTGGACATAAATATTGACAGGTGAAATCTGACATACACAGACTTCTTCAAAGTTACATCCAAAATCTTTGAAGTTACCAGGGATCCTTGTTCAGTAATTGCAATCTCCACAAGCTGATGGCATTTGTGACAGTTTTCTAGAAACACTTACCATAGTTAATTTTCTATGTTAATATTAATAATAGTTAATATTAATAATATTAATGTCATAGTAATATTATATTTTTATATTAATACATTAATATTAATAATAGTTAATATTCAGGATAAAATCAATTGATATCAGTGCTTAACAGAATAGGTTTTGCAAGACAACCCTTATGGTAAGGAGTAGATGGGTGCTGGGACATTAAAAAGAGAAAAAGTAGTTATAGTGAGGATGCTTATGTCTGCTCTGTTTGTCTGACCTGTTGTCCAGAGGTTTATGGATTTCTTTTCAGGGGTCAAGAAGAATAGCTTGGATAACATACTATTTAAAAGTTGGCTTACATTTATAGTATCAGAATATTCTGACATTTTAAAAGCCTTCCATCTGAGAAAAGATGGAAAATACTTATTTAGCTGTTCATCTGAACAAACAGTGGGGTCATGCAGTTAGATGTGATTGCCTGGTAGGATACGGAAATTTCTTCATCTCACAAGAGAGACAGAGTGCCACACATAAAGTTGTTATATCCATGATGACTTTTTTATTTCCTGTGCTTTTCCTGCAGTATCACATCTGGCACATGTTGCCTAGGCTGTTTGCACACACCAAACTTTTCTTGCTGCTGTGTCCCCAGAGTGTGCAGGTTCTTATCTGTGAGGGCTGGCAGTGCTTTATCCTGCTGTTGCTCATCAGGGCAGAGAGAGTTAGCTAGTGCCTCTTCCCTTCCATTTGTGACTGCCTAATGAGACTCAAAATATGATCAGTCACTCTGTAGATCGTGTTCAGTATTAAAAGCAAATCACTGACTGTAGGCAGGAGGTCATTCAGCATTGCCACTAACAGCTTTTGATATTTCTGCATTAAAACCCAAGCCAAGCATTATAGACACTGAACCATCTGCAGGCCTAAGTAGGCTTATTGTTGCTTAACTTCTTAGTGCAAATGAAGAGGTCTGTTATGTGCTTCTGTCTGCTTTTGTGTGAATCCTCTGCTGCTCTCACTGCTGTGTCAGAGTTGAATGAGATGCAAAGAGGTTCTTTTCTTTTATTAAGTGTGTGTTGCTGCTCTCTGCTCCCTTGTGATCTGCAACGTGATCTGACAATAAAAGTGATGGCTCTTCATAAGAGAATGTCAATAGTTTTCCAGAATAGCCTATTGTCCCTGTAACCCTCCTCCCAGTGGTTCAGCTGTCTGTGATCCAAGATCCAGCAATGTCTGTGCAGCCCCAGCTCAGACTTCTGAGAAACCTGCTGACCTGATGGCAAGAGCTGGAAAAGCCTACACAGAATAGAGCTGTGCAAAGAAACAAGGTGAAACTGCAGAGATAAGGTTGGTGAGAAGGGCATAATTGGCAGCTCAAGGATTCAAAAAAGAAGAAAACAAGAGCTAAGATGGCAGCTCTGCAGCACCAAGGTTCAACCTGTCCCAAGGACAAATAGAAAAAAGCCTCCTCACATCATCTTCCTGGCTGGCAAATGTTGTTTGGAGCACTCATCTGGAGTCATTTCTGGAGCAGTGAACTTCTCAAGGGTTGGATTGGTAGCTCATTATTCCTAGCAGTGGTTCCTGTGTATTGGACAGTAGTGAGCTGGTTTGTACTTTTACGTGGCATGTCCCCTGCTTCCTGAATCTCTTTGTGCCTGATAGAAGTTGCCTAAGTGACCCAGAGTGTGAGTGTTATGTACTCAATAATTTGACTGCAGAGCAAACTGCATCAAATCATGCCTTTGGTTTATCTAAGCTGATTATCTCATGCCTCATCTTTTTTTCTCCTTTTTAATTCCTACTTCTCCTTCGAGATGCGGCCAGGTTATTAAAAATAATCTCAGACCTTTTGTGCTTTTAAAGCTCAGTGAATCACCGCTGGCTTCTGCAGCTGCACTGCCTCTTTGTAATCCAGGCCTGATTTTTGAGATGTGGCTTTATTTCCAAAGCATTGGTGAATGCAGGGAAGGTACAAAAGGGACAGATGCTGTATTTGAAACTTTCCTGGCAGTGTCAGAACTGAGAAGTGGTTTTATAAACAGTTAAATGAAATAGTTTTGTAGGTGCAGGAACTTGCATAAGGACAAGGGCTGCCTAATGCAGGCAGTGTCAGAAAATACACTATGAAAGACTGGGTGAAATCTGAGATATTTTATTTAATAGTAAAATTATGAAGGCTTAAACAGAAGAGCAAAGTATTTTGTTCTTGATGTGGAGCAGGTCTAACCTTCTAGCTGTGGTGATGTTGGCTATATAGTGTATGAAGTGTAAAGTGCATTTCCACCTCCAGCACTGCCACACAAGCCAAGTTTGCAACAACTTTCCAAAGTTAAGTCTTGCCTAAGGTTTCTGTAACAGAGACTTCATCAGGACAGCACTCACTACTGAGTCAGGCTGGATTGCTGAGCTGAAGGTACTTCATTGCCAAAATCTGCCACTGATGGCATCTGGCACAGCTATGGAAGCTTGCTGAAGGTGTGATACATGATATATGTTATTAACCTAAACAAACTTTAAGGGCTCTGGAGCTAAAGGATTCTTATAAGGGAGCAGTCATATAATTTCTCTCAGGTGGAAAAAGCCCTAACTAAATGCCAGCTTGTCTGACTAGAATTTAAGAGAATTTATGGTACCAAACTTCTTTTGTTGAAGGTCTGATGGAAAACTGGGAGATACAGGCACAGGAGGCTGCCAGAGAGCATTTTCTCCCAGAAGGTTATCCAAGACAAGACTAAATGCTTTCCAGTCACAGACTGAATCAAGAAAAGTGTTACGTGTTGTAGCCTGAAAAAGCTGATTGCAAACACTAGAAGTTGCACATCCATTGCCAAAATTAAATATATTCTCCCTATTCACACACTTCTCTAGAAATTAATTCTCTTTCTCATTTGTAGGTCCTATATTTGCTTCTTAATAGTGAGGTCAGAGAGTGAGAATGTGACTTCTCATAAATTTTGATCTGTTGTTTTCTAGCTGCATTTAGGAGCCAAATAACCTAGACATTTGAAACTCTCTAGATCAGATTATCATTACCTGCAACTCAATGGCTGTTCTTTTAGCTGGACACAGAACAATTATGTTATTGCCTCTGCTTAATTCTGCCTTAATTTCTTGCATGTTTCTATGTCCAGAACTATTTCCCATGTATGAATTCCCATTCGAATTTATGCCAAATTCTGCTCATTTTGATGGTATCATAGTTTGTCCATACAGAAAATATTATTTATATAATATAAATAAGTTTTAACAGATATATACAGATATATATACAGAATATACAGAATCTTCCATATAAATATAGATATCTGTGAAGAAACTTCTGTTATGCTGCTTCATCCACTCTGTTTTAGTTCTTCTATTAAACTTCTGCTGTGTTGATTTTCCGTAACTTTGAGTGTAATCTTTGAATTTCTAACTCTATAGAAAAACTCTGAACATTTCTGAAGGCAGATAAATCAGACTGGTTGTAGGGAAGGAGGTTTTACAATCTATTTGTGCTGAGATATGTTCTAGCAGAGGTTAAACTGGACTATAATGTGAGGAGGCAGAAAGCTGGCTTGTACCTTTAGGGACAGCTGGTGAATTCTGGCATGCCTGCTTGTGCACTATTAGCACTGTTTAAATATATAATGACATTAGATCCTGTTGCCCCTCTTTTAACCTTATCTTTGTTAAATGCTGCTTCAGAAAAGATCCTTCCCTCCCCCCAGTGTTATTATACATCAAATTTATTAAGATCTGAAGAAATACAGGAGAAAACACCTGGAGAGAGAAGTCAGGGAAAAAATAGAGATTAATGGTAAGGTAATAAGGAAATAGAGGTCATAAAAAAGAAATCAAAGGATGGGAAGAATATCAAGGATATAAAGAATTGTGTTGTCAGTTGCCATGTTGTGTGTAAGGTGTGCTCAGAAACTGCAAAGCAATAGTTGCAAGTAAGGTATATTGTGACAGCATTAGAACCTGGAGAGGTGGAAAATGTCCTGTGTTTCCCTGTATTTACAGTATTAGGTTGATGCAGACCTTTTACTGCCATTCTTCGCTATAATTGATGCCATTTTAGTTGTCATTACCTTGGGATTTTTAAATCCCATCATCATTTTACTCCATTAATACTGCTTAGCAATACAAAGGATTTTTGCAGCCTTCTTTCTAGTTCATCTGTTGCAATTCAAAGCACACCGAATTTCAAAGGCATATTGAAATTTGGACTTTTTGAGATAGTCTGTGGCAATAATTGCCTAGTGATGCTCTCCATGGATGAACAGCTGGTTTCAACTTCTGTTCCTTGACAGATGGACTTTTGGAGATTAAATAATCTGAGGAGCTGCCAGGGGAAGCTTGGGGGTGCACATGCTCCTCCTGACAGACACTAGGAGCCATGGGGCAGCAGGACTGGGTAGGGAGAGGCCCTGATCTGGGTGCCCAGAGCTCAGAGGCTTGAAGGAACCTCTGGCTCAAGCACAGGAGCCCCCCCAGGAGCACAGGATGTACAGGCAGTGCTTCCATCAGAGCTGTGCACTCCAGGCATCCTGCCTCTGGCGTGGGAGCCACGGCCACTACACTCACAGGCTCAGAGCAAATGGACTTGCTGCTTTAAAAACATCTATGGGCTCCCACGTGTCAGAAGGCCCTTCTGAGGCCTGGTTTCATTAAGATAAATTGTGTGATGTGTTGTAATTTAAAAGCACTATGTTGTTTGACAAAAGGGTTTTGTTTCCCCACAGTGCTGAAGCAGCTCCTACTTGCAATGAGGAAAAAGTGGAATTTAAGCTGCTTCTGAGGGACAGAATAAGACTAATGAAATCATGTCAGGTAAGAAAAACACACCAGCAACCTAAAATTGGTTCTTGTTTCTTTAGCATTTGTTTCGAAATGACCAAGTAATTCTGGCTGTAGAACCAACATGACACAGGAGATGCATGAGGTGTTTGTGGACTCTCAGCACTTTTATAAAAGTTTCAGAAAAATACACTGTTAAGCTTCTATATTGTCAGAAAGGGAAAGGGATCTATCCAGGTAGGAGAGAGGAGGTTTCTATCCACTGTGAAAACTCTGTTATAAATACATCCTAAACTTGTCAACCTGAAAGAACCACATCACATAAATTGAAATAAACCTTGCATACAGAAATACACTTTTTTTTATGTTGCCCACAGCATTTACTATAATTACTTACTCAGAGAAGCAAACTGTAGATTGCAATAGCTGTGTACATTTTCTCAAGACCATTTTGGTTTTGGGAATGTAAAGAATTAGGAATTTAGAATGAATAAAATGTGTGTATGATACTAACTTGGGAATTGTTTCCATTTAAATTATCATATGAAAACCAGTTGTGAGAGGAGTGAAATTTTGGGATTCATTATTTTAAATGTTCTTAGGTGTATACTCCTGGATACACTGCTGCATCCTTTTATACAGGTAGGAAAGAGAGAAAATATTATATATTATGTGTGTGTATTGTTTGATAGCAGGAAAGTACCTGTGTAGTCAAGAGCTGTGAAGAGGCAGGGATACAAGAATTGGTTTTGTTGCTAGAACTGATGTCTTAAACTTCAGATACAGGGCTAGAATTCCAAATTTACAAACCTTTTTGAGTGTCTGTACCATGAGACTTTGTCCAGATTATCTGTGCTTTACAGATATCTTTTAATTTCTGCTGCACTTTTGTTTGGGAAAAAAAAAAAAAAAACCAAACTTCTCAACGAAACACCAAACCAAGAATCAAGGAAACCATCACAGTTTGACTCAGGCTCTGAAGGATTTTGTAAGAGACATGACTGCAGAATTTTGCTGGGAAAGCTGAGTAGGGACAGGGGTTTACAAAGACCCAGCTGTTTCTGTCTGGGAGTTTGTTTCCCCTGTAAGAATTTTGGCAGTCTGTGTGCTAAGCAGCCACATGCTGCCATCTACTGACAACAGGCCCCTGCAACAAATAGTGTCACAGAGTTCCATAACTTCTTCAAATTCATACACTGTAGGAGAAAACCCAGTAACTGAAATACAAAGTCGAACAAAACAAAAGAAAATTGTTTGGCGTAAAAAAAACTGCAATGAAAGTGGGTGAAACAAGTACTATAAATTTGTGTGTACAATTCTACACAACTCCTATATATGCAGGGTGTAAAACTTGTAGCAGTTCACGTGAGAGTAAAAATATGAACAAGAAGAAACAATTTCTTTATAAATAAGTTTCATGTCTTTCCCAACACACTGAAAACAAGAGAAATATTCTGCATTTCCCTCAAGGAAAATACTTGAGATTGAGATGGTTCTACAATTGTGCAAAGGGGACAGTTGTGACAACGTGTGCAGGTCACAGGACTTAGCATGAAAGAGATTCAGTGGGAAAAATGACATTTGTAATCCCCTCTGACTGTTTTTAATTTCTCATACTTGGATGAGTAGTGTGTCTTCCCACTTTTAACTCTCTCTTGGGACCAGGTCTGTAAGGAAGGAGGGCTTGCATATATGATATGCAGTCAACACATCATCTGGGGAGAACATGAAAGCAGCAAGCACTCCTCAGTGCTTTTAATGAAGTGTCCTGAAAACTGTTTTTCAGTCCTTGACCTGTTTTGGTTTCCCAGGCTGCTGTACAAGATGCTAAGGCAGGGAGTGGGAGGAAAGATGCTCTGTTTCTATGAGAGTTCCCTGCTAATTTTTCCTAAATATTTTGTATGTGAATAAAGGAATAGAAGCAGCTTTTCTTTCATTTCAATGAAAAAGGTACCTATATAAAAATCCTGACAAGTGGATGTTGACCAGACAGTAAAATCATTCTGTTTATGGTCACTCCTGCCATCTGCCATTGGAGAGCTGATGTAGTTGCACTTCCAGAAGAGGAATCCTTCTCCAAACTGGTGAATGTGAAACAAGCATTTTCCTAAAGCAGCTTAAAATCCCTGTGTTCAGTTGAATATTTGTTGCCATGAAGGTCACATTCTGTCCTGTGTCTTGTTTAGGACGTATCCATTTTTGGAGCTTCCTATGCACATGTGAATGTATGTTTTTGAATGAATACATGCCATGCTGGCACATGTTCTCCTATAATTTAAAACAGTAAATTTATTTGCTAAAATTTATAGTTCTGACCAACGAGGAACACTGGCAAGCACTTTAATGAGTAACCTTCAGTGGTTTTTTCCTTATCTCAATCAGAATACCATTACAAACACAAACTGTATTTTAGACAGCAGTAGATAATATCTGTGGTTGGATAGAGGAGTAAATTCTTTGATGCAGATAAAAGATTAGGTATAAGACTGGTAGGCTGACCTTCCTTTGATGCATGTTGGCTGCCTATTAATTTTTGGTGTTATTTTACCATGCCAACACCTGGATTTTGTGACACTACTTTACAACTGGGTGTTGATAGTGTCCAGTATGTAGTCTGAGACCCAGGTGAAAGTTGGAGGATTGGAAACTGGACCTGCAAGTGCTCAAAGTTTGGTGGAGGAAAGGCTGAACAGAAAGAGGAATGGGATCTGCCTCTTCCTGTGTTTGTAAATGCTGCCAGCATGGTTTGTAACCTTTGTGTAACCAGAATTGTTTAAATTCCTGACACTTCTGGCTGCCTGTAGACTGCCAAATCGCAGCAGTGACCTGGGAAAGGTGTTGGTTATGTTTATCCCTTTTTGGTGGCTTTCCCTTCCACCCTTGTTTGGCTAAAGGAGCACAACAATTCCTGAATGATAGCCAAGCTTTTCCATAGGAACTCAGCACTACTATGATCACCAGTTATCCATGGCTGTGTCCTGATTCAGTTTCAGAGTAGAATTGCCCAGGACCTGTGGACTGCTCAGTAGGCAAACCTGGCTTGCATCCCAGTGGATTTCTGTGTATTTGTTTGTGTCTGTTTGGAGGTTAAAAATTCAGAGATGTCTGAATGGGAGCAACCTGCTGCCCTCAGCAGAGATGCCTGCACTGCTGTGCCATAAAAAGATCCTTTTGCTTGTCCAATCCTTTGGCCCCTTGCTTTTCTTCCTGCTAGAATCTGACTGTTGGAGTTCCCTATATAAAGTTTATCACTTTATTCAGACTTTCAGGGTGAGGGTGAGGACATATGAGTATCTTCTCTACTCTTTTTGAGTGAAGTCCAAAAGTGGATGGCACCTGTTTGCTAGATCTGGATGGGCTGCAATCCAAGTTGATATTTGATGGAAATGTCAGGAACAGCTGATCTGGAAGCAAGGACTGTCAAAACAGTCATGGCTTACAACCTTAAACCCATTTTTAGCACCAAACAAATAGTGTTCTGTTATACTGAGCAACAGCAAGCCTCCTGTTTTCTTTCTGTGATTTTGTCTTGAAATTTTGTTGTGAACTGTTATCAAGTACTGCTGCTTTCAAATGTCAAATGCATGTACTGGTACAGTCATAAAATTAAGCCTTGATCTGAACCTGCCCTACACCCAAACTCAGGTCTGGTTCAGGCTATTTCTGATGAACAAAAATAGTAGGAGTTGGATTATGAAAAAGATACAAACTTGTTCTAAATTGGCCTCTTACTGAAGAACATTCTGAAAGAAGTTGAACCCTATGCCACGATTCTTGTAAGTCTTGCTATAAAGGTACAGGTCAGCCAGGTACAGAAACACACAAGGTTTTACTGCTGTGCCCAGCCCTAAGTAATATCAATATGACTTTGTTCTGTATTAGAGCCTGTGCTTTCTTATGCTGAATATTTCCTCAGCTTTTGTATGTGGCATCATGGGAAAATAAAAAGTATGAGAGATGCCATGGTGGTGAAAATTTTACAGAAGTGTTGCTATCTTGTCTGATTTTTATCAGACCTTTGGATACTGGGCTGGTGGGCTTCTCTGGTAACAAGGCAAGCTCCTTGTATTGCTAATCAGGTTTTAAGCTGAGAGTTTGGTTAAATTTATGAGGCAGAGTATTTTATTGATGGAAGAGCTTGCCAGACCTCTTTGGCAATGCTCTCTTTTCACTTAAAGACCTTGGTGTAAATCTTTTTAATGCGTCAGCTACAAAAAAAATCTGAAAGGAACTTTCCCCACTTCTTACCATTGCACTATCATCTGTGTAAATCATCTTGCTTACTCATTCTCTTAGCTACTTTAGATTGTTAGTCTTAATGACAGGACTGCAGTAAAAGTGGGGGGAAAAAAGTATTTTAAACTGTCATTAGTCCATAAAACTTTGATCATTTATAGTAAGTGGGAATTCATCTTGGACTTTTAAGAGAACGGAGAGGTCAGCCAGAGCATCCCTACTCAGTTGTGCACCTGTGTAATGAAGCACACCCCAAGGGAAAAATAGAAGATGGAAATGTAATTATTAAATGTTCTAAGACTTAGATACAGCTAATTTTTAATTTATAATATATGATGCAAGAATAAGAACTAAGGGTTTTTCTCCTTGAACTTTAACTGTACTTGAGAATTGCATATTTAGAGTTATTTTAGTGGCCCAAATTTTGCAGTAAATAATTTCAGAGTTATGATTGTTATCATTCAGCAGTTCCTGAAATGTAAATGCTGTGCTTATTGTAGTAGTGCAAAAGGACTTCTTGATTTATATTCAATACTTATATTTCTGTTTAATATCTGTGACAATGTGCGGGAAGCTCTTGCAGGGTGAATGTGGGTGCAGTGCAGAGAAATCTTACAATAGCATTAACATTTTTCTAGTTAAATCTTTAGAAAAGCTTTTAGTGAGACAGCAAGTCTTTTCTGGACCTTGTGCTATATTGACATGAACTTCAACCACAGCCTCTTTGTTTGACAAGCTTTACTGCTATTGATAAACTGCAATGCATGACCAGACCAAAGTATTCTAAAAGGAGATTTTTGCTGTAGTTTTTAAGATATATCAGTTGACAGGTTAAGAGTTGGTCACTTGAAATGCCAATACTTTATACATTAATCTCTTTGAACTTTCAGATGAATTTTGGATTACCTTAAAACATTTAAGTACTGCTGAAGTGTGCAAGTGTCTTTCAATTAAAAGACTTTCAGAGTTCAAAGCACTACATAAGTATTTAGGAACCTGTCTCTTAAAACTGAGAGGGGTGTATTGTGACCATTAATGAATATAAGTTGTTTTATGTACTGAAGTATTGGGCTAGAAGTATGTGTGCATTCTGGTTGGTTTGTTGGTTTCTTTTCTTTTTAATACATATATTTTATAGCAAACCTGTAGATTCCTTCCTGCCATTCTGTCAAGCATTACTCCTGTTCACTCAGTGACTTTATCCCACTCTTTCCAAAATCCATTTAGACTATTTTTATTGTGCTTAGTTTCAGCACAAAGATATAATTGTTATAGTCAGATGAAAATCTGATTATCCCTTTTAAATGAGTAGAATATATAAAATACACTGTTATACCTGCTACAAAAGATTGATTTTGGGATGCTGCTGGACTTTGTGTAGCCAGTGTATTTGTGAAACAGTGCAGCATGAGACTCTGGTATTCTGCACTTTCTTTTTGCTGTTCCTCTTACATAAAAATCAACAAGGTTTAACAGGAGTAACCATCCATGCAGAACAAAACAGCACATGGATGATCTTCCTTAAACAGTCACTCAAGTTTTGGGCAAGTGCAGGCATTGTTTTGAGCAGAACAGTACATGGTGTGCACTATGCTGAAGAGCTTTGCCATGTTTCTCTTTCCCTGATCATTTATAGGAAGCCAGGTTGCACAAAAGAAGAGGTGAGCACTGGGTAAATATCCTTATTGAATCTCAACCTGGATTATGAATAATTATTTTGAAGTATTAGAACTAAGTTTACAATATATGCATTTCAAAGGTCTTGTTCCTAGCTTGCTTTATTTAGCATTCTCACAAACAGTTTTTATTATTGATTTTGTTGTTATGTTTTCCTACAAGGTTTACTAGATGTACTGGAGGTGTCCTTCATACAATTTCATTTTCTTTTATTGTCTCCCCTAGGACATCATTATCCTTTGAATAGGCACAGAAAACTCTGTTCTCTTTCTCTTCTTTGGATTTATTCCATACTCTTTATTTCTATTTGAATGACAAGATTGGTCAGGGAATTCAGAATCAAGACTTTGTTTCACATTCTTTTCTTTGCCCAACTGTATTGCAACAAATATTATCCTCAAGGTATTTAGTAAAGTGAGATAGGAATGCATCCTGACAAAACAGTAAGGCCACAAGTGAGTGGCTGGAGTGCATCAGATCACAAAATGGTGTGAAAATGTTCCTCAGCTCGAAGGAGATGGTTTGGAAAGGTTTGCAGTCAGAATTGCTTTGTGAGGAGGAAGCAGTCAGAATTAGAATAAGATATCCACAAAGTAGGAGAAAACTCTTTTGAGGTTTATTCTTCTTGTGGATCCCTTATCCTTTTCTCTCCTATCTTTGTGTGTAGTCTGAATCCTACTTTGCATTTATTAAGAAAACTCTTTTAAAATGAAGTTATATCCAGCGGTGCAAGCAATTTCATTTCAGTCATGGAAAAGAGAACAAAAGAAAGTCTTTTTTCAGCTTGTTTATCCCAAAGGGATGGATGGTTTCTGCCATGGTTTCAGGAAAAAGAGATACTTGAATGGCACATTTACTACCGACCCTAAGATTTCAATGAATTTAAAAAAAGAGAAAGAAACAAAATTAAAGAAGAAAAACCTTTAAATTAAAAAGCTGAGCAGGAAGAACTTTTCATCCTCATTTTATTTGTTCTCTAAAGCTTTGACTCCTGGAAAGAGAAAAAAAAAATCCATATTTCATCTGGAGTAGGAATAAAAGAGAAAATTGTCAGACCTTTCAAAAAAAACCAAACCAAAAGCAAGCTGAAAGGCATCCTCTTAGTGCAAGATGTCAGAGATGAACCTTAATTGCAAGGATGCAAACAACAAATTGCAGAGCTGCTTGAAATTGGTGCATCACATAAAAGCAGCGTCAGACTGTGCCATTGCAAAGGGTCTTTTCTTTAGTTTTAATTTTTTTTTAATATAAACCAGGTTTACCCAGATTTAATTGTATGCTGCTGGTCCTGGTTTAAGCCATGAACTCTCACTCTACTGGAAGCATCGGAGAAAGGTTTAAGTGAGATGCACTTTTAGCAAAACACTTGCTGTTCCTCTGCTCTGGTATTGTGTCAAACCCCTGATGTTTACTGCTTTATTATGCATTTGTGTTTGAACGAGCAGCTTAGCGAGGCTCCATCTGCTCCCTTCTGGTGGAGCCCAGGAGGATGTGAAGGATTCGCTTTCAGTGTTTGAAGAGTAGTAGATGACTCCAGTGCTGTGGCCAACACTGCCTTCCCTCAGTCCATAGCTCTGCAGATTAACTGGCATTAGTGCAAGCATTCACAGCTGCACATGGAATATTACAGAAAACACCAGGGCTCCCACTTTCATATGCTCATTTGCCTACAAATATGGGTAGAATCTTGTTCTGGTTTCCTTTTCTCTTCTTTTTCTTCTTTTTTTTTTTTTTTTGGTCCCCTTTGTATTTTCTCTCTTGAGAACACGTACAAGTAAAAGCTCTTCTGGTCATTGTACGGGACGATCTTTTTTATCTCCATTTATCTGCATTATTTCAAACCTTTCAAAGTGTGTTCTAAAGACTCACAAACTACTGAGGTCATAGTCATGAATTTGTAGCTCCCAAGTGACTCCGTTCAACCTTTTAAAACACAGGGCATTTTCTCTTTTCAAGCCTGAATTAGGTTTGTTAGAGAAATCACGCTATCAGACTTTATTAATGGTGACTGTTGGACATGCTCAAATTGAGAGCATCAAGCTTTACTTTCACTTTGGGTTCAGTAATATCCATTCCTCAGTCTCATTGCAGTTCAATATCTTTACTCAGACCTTGAGTATGGTCATCTTGGTGAGTATTCAGAGATTAATTTGGGTGTCTCAGTCTAGAACTGTAAATTGATGCTTATTTCCTTGTTCTCTTACATATTACTGAAGAATATTTCTATATTTTGCTGCAGACTCTCATTCTGTGTAATTTTTTATAGTTTTCACCATTTTCTCTTGGATCACATTTGATCCTGAGAAGGAAGCAGTTTTCTTTGCTGAAAGAAAGGTCTTTTTTTGTTTTTATTCCCTGTAGCCTCTGCATATTTATAACACCATTCTGGGGTGTGTTTAGCTCAGTGTGAGACTCTTTTTTACCAGCTTTTAATCTTTACTTGAAACAGAAGTGCCAAGTATATTTTGAATTTAAACCCCTTCTAAACCTAACATATGGTTTTGGCCCACTAACAGGTAGTAGTTTCAAAAGGTTAAGCTGCCTGGAAAATGTGACAAGATGTACTTATAAAATTAAGGATGAATCTGGCCTGTATAAATTCAGGTTTTTGATGTACATTTTAAATGTACCACATCATGCAATTTTAAATCAGTCTTCTATGCTGGCATCCAGAACTGGCATAGATGGCAGGCAGCTGCTGAGTCCAGCTCTTGTTTGTTTGTACTCCTGCAACCTTTACAGAAATGTCATGGCTGGGCACAGTGTTTGGTGCATTTGAAAGAACTCTTCTTCCTCTGAAAGGAGGCATGAAGACTATCTCAGAATTAAATGGATTTTCCCACTTTGGCCCAGATCTTGGCACAACTGGTGCTGTGATTCCAGCCTGAGTCTTCAGCCAGTCTGAAACCTCAGCTCATGTTGTGACCTGCATTGCACAAGCCCTGTGATATTGGGGTGTCCTGGCTGCTACCAAACCACTGATCTTCCACATGCTGCTTTCCTTCTGGCAGTAATTCAGTTCTTCCTCACTGAGGAGGGACACAGACCTCTCCTCCCTCTGTGCTCCTGAAGGAGAGGCCACCAGCAGGGAAGGAGAGGCCACCAGCAGGGAAGGAGAGGCCACCAGCAGAGGGAATCAGGCTCGGTGCTGAGGCACTAAAAGTATGCCTGTGCTGGCTTTGAGGGAGAAACAGGAATTCCACCAACAGCTACCTAATTTCATCCTTTGGCTGACTTGGCTTTGTCTGATAACACCAGGAGAGGCAGCAAAGTGTGGTTTTGCAGCATGCTGGGACACAATCCAATTCTGGATGGATTCTGTGTACTGCTGCAGGGAGCTGTCGAATTGTTGTGCCATTGCTGGTTGTACTATTTTGCTTGAGGATGTGTTCAGGTTCTGTCTAAACAATAATTAAATTTCATTTTCAGGGGGTGGATGAATGTGTGGAAGGAGAGATAAAATAATCAAGGACACGATTATTCACAAAATCAATAGAAATTCTAATAGTCTTATAAAGTACCACTTCATTTCTTTCATAAAGCTGCTGGATTGTTCATATTTCATATTTTTCTCCTGTACAGGTCAATGAAATTTTAGGTAATTAAATACACTTTTTCACTCCTACTGGCCTTCAAAGGCTACTGTACATCACCAATTTATATAAACTACACTTGCACAGGCTATTTTTAACTTTCCATACTTGACCAAAGTGCCTGGCTGTTGACCTTTGCAGGGTCACACCTGTGCATATTCCTGAGTAATAGCCAATTTGTGGCTCTGATCTGTGTTCTACATGTTTGATTAAACCTGCAAGCTAATCTGAGTTAATTTTATTTGAAGATACAGAATTATTTTTGTTGGGAGATCAGGGAGGTTTGTGTTAACAAATCAGAAATTTTTGCTGGGACTCACAATTGCTGTGCCTGACAATTTAAAGATGAAATATCACTATTCTATTATTTTGTGACTTTTTTAATACTAAAATTTATTTCAGAATTGCAGCACCTCCATATATATGAAAATCTACAACAGTGAAGCTGTTAATTTAAAAATATTAAACCTTGATAATTTCAGTGCAGTATAACAGATTAAAATTTATCTTCATGCATGTACTAATGACACCTAATTATTAGATACCCTCTGGTATTGTCTTCATTCACTTAAAGTGAATGTCTAAATGGATTATATCGTATATAAAATATTTT
The DNA here is from genome assembly GCA_013399835.1 of Leptocoma aspasia. NCBI lineage: Eukaryota > Metazoa > Chordata > Aves > Passeriformes > Nectariniidae > Leptocoma > Leptocoma aspasia. The sequence goes on along the minus strand of VXAX01002977.1, from coordinate 1,055,761 downwards.
CAGATCATCTATTCAACTATGAATTCATCTCTTTCCACAGGTCTACTTGCCAGATAGAAACAGACCCCAAAATAAAAGCATGTAATTCAATTTCTGCATTTTAATTTTACATCCAATTATAAAGTGCAGAATGATACAAAGATTAACATACAGAAATATATTTTTTTCATGAGCTATTAAGCATCAAGTTATTTAATGAAATGCTGGGGTATGAAATGGGCAGAACACATCGTCCAACTAAGGCAATAGACTGCAGCACTGCTGTTACTGTCAGTCATGGGTTTAAAATACTCCTCATCACAAGCCTTTCTGTCAGCAACCTTGAATTAAATTCCACAAAGCTCCTAATTAACACAGAAATGTACAGTAGCCTCCTGGAACTGGAGATTTGTTAGTGTATGAAGGACTTGCTAAATCCTGCATTGATTTATTTAGAGATGAGCACCTAGAGTAAGAGCTGCAAGTTAGTGTGTGTATTATTGTTACTCATATTATGCTGCCTGCATTAAAATTATTTCTTTTGGCAGTGTGAAAGCAAAACAAACAACAAGCCCTCATAAAACTGGATGATTTCTTTTTGCTAGACTGTGAACAGCTATCCAAGAGCCATCTGCAGAGGGCTCAGGCCCCTCAGAATATTGAATGCTTCAATTTCCTCTCTGTTACTACATCCCAGTGCTCAAGGCCACTTCAGTGCCTATTTGTCATGCTTGTGAGCACCTGAAATCTGATTTTTCTTACTCACCGTGCAGCCTCCGCTAACACCAATACAGAAAGATCCATAATGGGATTGGAAAGTTTAGTGAACACGACACTTAATCAGTGCCATGAAATTTGTTTTAGCTATACTTTCATATACAATCAGAACAAGAGGTACTGTTTTAATTTTCCAAGGTGACACAAAGTTATTAGAAACCTATCCTTACATATTGAGGCAAAGTGGGCTGTAGGTTTCATTTCTACCTAAAGTGGGAGCATAATGGAGTACCAATCCTGAAAAAAGATTGGGACTGGGACATTATCTGGTGTAATATTCCAATTCTGCTTGGTAGTTGACTTGACAGGGATTCACAAGGAAGCTCAAACCATGTACCATATGTCAACAAGCAGCCAAACAGAAGGATTTTTGTTATTTTCCTTGGTCAGCACTGAGATTTCCCTTTTCCTTCCAGGCTCCTGAGCTCTCCCTCTCCCTCCCAGGCCTGTGTGTGGCTCAGCTGCTCTGCTGACATTTGGTTGTGGAACAGCAGTTGTGTGTTGGGGACTTGCTCAGTGGAAATTGCAGAATGTGCTGGTTTTGGCTAAGTTACTGAAACCTGCATTTCGGTTCTATGTTTCTTGGTTTTTAAACCTTGTTTCTAGGTTTCTTGGGAGTAGAAAAAGGAACAAACACACCGAGCAGAGTGTCTTTCCCAGCTCCTCCTGCCTGTACATGCCTGGTCTTGTTCAGCAGGGGTGGAGGAGGATACTCTTGTGTCTTTGTGGAAGCAAGCTGGGAACAGATATTCTCTGTTCATCACTTCTTAGCTGATATCCAGCCCTTCAAATTATTGTGCATTATTTCTCAATTTGGAATACACAAAGGTGGTCCCTCTGTTCCTGCTCCTTTCCTCACTGGTCAGTTCTTGTGTGGTTCAGGTAATGGTTGAAGCGCATGCGCAGAAGGGGGTTTGTGCATGTGTGTAGATGTTGATCTTTGTATGCATTGTGATTTTTATTCAGCATCTGAATCCTAGCAAATTTTCCCCCACAAAGCCCTAGTTTATTTTCAAAGATCCAAATCTTGTTGAAAATCAGCTGAGTTTGGATATTGAGAGGTAAGCTCCAGCAATTCCCCACAGTACAGTTTTAGGTGGTTTTGTCTTTGCCTGTGGCAGAGTAAGGGACTAGCAGAGCTGGCAAAAGGAACCAGAGCCTTACCCACAGGAGCCAACTGTCTAATCCATTCTTTGAAACTGCTACTGATATATTTTAAGCTGTTTTCTCAGTCCAGGAGCAGTGGTACATACAAGATTTGATCTGTTTCTGCTGGTACAGACAGAAACTTTCAGCAGATGGAGGTGGTGAGCAACAAATTCTGAATCACTGGTTCAGCAATTGCCAACCTTGTCTTTTAACAGCTTTGATTTTCTGCATTACTTTGACTCTTAATATTTCTTCTTTTTTTAAAATTTTTTCTCTTAATTTCTGGCATCTGTTAAACTTCTTGTGAAAGAGAAGCAGATCTGGAGGGTAATGGAGTGAAATTATTAGCCTTTTAGAATCAGATGATAATGAAGCCAACATGAGAAAATCACTAACTATAAATAATGCCAGTGAAAATAAATTCACTAATTCTTATTTACATTATGGAGACTTTTGGACCCCTTTGTACTCTTTGAGTCCATAAGATCTCTGAAGTCCATAATGGAAATGAGAATAGGCCTTTTAAATAGTTTTAATTAAGCAGTTTAACCACCTTAATTAAAACATTTCAAGAGCGGCGGTGTTTTCCTAACGGTAGTGATAGTTCAAGTAATTTTCCCTGTGTATTTCCCGTCCTGGGGAAAGCTGGGCCATTTGAGGAGAGGCAAACACACCAAGATGGCAGAGAGGAACAATTCTTGCAGAGAAGGGGATCTGCTCATTTGCAGTAGGTTGGTGACAGCTGCCATGTGCCAAAGGATTGTCTGGTGTGATGGAGGACACGGCAATGTTGCGGCATTTGCTGGAATGCAGAGGCTCCCCATAACGAACATTTTGTTTCTGCTCCGTCTCATTGCAGAGGCTAAAATAAGCACTAACATGGTTCATGTAGCAGAAAAGTGGTCTTTGATTTTCCTCCTGCCTCTGGCTGGTTTCAGCTCCGTTTTGTGCAGCTCAGGAACGCTGTGGGCTGCTGCTGCTGGCCGTTTCTCTTTGGGTCTGTCTTTGGCCACTGCCCGTGCCTCAGTGGGCCTGACCTATGCTTGGCTGCTCCAGGGTTGGTGTTTCACACTGCTGTAGATACTGAGCATTCCAGAAACTGCCTCTTACATCAGCCAGAAACTCTCACTTAGGCTGTTATCTTTCACAGCACCTGTTATTAAAGCCTGTCTTTTCCACTCAGGTTTTCTTTGAGCAGTGTGGCAAATAAAAATAATCGGTTGCAGTGGTAACAAAACAACACACAGTAGGGCCTTGCTCCCTGCAGCCTGGTGCCTGTTTCCCGTGGATATATCTTGAATCACTTTGTTATACCTCTTACCACGATGCTAAAACTTCTATTGTGCATTTCTGATTGTCTAATTGTGGTATATGCATGTATTTAGCATATTCTCAGGCTCCAATCATTAGCAGCACCACAGGTTCTTTAAATGTTACCCTTGAAAACTTCAGGGTCTCATAACTTCTTTTTATACTGCTGCTGGTGTCTTTGGGAGACATTTATTAGTTAATAAGATACAGATATCCTCTTTCACTGCTACCTAGTTTGGCATTCACAGTCATCTCAGGTCCCTCTCTATCATTTCATTTGCACAGACACAGTAGTTAGGACTATGTACTTCTCTACTTGTAATATTCTTCTGAGTTACAACTTTTAGCAGATTTTCCACCCAGCCAGATGTTTCAGACAAAATTCAGGGAAGTTCTAATAATCATAGAAAATATTGCCAAAAGGGGTCTTGTTGAAATTTGCATCCAGTGTGGGGTTTGCTTTTCTTGTAAAGCTTGTCATGTCTGTGGTATGCAACACCTCAAAAATAATTTTGTGCTTGTTATTTTCCATGATATGTTTGTGTGGTGCGTTATTCCTGCCAGGTGTGGCACTACCAACATTTCTACATTGAAAAGCCTCTTTTTAAGAACATTTCTTGTTTTATTTTTCTAGGAATTAATCCCTGATTCTAATTGGCCCTCCAAAGTTGTCACCTGTAAATTTAACCATCATCCAAACAAATAATTAAGAACTCTATACTAATTCAGACCGGAGAGGTCCTTCTGATAGAAACAGACCCCTGCCTCTGACTGTTTCCATTTTTGGAAATCCCCTTTATAGGCCTTTTGAGTTCCTACTTTCTCCAGGAATCTTTTTTGTTCCCCTCTTGATATACATACCTGGATGCCCTTCATCTTGTCTGGCAGAATAAATCCTGACACTGACCAAAAAGTATGAGTTTTTCCTGTGAAGTCCTTGCACTTTTCTTTTTATTCTATTCTACAAACTTTCTTGCCAGAGAGGCCTAAGCTCATCATTTCATAAAATCATGGGAAAAATTAGATTAAAAACAAATTTTTGAATTATTCAATACACCTTACATTTTCAAAGCTAGCCTGACTTTAAAGTTAGACCCAACTGGGCCCTCACTCTGTCAGGTTCTGAGGCTCTCCAAGGCTTCCACAACCTCCCTGGATGACCTGTTCCAGTGCTTAACCGTGCTTGTGGGGAGAAGTTTTCTTCCTTAAATAAAAGAAAATAAGGATTCAATTATTGCAAACTGTGATTTTTACTGCTTGTGCTTTCATTGTGTGTCCGTTAGGAAAGCCTGGCTCTACCATCCCATGGAGCTGTTGTGAGACTGCTGTTGGATTTCCACCTTCTTGGCTTTCTTGTGTCCATTTTAGCCACCCCTCTTCCCACAGCCTGTCCTGGGTGTCCTGTGTTCCAACCCTCTTACTGTCCCAGTGGCTCTCTGCAGTGATTATTGTTGCTAAAGTCACCTTTGTTTCTAATATAAAGGATTAATTTGAGACTATAGAGTGAAATGATCCTCCTGCCCTTTATTTTTTACTGTTTGGTAAAGGTGTTACCCTCCTCTCATCCTGCATCTTTTCACCTGATACGGAGTTGGTATTTTAGGTTAAAATGAGCTCTGAGAGTTTGTGTTTTCTCTACTTGTCTGTTTGGAGACTTCACTTCATTTTGCTGCTTTTCATACCAAAGATGTTGTTTCCCTAGGAAAAGTGAGCTTCATGGCACCCTTTCAGGATAGAGCACAGCTGTCTGATCTTATCTGGGCCTGACAGATGCCTACCCTTCCCACCAAGCTCCACTGTCTTATTGAAAAAATTACCTGTTTCTGCAATCTTTGCATTTAAAAATGATCTGCATACATATGCTTGGAAAGTAGGGCTTATTTTAATAATGTGAAGGAAACACAATAAGATGTTGGAGAGAGATGCCATAACAAGTAGAATTACTTTTATCACTTCCTTGTTCCATCACCCATTTCAGTGTAATTGTCTTATTTGTATTGGCTTCTCCTTTGGAAGATCACATAGCAATTTCCAAATGTTTAATTAAAACCTCACAACACTTCTGCGATGTGAATGTTGTAAATGAAAGAGAGTAGATAAGGCCTTTCTAAAGCAACTTTTGTTGTAAGTATTTTGTTATGCTTTATCTCTCACCAAAACAGAGATCACTTGCTTTGGTGCACCATAGTTTACTTGTATCAAGATGTCAAATCCTTGCAAAGAGGGAGATTTTTTGGCATCACGGGGAATATCCTCCGTGCTGGGTTACTGGTTACTCTTCTTTATTCACCCATGCCTTCCCTTTCTCCTTCCTCTTCTGAGGAAGACTCTGTTTCTTGTGTCCACTTCCAAAAGTGGGGTGAATTTTCAAGGTTTCTAAAACGTTGTATTACGTTGTAAGAGCTAAAGGATTTCACTTGAAAAGAGAACCTGGGCTGCCTGGATATGAATGTATATTCAAATTTTGAGAAGGTTTTGAAGAAATACGTCCAGAGCAACCAGTTTAGTTCTTTTCACTATTAAGAAATGGCTTTTTTCCCCCTAAGCTTTCATGAAACTCTATGGTATTTTTTATCCTGGTAATAATTTTCTTTTCTTTCCCCACAATCCTCATATTGATTAGTTAGAACCATTTTTCTTCAACCTTCATAGGATTCTTGGTGTAAGAAATCTCCCAGATCTCTTGCCTTTGTAGCATGCTGTCTATTTTTGCTAATTTTATATAAATTATTTCTCCTCCTTTCTAACTTGTATTATCCAGTAGCTCTTACTATTTATCAAGATGTCATTCTCTCTTTTCGAAGGTGTTATTTAGGCTGTCAGTTTGGGTTTTTTATAAATTTTGGTGATATTCTCAACGTAGTGATAACAGTGTCCCAGTGCAAAGGCCAAAGCACAGAAACATGGCAGGGACTGCTCACACTCTGGGCTCTTTTGCTTGTCTGCCCTGATGAACTTCCAGCCTCTTCCTTTCTTCTCTCTCCATTTTGCCCATCCTCTCCCTCCCTCCCTCCATCTCCTCCTGTGTTTGGCACTTAGGATATTGTACAGGCCCCTGTTGGAATCCAGGGCACAGGGAATGTTTCTATGACAGTTTTGGAAAGCCCTGACTCTCAGCAAAACACTGCTTTTAACCTCTGTTCCAGGGAAAAAATTACCAAGGCTTTGGGAGTTAGAGAATACAGGTGTGAACTAGGTAGTAGTATGTAGTAGTAGTAGGAGTTTATCACAGGGTGAAAAATTTAGGGTTTTAGGATTTTAGTATGAGAGTGAATAGGAGACAAGATGGAGGATTTTGGGTGTTGTCTCATCTCCTTCTTGTTCTTCTTCTGCTCCATTTTCTGTAGCATTGGTGGCAAAAAGTCATTGGTTAGAGATAGTAGTTGCATAGGTGTTACGTGAGTAGATTAATAGATGTTATTGGTAGTAAAGTAGTAAAAATCAGTCCAACAAGATACGTGTTGGACTGATTAGCTTTAAAAAGTCCTTGGTTTTGGGTATCGAGGCCATTTTGCGCCATTTTGGTCCATTTTGTACCTTGCTTCTCATATGCTAAGTCTGGTGTGCAGACAGCATATCAACTTCAAGATAAGAGAAAAATAAACAGCAGCCTGAAGACCAAGGAACAGTGAGTCTTGCTTGTTTTTCATCCTTGGCAAAGAACTCACGAGAGGGAACCTCCTCCAAGGGCCCAGGGGGTAGGTTCCCAGCCGTGTGGGGTCCAACCAGAAAAAAAGAACCCCGCAGGCCCCGAGCAGAGGAGCTCACTTTTCATTTTCCCAAGCTTTCCGCCCACTTCCCTTCTCTCCTGCCAATGCACACACGTGGTGCATTCATACACATATCAGTATGCTGCTGAGATCTTGGAGAGATAGATTTGAAAAAGGTAGAGAAAAAGATTAAATACTTGTATCTTGAGATGGCTGCAAAAGAGAACTTCCATCTTAGTGTTGGCAGTTTATTTTTTAAATAAGTAACAAAAATACTGTTTATTTTAGCAAATATAATCACATTTTGCAAACAAATACAGATTTTTGTAAAGAAGCAGATTTTCCCCATGAAAGGAAACTTCTGTTTTGTAGAACAGAAGTGAAAATAGAAGCTAACATATGAAACTACTTTGACTTACATTATAATTAATTCATAAATAACCAGGAACTACGTTCAAATGCTTCTTTAAACTTAACCAGTAAAATCAAACAACATGAGTTATTCACTTTGCTTGGTGCTGTTTTTATACAGTGATGTAGCAGGCTAACTAAAATGATTTATACAAAGTACCATGCTTGGATTATTTTAACAATAATTTAATAGGATCTGAGACCAAATGGTGTATATATCTCACTGTTTCTGCTTTATTCATGCATCATGTAAATTGAATAGCCAACTGTTTACAGGAAAACAAAACTGGGATTGGCATCAAGCATGCCTCTGTTCATACATACAGAACAGAATGCACTCACAAATAAGTCAAACCCCCAATATTTGCAGAACAAGAGGTGGTTTGGCACGTCTGGAAAAACTCACTTTATTCCAATGCCTCACCATCAAGGAAGGTACTTTGTCTCAGACACCCTCAAGATTTTGACTTGTATCTTTGTGCATACCATGAATAACACTGCCCCATGATTAAAACAGTAGGACTGATAAGACACACAAGCTCATACAGTAAAAACTCAGTAAAACACCTCATGATGATGAGCTATTTATATGTGCAATCTGAGCCCTTTATTTGTGTCTCCAGAAATTAAATTCTTTTCCTCTTGATTTATAGAAAACCCATTACAAAGTAACAGCTCTATCTTGCGTGGGTTTTTTTTTTTGGTTTGGTTTGGTTTTTTTTTGCTCCTGAGGTTAGAGAAATTTTACATTACAAATAAATTTCATCAAAGTGGAGGATTTGTCCCCAATTTTCCTCATTTAAATACACAGAGTTACACATATATGAACGTTCCTCAGAGAAATCACGGTTATAATTGCTTTGGATAGGCATTATCTGTCTATACATAAATATTTGGGCCACAGTGCTCTGGGGTCTAATTTCTGCCACAATCAATCAGTGTTGCTGAAATTCCTGTATTATTTAGTAATTGAAACCCTGAGAAAATCTTCAAGACCAGTTGAATTCAACAGTTTATCCTGAGTAAAGAGAGAAGAATTTAGTGTTACACTGAGCCACATTAAACAGGAGAGAAGGCCAAGTTGTTAGGGCCTGCTCCTGCTTTTGTCATTGAAAAATATTTTGTATAAACGCTTTACAAAACTAGGGAGATAAAATCCCATTTAAATGGAGAATACCAAATTCCTATAGGATTGTAGAAATTATTAATGAGAGTTTCAAGTTATGAGATTTCAGCTCATACTTTGGTACAGAAGTGGACCTTGCATTTTGTAGTCATTTCCTTTAATAACTCACTATAAAGATATCTTATTAAATCCAAATATACTTCGTTTGCCAAGAGCTACACTAAAACCTCTTAAAACTGCAATAAAATCACAGCATTTTGAAAACCTGAAATAAATAATTTTATTGTCTTTCTTACAAATTTCAAAATTCATAGCATACTCAATGCAAAATTTTCCTAAAGTTGTTTGAAACTGCATTATGTTTTGTCATTTTAGCGTATCATATGAAATGGTACAGCTAAATGAATAAATTATTGTTAATTGTCTTTAAAGAGGTCAGATGCTTTGGTTTAATGTGTTCATAAGAATGTAGGGCCTAACTGTATTATCAGCTTCAATTCTAGAGCAAATAACTTCTTAAAAGACAAATTTTTTTCAATTTGATTAAAAAAATCCAGGAAGATATGTTTGTAGAATACATATACATGTGTTTGTGGAACACATATCTTCTATACCCACACACAGAGGCCAACACAACACAAAAATTAAAAAAACACTTTATACAAAGCTGTAAAGAGTTCCAACTTCACAAATCAGTGCCAAAGCAAACAAAGACCATGATCTGGCAGCAACTGAAATTTCCCCATTAAAAAGAGATTAATGATAGAAACCTTCTAAAACCAAAAATCTCCTCTCAATGCAGGAAAATACAGCCTGTAGCTTTTAACAGCTGAAGAGACTGGCTTGGTGTGGAATTGCTGGGGCTTTGCTTGGGTATTTTTCTTTGTTAGAATTCAAAGGAAGAGCTTATTGCATTTCTGTAGGTACAGCAGATTCTTCCTCCTCGTGCTACAGAAAAAGTGGCCACTGTGTGTTGGGCAGGGCGGAAGGGAAACTAAAAAGGTGAGATTGGAGTACACCACAACCTTGCTCTTGCCCAGTTCTTCATAATGACTGCCAGAATTTGCTTTGCACTTATGTAGGGCAAGAAGAGCAAACTCTGTACAGGAAAGAAAATGAACAACACAGTGCTGCTTCCTCAGCCCTCATGTTTGGCTGGGGCAGCAAGGCTGGCCAGGAGCACTGCACAGATGGCATCAGGAGAGGAAAAAGGACACAAGTTTTCCTTGCAGCACTTCTTGGAGTGGTACGGTTACCAAACTCTTAAAGAGTACAGAGCGCCTCCCAAAATAACAAGATTAATTAAAGCCTAATTGTTTATATTATAAATACCTATAAAAACATTGCAAAATTAGCCTATCTCTGTGTTTCTTAGAATCCAGTATTACTGGAGTTTAAGAGTTTAGCCTGCTGCTTCACTAATGTCCAAATCTGAAAACAGAAAATGCTTATTTGCCTTTTACAGTTACTTCTGAAAAAAAATATGCAAGTTAGTAAACTGAGGGGAGATAACCTCAGTGATGTACAGGGCACAATTATGGAATGACCGGGGTGATGGGTAAAAGCCCTTGGGAAACCCTCCTGGCCAGGCAGATTTAGGAATATCCCGTACTATTTAGAGGACTGGCACGACTCTCACTGTTGATAAGAAAACAGCATCCCTTACACCGCGCTTCTCCCCTTTCCTCTCCTGTGCTACGTCCCGTGCCACTGTGCTCTGCGCCTGTGCACAGCCAACGGTGCTGCTTTCACTGGAAGTTTTCCGACTTTCTGTGAACACCTCAAAATAATCTTCCAGCATCGTTGAGACCTCTCAAGCATGTCAGCTGTCGGCATCAGCCCCTGTCCCCAAGGACTGGCGTGCAGCTGGAGGAGTGGGCGGCAGCGCTGCGTGCAGCCCGGGCTGGGCTGGAGGCGTAGGGCACGGCGTGTTCATGGCAGCTTCCCCTGACAGGGGACACTGTGTGTTTGGAAGTTCAAGTTTCATCATGCGACACAGGTTTAGGAGGCATCAGGATCAGGGCTTGGCTGCTGAGGTTTAACATTTCTCGCGCTAAAATAGCTGCCGCACCAGGTGCAACCATCTCAAGAGAGGCAGTGAATTTCATCTGCAAAACACCCTGAAAAAACCCCTCACTATGAAACAAAGTGCATAGGCTTAAAAAGTAACTCTTTTAGGACTGTGCTATCTAAGTGTAAACATGCAGCACGGGTGATGCGATGTTACCCAGAGCAGTGGTACAGTCAGAGCAGTAGTGGTGCGAGACCTCAGCCTGTTCAGAGTCCGGTTACGGCTGGACCAGGTGATGGTTTCTCTCTTTCTCCGTGCTGTTCGACGGATAAAAACACAGGTTAGGAGGCATCAAGGACAGCACTGAACCCTTGGCTGGTTCAATCCCAAACCTGCGGGGGATACCAATAACCACCCTCCCCAACACAGAGTTCCAAGAGAGGCGTCCGGACGCTGGCCCTTACCCGCTGCCGCTGGTCGCTGAGGCAGAAGGTGCAGATGGACCGAGGCGCGGAGGCACCTGGTGGCGAGCAGGGCTGCGGGGGCTGAGCGGGCTGCGGACAGGGCTGCGGACAGGGCTGCGGACAGGGCTGCGGGGGCTGAGCGGGCTGCGGGCAGGGCTGCTCGGCAGCCGCCTCCTCGTCCTGCCGGCGCTGCTGCAGCAGCAGCACGTTGGCCAGGTGCGAGATGTAGCTGGACGCCAGGCGCAGCGTCTCCACCTTGGAGAGGCGGCGGTCGGCGGGGCGGGTGGGGATGAGCCGGCGGAGGGCGCCGAAGGCCGTGTTGACGCTGTGCGTGCGGTCCCGCTCCCGCGCGTTGGCCGCCGCCCGCCGCCCGCCGCCGCCCCGCGCTCGCCGCCGCC
>VXAX01002977.1:865623-1040732 GCA_013399835.1 Leptocoma aspasia | reverse complement strand
TTTTTTTAATTGCTGAAGGTAAACCAAAACAAAATCAAACCCCTTCAACAAAAAAGAACCCCAAGACAAAACTAAAACTGGTATTCTCAAAGTCAGAATTTATGGCTTATTGGTAAACCCAAGAATGAGAAAAGGAATAAGCAATACTCAGGAAGAAAATGATGCTGTGTCTGCAGAGAAAACCAGAATGATTTTCTCTGACTTTACAGCAATAGCTAATTTGGGGGTTAAGGACGAAGGGATGGCTGAACGATTCTTGTTCTGTTTCCAAGGCTGTTGGAAATAGTAATCCAAGCAATGATTTTTTTTTTTTTTGGTTGTTAGATAAGGAGTCTTGTAAAAAGGCCAAAATGCTGGTGACTTTAATTACTAGGTTATTGATTGGGATAATATTTATGCAAGTGCTAGGGGGAGCATATTCCTCAAGGAAGGTGCAGCATTGCTGTTATTTTACAATTTGCTGAATCGCTAATAGTGAGCAAGAATGGGGCTGCATGAATGCAAAGCAGAAGAGTGGGCAATATTTTATGTGCAGTGATAAGGTTTTGCCTGAAATTTGCCTTCGTGCTACATGGAGAAAGTTATCTGATATCCATTGTAAGGAAGCATTCAACAGTATTCAAAAGACGGGAAATATGAAGTATCTCACTGATTAGTTGCAGTCTAGTGGCTGGCATTTCTTTAATTTGCCTTTATTTTTTGAAGAACAACGTTAATAGGAAATAAAAAAAAGAAGAATTCAGAAGAAGGCAATTTGGAAAAGCTATACCTATGAAAAGAGCAAGTTATTTAGAGGATAACAAAAGAAACAAATCTAAATTAGCAGTGCTGAATGTCTCCAGTCACAGCCAAGAAGTCTTCCAAATGTATTTCCATTAAATAGGAAGTATAACACAAAATTGTTCACTTGTTAAAAAAAAAAAAAGAAGACATTCAGGGACAGAAATGCCTTTAAAAAGAAGTACTTGAATGTTTGTGGCCTCATTCTGTGCCTGCAGGTCACACTGACTTCAGTGAGATACTTGTTTATTCAAGAGCAGAAATATGGCAGTATCCTATGGACAAAATTTTTTGGGTTTTTTTCCCCAACTGCTCATATTTTTCTGCCTCACTCCATGGTGCTTCTTGCCACATGCTGTACTTTTTGAAGGATTATACTCTGCCTTCTCCATCAAAGCCATTACACATAGACATGTATTTTTATTTCTGCATAGAATATTGCTCACACGTATGAGAAGATGCATCTGTGTTGTAGGCAAAAGCAGCACAGATCTTGTACAGATTTCCACACCACTGTTATTAACTGTTTTATTAACCAGGACCCTTCTGCAGTGCTTACCTGATAAAGGCAGGTGCATGCTGTACTTCAATCACAGTTGACAGAAGGGAGAGTCCAGCTCTAACAAAGAGAAACAAATACAAGATGTTGATGGCTGGAAATGTCCACAGAGCTGAAAATAATATATTTGACAAAATGTTATCAATTATGTGTCTGTCTTGGACTTTGGCTGGCTGTGACAACTACTGCTGTCCTTCACAAACCTGGGTGATGGAGTTGTCATTTTCATTGCAATTTTTAATAAATGTGACTGCCGTAAAATACCTGTTGATTGAAGAATCTTTCAAATAGCATTTTATTCTATACTCTATACTCTATACAGTATATATATACATAGATAGAGTATACATATATATATGTATACTATATATATATATACACTATATATCTATATATATATAGATATATATACTCTATGCAGGTTCTTTAAGGGAGTGATTTTAAGGAGAAAAGATTGAGGAGTAGTCAAAATACAGGATGGTGCAAGAGAATTTTTTGGCGAAGGAGGACTTGCGCAGAGCATGTTAAATGAGGAAAGGTTAATCAAGAGGTGGACTTGAGGCTTCATGTGTTAAAATCCTGTCAGGTGGGATGGTGAACCTTCCAGATTGTAATAAATATCCTGCACACATTTTGAACACTCAGTCTGCTACTGCAGGGCAAGTTCCCAGGCAGGGGAGGAGCAGGAGCAGCTCTGCCCTGCACTGCTGGTAGTTGATTAATGTGGGATCTAACAAGTCCCTTCTTGATATTCCAGCCAGCCAGATTTAGCATGACACTTATCTCTTCACTTGCAATCTCTTCACTTGCAATCTCTGTTCTCCATCTGAATTGATCTGTGCCACGATTCTCCGGTGTGTTAATGAGTTTTCTGTGTGGTGGAGTGCTAGAGGCCTTGTTAAACGCCAGGGACATCCTGCCTACTGCATTTTATTTATACACCCACTCTGTTACTCTTGACAAAAAGAAGCTGAGTTGTTTATCTTTAAGTTTTTGACAAAAAATTTGTCTTACAGTAGTTTTCTCTGCTCTGGCTGTCCACAGAGGCAAATCCAAATATATTATTCACCTGATATTTCAAAACCATTTAAACTTGCCCAGTCTAAGTGGTGTTTTACACCATTGTGCTGCTACTCTCGAAGTTGTTATTAACTGCCTCAGAAGTAATTTTTGATTGTGGTTGCATTCAGCAGAAAGATGACAAGGCATGTTCTTTTCTCTGTCAGGCTGAAGTGATATGAGGACAATACGCCTGCCCTTGGAAACAAAATGTTTTGGAAGCAGTGTTTCTGCAGAGTCTGTTTTGTTCATGAAAGCTGCCAGAGCCCTTCTTTGCCTGCTGCCTGATTTCACTGCTTTTTAAATCCATCCTGACAGAGCTTGGTTAGTGTTTGGGAAGGTGTTGTCTAGAACATCCAGCTGTTGTCCCATGGTTTGGGAGCTGACATCCTTTGCTAAACCATTTGGAAATCCCAGTGGTGGTGAGAAACCAGACCTTCGATGAAGCTGTGGTAGCTTGGGTGTCTTTGTGTAGCTGGCTGGCTGGCCAGGAGGGGCTCTCCCACTCTCCTGTACTTTGCCTCAAACGTGAATCCGTGCCTCAAACAGGCACTGCAGAAGTGTGTTCAGCTTGGCTTTATAGGGAAAAGGGACTGGGAGCACCACCCAGCCAGGTGTCGTGCTCTTCAAACTCTTCTCACGACAAAGCACCAACAGCTCGTGCTCTCTGTCCACTTCCAGATGCTGTCACATGATGGTCAATCTGGGTAATGTTTTACTACCACACATCCCATGTTTTTGCCTTTGCAGAGACTAAGGGTTGCTAGGTCTGTTTTGCAATGTCTCATGATCCAGGCTCACCAGCTTGGATCACTGATGGAAATCCAGCTTTTCTGGAGTTTTCTAGGTCACTGAGAAGCAGAATGAATAGTATGAAATAGGCATTGAATTTTAACACAGACTTGTGTTTTCTTGGGTTTTTTTTCTTTTTTTTTAATAAAGGTGGAATGCAACTGAATTTTAGTTATTAAAAATACTCAGCTACTGTAATAATGAACAGAAACATGAGATGTAGAATTATCCAGTTGTGTGGAACAACTATTGCAGACACTTCAAAATGCTTATTGCAATTTGATTTGTTCCATCTTCCCCTCCCAATCATAGTTACATCTGCCAAAAAAAAAAGCTTTTTTTTGCCCCATAGTTCTACTTTTACAATATCCTTTTATGAAGAGCACTATACTGCACAAGATTTTGTAGGTACTTTAAAGAATGTATTTCCAACAATATCTTTAAAGTGCTTAGAGCTGACTAATCCAAAGATATCCCAAAGCCCATGAAAGAAATATAATTGATTGTATAATTACCACAGCTTCTGCAATATCACTGCAACAAAGTTGTTTGTATGGTTTCAGTTCCTCTTCTCAGCTTCTAGAGTCTCCTCCTATGAAGATACTCAAAATCTGACATTCTTTAGACACTTCACTTTGTTCTCCTTAGTGCTTCAATTCCACAGGAGCATTTCTCTTAGCAAAGACATCTCTGATCATGATTCCATAGTTCAAATTAGATTAAAGGACAGATTCAATTTCAGTCACTCAGGTTCAGGTCAGAACAGACTCCACTGCCACCAGCTGAGTTAATCTGTCCCTGCACCAGTGTAGCTGGTGGCATCATCAGAACAATAATGAGCTTTAAGCTGCCATTGGAAATACTTTATTGATATTAAAGGCTGCATGAAGGTAAAATCTTTCATGTTCTCAATTTTTGCCAGGCAAGTTGTGTATATGTATAAAAACATAAAGCTGTTTCAGTTTCAAATGTGTGTTGTAAAGAAGGCAGCCTTTTCAGGGCCATGTGATCCTACAGTTTATAATAAAATTGTCTCATCCCTGACCTTTTACTCACATTTGAGGCAGGGGGAGTAGATAATTTTATCTTCAGACAGGGATGTGGAAAGTTTTCTAAAAAGTTCCTTTAATCAATCACTAATTGAAAGTTTTAATGTGATAATTTCACAAGTTGGAAAAAATAAAACCAAAGAAATTATCTACTTAAAACAGAATTGACTCTAAAACACTGTAATTGAAAAGAGTGTTTTGGAAGCCTAAATCCACAGCTGTTGGTGAAGATGTATTCAGTGGTTCTTTGGAGCTGAACTAATACAGTTTAATAAATAACAGGTGAATTATAGCAAACAGAGAGTTTACAGTCTGAAAGCTTAAAAGAATATCCTGTTATGCCAAACAAACATGGAATGATGCCAGTATTATGCTTTTGGAATGAATTTCTAGCTCTATCAGAGTAGGTAGTGTCATGTAAAATAAATCTGACTAAGCTAGTTAGATTAGGGATCTGTGCATACCATAATAATCTTGTGTGTACTGCAAGTATAAGAATTAATTATTTTTTGTAGTTTTATACTTATAGAATCATCATCTTGATCCTGTTGTGTGGTAGGTCTTTTACACGTATTAGAGATTGCACACCAAAGATCAAGCTCAGACACAGAAAACCCACTACAAAGACTATTTGACCTTTCTTGGGATGCCTGTGGGGATATGACTTGGGAAAGAAAAATAATGCTCATTAAGATTCCTGCTGACAGTTGGCAGACCAGGTGGTCCTGCAGAACACAAGTGCAGGGTCTCTCATCCTGAGTCTTTAAAGATTGTGCAGGTATGAAGTGGCTTATTGGTGCTCTGAATTAAACCAAACTCTTTGTTTTAGTTTCAACAAGAGCTGCTTGCCTTGTGTTTTCTGCACATGGCCTACTGTCTCCCTGAAATTTGCCCAGTTTTCTCTCGACCTTGCAGCACAGTTTGGAATCTTGTAGAACTCTTCTTTTGTGCTTCTCTTTAGTTTCAAACAAGCAGAGTTTCCAAGCTGCCTTGTGGAGTCGCCTTAGGCTGGAATGGACCATTGCCCACTGTCCAAACCTGTGCTCTTCCTCCTCTTCTGGATCTTTCCCAGAGATGCAGAGCCTTTCCTTGCTGGAAACACTGACTCATGTCACAGGCTGTCCTTGCTCACTGCAGACTGTCACTCACTGCTCTCTGCCCAAGACTTCTGCTTCACTCTGGGCCAGCACACATGGCCAAGGAGTTTCAAACACTGTCCCAGAACTATGGCTTGTGTGTGATCTCAGCTTTCATGGGAAATACAGATAATAGAGGAGAGAAGGCAACTTGAGTTCCTCAGTTGAGCCTGCCTGACGGAGGGAGAGCTGCCTGGGTTCACAAATACCATGCACCACACCTCTGCTATGTGCAAAGTAAGCCTGCATCTTTGTTAAAAAGCTCTCTAGTTAAGTGCTTAAACTTATTGCTTTACTAAACCCTTCCTGAATGGAGATTTTTAAAAATTTTTATCCTTTTGAAATGAATGACATTTAAATTCATTTATTGCTTTTGTCAATTCTAGATAAACCTCCACTGCAATAATTGATGTTACTTACAGGGAGAGAGCCAACTGTGTTTGTATGGGTAGAGTACATAAAATTTCTTGGTATGTCTATTGTCAGTTCTAATTTTTCCAGCTGTACTTGTGGTTCTTTTGGACACTTTGCTCTCTGTAGTAACCCACTGCCTAATCTTATAAAACAACATTTCCTTTTATATCAAGAATACTACCAGAACCTTGTAAAAAGGAATTCTGTTCTTGTGTCTGGCATTAAGAAAGTGTGGTTAAAGAAACTTCAGTTTGACGTATCCATCAACTATATTGAAAATGATTTCATACAGGAACTAATGGCTTTCTGCTGAGATCATTAAAATGAAATCCTTGACTTGTCTTGGGATCTTTGAAGGTGTGGAGAGGCAGCCTTGCACAGTTCTGTGCCTGTTAGGCACATATCTGCATGCTGACCTGCCTTGCAGGCAGACCTGAATAAGTTGCTTGCCTGAAAGGTGCTGTACAAAGGCTCATAACTCACTTTCCAGGCAGACAAGAACAGGTACTTGTCTGGGAGACAGCCCTTTGTTGATAACCTGCCTCCAAGGCAGATCTGTCTGGTTATCTCTGCTGTCTTTGAAGCAGCTCCACACAGAGTTGTGTGTCCTTAGTGGGCTCGCTGCTGCCTGCCTGGGAGGTACTCAGGCTGATCATCTTCCTTCCAGAAAATCCTGAGCAATTAGTTACCCCCAACAGCATCTCTCCAAAAGGGACATTTACAATATGAACTTGCAAACGTGTTTAGTTCTGACTCATCACTGTGTCTGGTGTTCTCTATTAGCCTCCCATGTATAAGGATTGTAACAAACATCCCCCTCCCACGTTTAGAAAAATAAAATAAAGAGCTTGTCAAAAATTTCTGCTAATATAGCACAGAGCTCGCACATGCTGGTTTCTGTGGCAGTAATCAGGCTGCCAAACTTGCTGAAGGGAAGGAAGGGAGTAGGGAGAATTAAAAAAAAAAAAAATCAAAATTGCTATGCTGTGTTGAAGGACTAAAGGGAAGGTAGATACTGTATTTTAATGTTCAGTCTTAAAAATGGCATCTAATTACTATGTTAGGGATCCAGTTCTCAGTCACTTATACAGCATCATAAGTGCTACATGCTCATTTCTAATCAAAGAAATCCTTTATTTTACTTTAAAAAAAGAGTAATTACTAGTTAACTGTAAAATACAATTTTGTTTCTTTTCCTTTCTTAGAGAAGTTGAGATTGCAAGTCAGATATTAGACTTGAGAAAAAAGATTCATATACCTCAAGGCCATAAACCAGCAGCAGTTAAGTCACCTGATAAAGGATAGATCAGATATTAAGCATTTTTATGTTTGGTGCAATATTGTTGTGTAAGTCTATCAGTGTAATTCTGCAGTAGGTTGGTTGCAGTTGGTTATAATCACTCTGGCAGGCATGGAATGAGCTCAGAATTAGGCTCTTATTTTAGTTCTGCTTGTGTTTTATGGAGGAAGCAGGAATTTTACTGTAGATATGTTAGCCCTGGATACAGTGTGACACATCCCATGTGTTTGGAAAACATTATGTTAACTCAGGAAGTGCAGCAGCTCGTGGTAGGTACTGCAGTACCTGTTGGTCCTACTCTGTTTCTTCCTGTAGTCTGATCCAGCTCAGTTCTGGACTAAGATCTGCTGCCAGGGATAATTTTTCGCCCTTTCAGTCCCCCTAAATCTCTCAGCTGGGGCTCTCTGCATGAAGAGCACTTGGTGGGGTGCACTTTGTCCCAGCAATGGTGTGTGGCCACCCTCAGGCAGAATGCAGGAGCACTTTGCTGTAGGGAGACACATGTCCAGAGCAAGCTGTTCCCAGCTTGTGGCTGGCCCAGAGGGATTTGTATCATACCCCTGGGTGCATGGGATGTGGGATTTCTGCTGCACAATTCTGCACGTGGGCTGGGGAATAAGGAGGATATTCCCCCTCTCCTTATAGGCACTCTGGTGCCTCTGTATCACAGAAGAAACATGATTAAAAAAGACAATCTTGTACTTGGAAAGGAAAGCAGTGAATTTTATATTAGTGCTTTAGCTCTGATCCAGGTTAGCTTCATAGAATGGAAAGGCTTTTTTCTCCCTCTTCTGCCCAAATTAATTTCAATCATTGGGTGTGAGGAATAGAAATTAGGAGCCTGAAGTCATGCTGTGATATCCAGAAATACAGGTATGATCCCCTTTGTTTTTTCCTCATCTTTCTTTCCCTCAACCTCTTTCACCCCATCTTTATTCCAGCATATTTTGACTAATGATTGTGGCTGAAGAAATTGAAATCTGCTCATGGGTATTTCTCAAGCAGACTAAGTTTGTCACCTAAATTATTCATCGTGAAACAGCTCCTCAGAGGCAAGGACTATACTTAGTGTAATGGTGACTGGACTGGACCTTTGGGTACTGCCACAACAGTCGGATGCAAAGCTGACAACATTCACAGTCTCAGAGGAGCACAAATGACAACACAGATCTCTCCATCACACAGGGGTGAGGTGAAGCTGAAAAACAGGACCTGCTCATGGGATGAGAGTTGGGTGCTGACAGGGGAGCAAATGCCTAGTTACAAATAAAAAGCTGCAAGTGCTGAAATGCAATGAAACTGGGTATAATATTTGGGTGTAGGGTATTTATTCAAATTCTGCCTTCATGGGACATAGCTGTGCCCAATCACTTTCCCACCCTGTAATTAATCAGGGTTACTTTGTTCATAAACCAGACCGAGATGGTTGCAAGTCACCAAATGTCCTGGTGCTATGTGCCACTAACTGGGGTAGCTTTTGATAAGCAGGACTGAAGCCATATTTGAGTTCATATTTTGCTTTCTGCAAGACCTGGAAATGTTTATAATAAAATGATGTCCTGTTACATATGTATCAGTTGATAATAGGTGGCAAGTTACTGGTCCAAATATGTTTAAATAATTTTTGAGGAGTAATTTGAATAGTACATTTGAAACATCAAAGTTTATTGAAGAAAATGTACGAACCTAAGGTTTTCATCAAAGACTTTGAAGGGATTAATAGGAAGCAATTAGGAAGAAATTCTTCCCTGTGAGGATGGTGAGGCCCTGGCACAGGTTGCCCAGAGCAGCTGTGGCTGCCCCATCACTGGAATTGTTCAAGGTCAGGTTGGATGGGGCTTGGAGCAACATGGGATAGTGGAAGGTGTCCCTGCCTGTGGCAGGGAGTGGAACAGGATGAGCTTTAAGGTCTTTTCCAACACAAACCATTCCATAATTCTATGACTTTTTATTGGTGCAGTGGACTTCTCTAACTCAGCATTTTGGAGTTTGTCAAATGTGTTGCACTAAAATCCTCTGATGCTCATCTATGGGTATTTTGAGAAACATCAAGCACTAAAGAGAAGATTTCAAAAGATATAGGCAGAAGAAAAGAGATACTGAAATCAGTGATTGTGTTAGAGAACTGAATCTGCAGTAGACATGGGTAACCAAACCTCTGAACCCTCCAAGCTTTAGTGAATTCAATAAAGGGTAACACAGGTCTGACCTCTCCATTAGTTTGAGTTTTGTGATGCTGAAGTCACTGCCAGGCTTTTCCTGATACTGTCCAGGTTCTTCAACTCTATCCTGCATAACAAAATATTTCCTCACACAGTATGCCATGGTCTCCTATATACAGTAAGAATGATGAGTGCAATTACCAGCTGGGAGTGAAGTGGAAAAACCTCAGCTTGTCCTCAGTTCATAACCATTCACTGGATCAAATCAGACACTCAGGGCATCTTAGAAACTCAGTCCAGCTTCTTATGCACAGCATTTTTTACACCTTGGTCAAGGTTACTTTGTGGGGTGTGAATACCCATTCTGATGCAGTGGGTAGAGAGTAAATTGCCTGGAAGTGCTATTTTAGACATGAATGGAGAATATTTACTTCCACCCTTTACTTGGGCCAGACTTTTTCTCAGGCATTATGTTTTCAAGGTGAGCTATGACCTGTTTTTCATTTCCTCCTGGCTGTTTCTCTCAAAAAAATGGATCATCTCTGTGCTCCTTTCCAAATGAAATCCCACTGCTCATCCTGTTTTTAAATCAAATCAGCATCTCCTTTTTGCCACCTGAGATGTAATAATTTAAATGCTTTGGGAAGGAAAAACAGGCACTAAATGTAGTGATGGAAAGAAATGTGTTAGAGTAAGCATTAGTCCTACAAAATGCAGAAATCCTGGATTCTGGATTCTTGTGATTTTGTGCCTGTTTTGGAGTTGGGTTATGACTGAGCTCTGATTCTGCAGCTCAGAAAAAACTGAGCAGCAGTTTTTTCTTGACTGGGGGGTGTGAAGTTTATTGTCACTGTCTAAGTGTTTGTACTGATAAACTGTGTTAGGGATACAGGGCCTTTGAGTCTCTGCTGGGTTTGGTTAAACCAGCTCAAAGATTTAAAAACCACTGAGTGGACTGCCAGACACAGGCACACAAGGAAGCTGCTTGCAGATGTTTTTTCCCCCTGAAAATCCATGCAAAAAGCCTAACTCATCTCACCCCTGCCTGAACTGTACACTTTCCATAGGCCCTGTTTGTCCCTGACATCCCTTTAAAGCTGGAGCTAAGCTTGCTCTGCCTTTGCTCCATCGATCTGACTGACATCAGTCATCAGCCTGACTTATACCCACACGGCCTTTGCCTGTCCTGGGGCCTGGAAAATGCTCCCAGCTGGTTTCTGTATCTTCAGCAGGGCTCTGGTTTGGCCTTGCAGCACCATTTCTCTGCTGCATCTTTTCATTAAGGGTGGGTCCATCCTGGTACAATGTGTGGGCCCATTCTTCCAGTCCCTGGCCTTTGCTGGATTTAAGCTCACCAGAAACACACAACACAATAGCAGGCAAGCAAATCGAGATATATTTTTCTGCAAAATAATCAAAGTCTTCCCCACTTCTAACACAGCATGTAAGGAACATATTTTCCACTTCCACATGCTGAATTTGTCTCTCATCATTACATCATCTCTGAATTACAGGCTCTCTTCTCTTGGTTCATGTCCAGCAGTGCACCTTGCCCAAAGGCAAGATGGCAGCTTTTGCTCACTCTGAGTTTATTTGTAGATTGGAGAGCATGAAAAAAAATGTGCTACTGGCATGGCCAGCAGCTAAATGTCAAAATTTGGCTCTAAGACAATACTACTTAAACTATTTCTCTAAGTAAGTGCTCCTTACACAAGGAGGGATTGAAGGATCAGACTCATAGCATTGTAAAATCACTCTCTTAGGAATATTCAGAATTGCCTAGAACATTTTGAATCTAATTCTCCAAACCCTCAGGCAGCTTTGAATATCTCAGCTCTAATACATTGAAATAACAGACACTGATATGAAAAAATGGGAGGGTGATGCTCTGTTCTAGCCAGGCGATTTCCCTCAGGGACGGCCGGATGACCGCGGGCTGCGCTGCGGCTCTGCCCGCGCCTGGCACGGCTGCACTGGGGGCACTCACCGGGCACCCCTGTGCCCACAGGGTCATCCATCTGCCCCAAAGCCGTGCTCTGCTGTTCCAAGGGATCTTTTGGTGGCAGATGTGGCTGCTACATCAGCAGACAGAGCGGCTCTCCCTGCCCAAGCTGCCGCTGTGCCGCCTCTGGTTTCTGCAGCGGGCTGCAAACCTCCCAGTATAGAGGCAGCCCCCAGGCAACGCAGCGCAGAATTTCACCCCGATCTCCGCATTAGATGGATTTTTAAAGGTCTTTTATCTTACTTGCTCAGATGTATTTCCTTCGGGAAATTTTTGTAGCTTCCAAAGCTGCCGGGACTTGCTTTTCCCGCTGTCTGTGCGCAGAGGATGACGATGGCCGGGGTGCGCTTCATCCCCAGCGCCCGGCGGCTCCCGGCGCGGGTACCACGAGATGGCACTGCGCTCCTGCTCTTCGGAGCAGCCTCAACTTTCCTTTAACCTTGCTCCAAGTTAAGTATTCCATCAGAAGGATTTCTTCTGAGCAAAGATTTTATTTTCCCTCCAAAAAAAAANTTTTTTTTTTTTTTTTAATATAGAGGCTGTCAAAGAAGCTGGTGGAAACTTCAGGGGTTAAAGGGGCAACTTAAGGGATGTTTCTTTTAGTGTCTCCCTAGTTCACCACCTCAGGTCACCCTGCAGCTGCAAATCTTGCAGTTGTGCAAGGGGACTGAAAATGTCCCGCAAGCATCAGAATCTGGTCACCTGGTTGTATGCCAAATTCACTTTTTTTGCAATTGTGATGAGTTGTTTCCTTTTGAAGAAATGTTTTTCACCTAACATCTCTCCCTGATTCTTTTTTCCTACCTTTTTCTTTCTTTAATTCCAAAATCTCTAAGGGGCACAGTCAAGTCTCTGATTGAGAACAGGGATGGGGTAGGTAGTGGGGTCAGAATAAAAGAGTTATTTTTCCTCTTGTGCTATCAACTGAAGAACACCTTGGAATGTTTGAAATTATATTATTTTATAAATATTGTATTACAAGACTGTAAACACCAAAATAATAGCTTTGTAAATACTTGTTTGTAAGAATCATGTGTTAATTCCTTCAGCTGAGTGTCTGAGGACAACACAGGAATAAATTCAATGCAAGTAGGATAAACTCCCTATGACACCAGTTTTCTCCAGCAGTTAACACAAATGTATCAGTTACATTTAAACTGATAATGATGGAAATTATTTTTGAACAAAATGCTATTTGAGATATTTGCAATTTAAAAAATTACATTTTAATGTGATCTTTGCTGACTTATGTGAGCTTACATTATGCGTGTTGTTGTAACAAGAAAAGTGAAAGAGGAGAAAAAACTCCTTGAAAACAATTTCTCTAAGGTCGACAGGTAGGTAAAATCTCAATTTACATTGCAGGCATTGCTTGGGACTCAGAAGGGAATAAATACATAGAGACAGCCTGTTCCAATCCTTTCAGTGCTCCACAGTACTGTCGAGAGCTGCAACTCCTGCCCTTTCAGTCATCGCTGGTGTAGTTCTGTACACAGATGAGTAGGAAATGCTTCTTTATTTCCAAAATGAATTCCAGTCAGAGGTAGGCTAAAAGCACCATTCATTTAGATTAAAGATCTTGAAACTATCATGTTTGCAACCATTTGTCACAGTTTAAGTAGCAGTGCATAAATGTCGTGCTGTTGGTATACAATTTAATCTCTGCTGACAACAGCTCCATTTCTAAAGTTTCCTCAGCATCTTTTTTTAATGGCTTACATTTCTTATAGACAACCTCTGCTACTTATGCAGAAATGGGACAGCTCTGTAGGCTGCCAGACCTGCAGAATCTCCTCCAGAGGGGGAAAAAATGGTAAAGCATCAAGTGCAGTGTGTGTGGGAGCATCAGGCAAAGGGTTGTTGCACCTGGTTCCATGTGCATCCAGCTCAGTGCATGGGGTTCCATTCTGCAGGGCATTTGATGGTTTTTTGTTGTTTCAGGTCAGAACACCTAGGGTAGGTTTTGTGTTGTGGCTTCTTCCTCTGTTCAAACCAGGGGAAATATAACTCACGGGAAAAGAGTTTGATTTTTTTTCTGCATGATCTTTCCAGTACATAAAGGAAGCCTACAAGAACCATGGAAAGAGTCATCTTGCAAGTGAATGTAGTGATGGGACAAGGGGGAATGGCTTCAAACTGAGAGTAGATTTAGATTTGATATTAAAAGGAAAATTCCTTACTGTGAGGGGGGTGAGACACTGGACAGGCTGCCCAGAGGAGCTGTGGATGTTCCATCACTTAAATGGCCAAGTTGGATGGCTCTGTGGGCACTCAGGTTTGGTGGAAGATGCCCCTGCCCCCAGCAGGGGGGTTGGAACCAGATGATCATTAAGGTCCCTTCCAAATCAGGCCATTCTATGATTCTATGATGTTTGGAATTATTCTGGTAAAAAAGTATGAGCAATGATTTTATCAAATGAGAATGTTTAACTTCTAGTGGATGTCACTCTCATTGTACTGTTGGCAGAAAGTTTATAGCTGTAGGCCTTTACTTGCATTAAAGCATTGGCCCAGAGAGAATAGGTTATAAATCCCACTGTCTCTTTCTAGGGATAATGTCCTTTATAGACCTTCTATAGATCTTCTGATTCTGTCTGTGCTTGAGACTCTGCCCAGCCTGGAGCAGGTGGAGGAAAAGGTTGTGAATTATGTGCTGCTAAGAAACTTTGCTGAGCTGTGTCATTGCAACTCGCAGGAGTTTTATGGGAATGTATCTTCAATAGAGAAAATTAAGCTGTTGGTATATGGAAGCCTACACTGATAGAAACATAAATTGCAGAAGTCTTATTGCTTCACACTTGCAAACAGAGATGCAAAAAAGTTATTTACAGTCTAAGCATGTTTTCACTAACCCAAAGTGAAAAGAGGGTACAACTGAGTTCAGGATATCCTGAAGAACCTGGAAGTCTGTTTTAGTGGGATACTTTTGATACAGTTGAAGGTGGCTCCTGAAGGTCAGGGTTAATATTCTTCTTACAAAGTCACTGATGAGAGTGGTTCATATCAATACTTCAGAAAAACTCTCCAGTCAGTGCTGCTGGGCTTTTGTAGTTATCATCTGCAGCTTTTGAAATGTGTGCAATTGTTCTGCGTAGGAAAAGAGCAGAAAGTCTTTTAGATCAAAGTATAACCTTTATAACCACAGAACCATTATAACCATTTATAACCAGAGTAACCATTATATCCACAGAAGAATAATTTCAAGCATATGGAAACAGAATCAGCCCCAGCTGACACATTTAAGCCATGCCAATGCTAAAAAACATTAGAGCCTCCTGAGTCTGCAGGAGAAGGTCAGTTTAGCTGGAAGTTGCTGTGAATAAGTAGCAGCATCAAATTCAGGTAAAGGAACAGGACTGACAGAAAGTACAGGTTGAGACTGGAGTTGGTGGTAGGAATTAGGAACCAGGAGCCAGGCAGCAAGAAGGATCAAAGAGATCAGGGGTTATTATATGCAAATACCTCATCCAAAATGCTGTGAATTTTAATTTGCAGGGGCAAATATTACATGAAAATCTGGAGGATGGAAAAGCACTACATCTGGGTTCAGCTTGCAGTCTGCTAAAACACACCTCATGGAAGATCTCCTGTGGGATTGTAAGGAGCCCGTGGTTCACAGTGGTGCTTTGTACCCCCGCTGGCCCATTTGGCAGCTCAGTTACTTTGCAGCACTGATTTTCCTTACAGCACTGGTTTTCCTTACAGCACTGGTTTTCCTTACAGCACTGGTTCTCACAGTGTTGCAATGCTTTTACTGCACCTTTTCTGACACATGACTACAAATGTTGGACCATCTCAACACCTGTTGCATAAACAGTGTTTTTCTGTTTCCCATTTTCATCACAGATCGTCTTTCCCTGGCACCATGGTAAGTCCTCTCTGCCCTCTGCCTTTGTGCAGCTGGCAGCCACTCTGGCCCATTTCCCCACCCCAGCCTGCTCAGCCCCACTAGTGCTGGGATAAGTCCTCTTCCACCTCTTTTTTTTCTCCTTTTCTCTCTTTTTAAAATCGGAGACTTTTATTTCTTCAAGGTCGCTTCAGATTTAACTTACCAATATGATATATTTGAAGAATTAATTTAATAATCTAATATGGTGTTTTTAAAAATTGGCATACAAATATATTGTAAGTATAATCACATCTCTCTGAAATGAAAATCAAGACCACTCAATGTCCTTTTGTCAAACTGATTGTATCTAATTAAAAAAAAAAGAAATCCCAGCAATGCAGCTTTTCTTCCCATTAACATGCACTGCACAGGTTACTACCTAATTTAATACAGAACAAGACAGCAACGCTGTCTTGCTTTGCTCCATTCTTGATGAAACTACCCTGTTTAGATGAAGTTAAGGGAAATTGTGAGTTAGCAAAAGAAACAGCAATCCCCCACCCTAATACACAAACATGTATCATTTGACCATTTATTTCTTTTTCTCAGCAAGTGTATCCAACTATGGAATCAGATGGACTGGCCCTTGGCCTCGCAACACTGCTAGCCTGGCACTCTGAATTCTTGGTAAATAGATAAACATGCCTATAAGATTAAGTGACAAATTCACATCAGCACCCAAAGCTTTGATCAATACCACTAATCCATTAAGGATTACAACAAAGCATCTTATGTTTCTGTCCCTTCTTTCTGGAATTAAATGTGAACCAAAAACTAACAGAATAAAATATTTTTTAAATTAAATGAAGAAAGGAAATTACCCTTTGCACATTTCAAAGATAAATAACCCTCATTAGTGCATCTGCTGGCCTGGACAGACTGCCTTTGAAAGCAATTTAAGTGTAACAAAGTAATTTTCAAATTAAAACAGGAGCGGCAGGTTTATAAAATGAAAATGTAACGGGGCAGCCACACAGCCAGATCCAAAATCCCATCTATCTCCTGAATCTGACAACAGTTAATTTGACCACATAGCAGCTGCACCTGAAAGAGAGGGGACAATAGCTGAAGTAAAGCCAAGGCAAGCACCTGTTGATAACTTAGCAGAGGATTCAAAGTCCATTGAAGTAAGTGGGAATTTTTCTATTGACTTCAATAGCCGAAATCAGGCCTTCACTGCTTTGAATAAATAAGAGTTGATGACTCAGTGTATCCTCTTTCCCAGTGGAAAGAGCTCCTGCAAGAAAATGACTGAACTACAGGGCAACAGGACTTTGCTGTAATTTATTTAAAGTTATTTTCATGCCTGAGAGTCTGCTTAGAGAGTCAGGTTCTGCAGTGATGGGATTGGATAGGATGCTTGCTAACATAATGCTAAGGTGACCCAAGTAAGTGTCCCCTGATATCTGTGACCTGTTAAATAGTTTTGAAAACACACCTGACTGTAGAGAGAGGTTTGTTTATTGCTTGTGGTTCATTTGCCTCTGATTTCCTTCTGTGTCCTCGCTTTTACTTTCCCTCTCTTCTCTGCCATTGTCTTTTGCTTGTTATAATTGAAAACTGGTAAGAGAAATGTAACTTTTTATAAACATTCTCCATGAAATAACGTTTAAAAATTTAGTGCTCGATGAGCCATCTCCTGGGTTGTTAGATCAAGGTCATAATGAGTTGGTGCATTTGCTTACTACAATATATAGGAGTCTAATGGCAGCTGCAATCATTTACTCTCGCTCCCTGGCTCTTTGAGAGTTATTTGCTTGGTTACATGAGGTGTCAACATTAATGCAGATGGGGATGAAACCTGAAGAAATTAACATAAATCGTGTCAATGTGCTGTCTTCTGATGTAGTGCCACTTTCTTTAGAATTTCGTTTTATTGCTATCAATATTTTCCTCTGATCGTCACTGTTGCAACATAATTTCAACACTGAAATTTAATTCCGTCCAAATGTGCTGTCCTGTTCAATCAGCCATGGAGGGTTCATCCAGTCACTCCCTCCCCACTTTTTCCCACCTACTGTGTGATTTTGCTGTTTATGGCTCGTTCTCTGGACTTTCACACCCCCAGCATTTGAGAAAGATGGAAAAAATGCCATGGCATTTCATTTAGTCGGTGTTAACTCCACTCCCCTGGGTTGTGAGAAAGTGAAAATTACTTTGTAAGATAAGACTTGGCTAACATAGGAGCAAATATCACTAAATGCTGAATCTGAAAATCCAAGTGTGGACAAGGTGTAGACATTAAAGTAATTCCTTTCATGATCTTTAGCCGTGTCATTTCATGACCAGTAACTTGAATGCTGCTGTGTGTCTTGAGCCTCTGTTGCTTTCCTTTTCCACCTCTCTGTTGAATGTTTACAACACAGTTGCAGGTTTCTGTGGGAGGGAAAATGGCATTTCTGTAGGGTTCCTAAGGAAAGTTGCAGTAGGGTGAATACCACAGAAGAAGGATAAGATTGATGTCTTTGCTTAAAGTATACATTTAAATCTAGTTTCTGAGTGCATTTCTGTATCCTGGAGGAAGAGGGAGAAGAAGATATCTCAGAGTGGGTAATAAAGTTCACAGCTTCCAGCTATGGGGTCAGGAGGGATGAATGCAAGGGCTTTACACTTATTGGGATTTGCTTTTGTGGGAGCAGGTATAAATTCAAGGTCTTCTCTTTCTGCTCAATACTTCCATTCCTCTATCTTGGAACTATTTTCCATGATTATAGGGTCTGTCTGATTCTGCGGAGTGAGTTCCATCATGTGAAGTGAAGTATGTAAGAGGGAGATAGGAGAACAAAGCAGAAGGAAAAAAAAAAAACCAGGCAAGAAAAGCAAAATAAGGAGCTAGAAAAGAGCACTTCAGAAGTACTTGAACAGAGTGGTCACATTTATATCCATGAGCTGCAGCTGCAGAGTTTTAATAGCAGCAGCAGGGCTGTCTTGCTGAGAAAGAGCAGGAGGAGGCAAGAAGACCCTGATGTGGAACAAGGCTGGAGTGTTGTAACCTGGTGGAGAGAGGAGCAGGCAGCTGCCACAGGCTGCTGGAGGTGATGGAGAGCCATGGGCCGGGGCAGCTGTGACAAGGTACCCGAGGGAGCAGTGGACATCAAGGTTAAATCACATCTCCCCAGATGCCAAGCAGTAACAGTATTGCCTTGGGCTCTGCCATTTTAGCTCCATTTCTCTGAGTGCTGTACGACTTTTGACAAAATAAATCACACTTTGTTTTGAAGAATTTGTTTTCTGCATCACAGCCTTTTAGTAGTGCTTCTTGTCTTCCACAAGAAAAAACTCAGTTGGAGAGAAGTCAGGCAGGCTGCAGCAGCAATTACCAGCCAAGAGGATATGATTTAGAGACCCATATCAGAGAGGTCCTGGGAGCTGATGTCAAACACAAATCACTTCAGGGAGGTGCCTGAGAGATGCACTCAGGGGTCAGTTGGAGAATCTGAAAAGGGTCAGGTACCTGCTCCTACAAACACAGGAGTTTCCTTCTCCTCCTGTTGGCACCCAGCAGAACAGGGAAATCTCACCTATCATTAGTCTGTATTATCATGAACAAACTGATGCCCCAGGCAGCCCTAGAAAGATGATTTGGGCACCAAAAATGGGACACAGGGAGGCCTGGAATTTTCTCTTCAAGAAATTCAGTGCTCAGATTTCTATCTGAGCAAACACTGCAAGATGACTAAATCCATTTGGACTCCGTGTTTTGAATGGCAGCTGCTGTGTATCCTTCAGCTGGACATATTCTACAGTCTTCCCTTATGTATGGTAGGAGATGCTCAGGCAAATGTTACCCACCAAGTGAGGAGCACACCTTTTGCACAGATTTTTCATCCTGAAAGACAGATTTTGAATTTTGGACTTTGTTTCTAGAAGAAATGGCAACAGTTCCGATTATTTCTGAGTGATGATGATACTTGGAACACTGTTTGCTGATAGAACAGAAATCACCAAGGAAATGGAGATCAAATGCATAAATGGTTGCCTTTCTTACTCTTTTGCCTATGTGGGCAGGTGACTTTGACATTATGGATCTGAGCATTTCTCTGCCTGGAGTGACTCATTATAAGGGTGGTCATTATGCTCCCTCCAGACAGATTTTCTTCTATATCAATTTAGCACACCTTTAATTACAGCAAGGAACCCTTTAAATTTCATCTGTGTTGTAGGGGGCTTTCTACATTCCAGTCTGAATTCCACCCAGTGCCATTAAATTAGTCCAATTTACATAAAACTGACCTTGCCAAACCAATACTAATATTAAGGGCGAAAAAAAAAAAGCTCAGAGTATAAAGTCAAGTAAGTCAAGCACTTGGAAATCCCAGGATCAAAGTCACCTGTGAAACTTTAAATCACCCCTTTCCTAGTTCCAGACAAGCTTTGCTTTGCTCAGCATACAGAGTACCTACTGAATAAGTACTTGGTCAGTATTTATTTTGGTCCTTTTTCTTTGGTTATTTACCCAGTGCTACTGAAGCCTTGCATCAACAAATCAAATAAATAGTCTTCTAGTGGTTTTGCATCGTGCTTTCAGTGTTATAACTAAATTAATTAGTGTGACACCCCTGCAAGGTGAGGCAGTGTTTGCCCCTGTGTGAATATGACCTAGAACATGGATTAAAAGGGAGTGTTGATGCTGTAAATCCAGTTTGAAATTACTCACATTTAGTTTTTTGCAAGGTAATTGGTTTTCAGTAGCATACTACATGTTCAAACTGCATTTTCTGCTGGTCTCAGTTACAGAGGTGAGTGTTTGCTTGTTTGCAAATCAAACCCTGCCTGTCTATGCTTGAATTCACAACCATATCTTCTGAACGAGGTGGAACTCCTGTCTTTAAAAATTAATACAGTCATGCACATAGAAGTTGTATCAGGAGCCCTATGTCTGTGGGAGCTAAAGAAATGTCCAAGTGCAGTTCTCATTTTGACATTTTTATTTTTGGAGAAATTGATTTTTACAACCATAATAATTTTTTTTTTGACATAGTGTCTTGTAATGGAGCTCTCAAAGGTATTTATATATATGTGTATAGTATATGTTAAATGCATATATCTTAAAAATTATTTGCATCTATATATATTTAAAACACATATATATACAATTCCACTCCGCATCCCAACCCAGAATGGCTTTGACCCCTTTCCCCTTGGACAGGGTGGAAGCACTAATGGTAGAGAAGAGGTGAACTGACTGCTTTCCATCCAGGTGTGTGGGGGTCGTTGACAGGAGAATTTGTCATCTCCAAGGAGCAGCTGCACGGAAGAGCACACCGAGATCCGGCTGGGACTGCTCGAGCACGGGCAAGGGGCTCTGCAGAACATCCACTCAGACTGAAGGAGCTGTGAGGGTACAGGGCAGTGAGCTGAGAAATTAGCTATGAAATTCTACTGGGTTCCTAACTGAGCAAATATTTTCAGAGCCTGAAAATGTGGTCAGATTTGAGTAGTTTAATGATATGGCAACAGGATTTTCCTTCTGTGCGATTTGTCCCTCTGCTAAAAATGCGGTCTCTGCTTCCGAGCAGGAAAGTTTTAGATAAGACTGTCCCAAATGTTTACATGCAAAAGCAAGGTTTCACCAGACTTCTTTCCAATAAAACAGCTCAGCTGCTTTTCTAAAAAAAAAAATCAACCAAGGTCCAAAACTAAACATCCCATTTGGAAATTTTCTCTTGGTACTCAGAGAGAGATTCAGGTCCAAGGAAAAGCTGGATGCTGAATAGAAAATCCTAACTATGCTTAACTACAGGCATCAATAATTATGAAACCAGTGTAAAGACTTTCCTCCGGGTCAGATGCAAATTTTTGGGTTGTATTTGAATACTCCAGTAACATGCAAAAAATTGCAACCATGCCAGATTTCCTCCTACTTTTTTTCACCAAAAAAACCTTCCAGTTCTCTGCCCTGCAAGGATTCTGAGAGATTTCATTTCCTCTTGAATTTAGCTTGAATTTAGCTTGGTTTAAATCTTCACAGCCCAGCCATGGGTCAAGCCAGGAGACAGCCTGGAGTTCTTACTGGTGTGCTGGACTTCCAGCAGCACATCCATAATTCTGCTGTCTTCAGGCTGCTGAGG
Source organism: Leptocoma aspasia (assembly GCA_013399835.1). NCBI lineage: Eukaryota > Metazoa > Chordata > Aves > Passeriformes > Nectariniidae > Leptocoma > Leptocoma aspasia. The sequence goes on along the minus strand of VXAX01002977.1, from coordinate 1,019,519 downwards.
CCACCGTTTCCACTTTAGCATCTCCAAACACCCACGGAACATGGATGAGTCGAAGCCTGAACTTTTCTTTGCCTTTTTTTCTCTGATCTTGCATAGCTCTTCCCCAGCCAACCAAAATCTGCTTCCTTTGTGAGTGGTACTTGAGATGATTCGCTTTCATGGCATACCTATGCTCCAGAGAAAAAGATAAATTAACATTAATTAATTAATTTGCTTTGCATTTTCCCCTCTGTGTTACCCTTTTAGAATTTCCTCCCTTTTAGCTGGAATGAGGTACCAAGGGCTAATCCTGTAAAGTCTTGCATTTCCCAGTTCTCTCTTATTTCAGGGGGTGTATAACTCTTTCAGGACCTTGACTCAAGTCTGGATTCAGTCACTGGATTACAGAATATTCTTCAAAAGATAACTGTGAAAATCTCATTACTTCAGACTCTTATGAATGAGACATTAGGAAATACACCACGAGAAGCAATTGCATGTTATTATTTAAATGGCCTAGAGATAGATCCTCTTTTTCTTTAATAGCATCTTTGACCTCCCTTCTTCCTGTAGTCAAGCCACCCAAAAATTACATTTTGTAGCATTCATTTGTACATGGAGCTGTCATTTGGTTATTTCTTTTCCAAGTGAAAACTACTTTGCTCCTCTTTTTTTCCCCACTAGCAAATAGAAAATTGAACTTCCTGAAACGTAATGTGCAAACTTCAGTGTTACATCCTGTAAAATTGAGATTGCTTAATGGAACCAGAAAAGATTTTTTTTTTTTATTATGATCAAACTTAAACAATTTTAGACAGTCTTTTGTGGTCTAGTGAATGCAGGGAACTAAATCCAGAGTGAATGCCAGAAGCAACAATTACAGTTCTTTTTTTCCTAATTGAATTCTTTGATGATTTTCTCAATTGACTTCAGAAGCCAAGTACTCAGTCTCCAAAATTCAGATACTTGGAACATTAAAATTATGAACTTATAGGAATATTACAAGTATATTTACAATATTCATGCCAACTGAATAGTGTGGCATGGTATACAGTAGATTTTCCTCCCTTAGAAAAATAAGGAAACAGTGGAGATGGGATTTTAGATTTTATTCCTACTTTTTTCACCCTCAAACAAAAGATAATAAAAATTATCCTTAGAGGAAAAAATGGCAAATTTTTGTAATTTTTGTGGATTTTTCAAAAATCATCCATGAATGAAAAATTGCATTGGAAAATATTTCTGCAAGCTTACCCACACTGGCTGTTTCCATCTGCACTCAGTACAAAATAGTCAGTTCACAGAAAAATTCAGTGGGAATTTTTTTTTTTAAACTAGAAGATTGGTGTTTGGCAACAGAGAGAAAATGAAACTTCAGCAGCTCATGGGAAGCTGCTGCTTGTGCAGCAGAGCTCAGAGGGAGCAGTGCTATGTGTGCAGCAGAACTGGATGGGCTTTGCAGCTGGTTTGTAGCAGGAGACTGCAGGGTGCAAACACCCAGCTCTGATGGAAATGTGCTCTGTGTTAGCAGAATAAAGAACATTTTGAGTGAAGCCAAGCAACCTGCCTGCTGTACTGGATACAGGAATGTCTGAGACCAGCATGAGGAAACAGCCCAGGCACTGCATTTGCTTGGTAGCTTTAATTAGCCATTCTCCTCTCTCTGTTCTCAGGCAGGATTCTCATCCTTCAAACACATTTTAAAAATTCATAATGTTTACTGCTTGTTCTCATAGCAAGCCATTTGATTTTTTTTTAGCTTAAGTTTTTATGGTCTTGCTGGAAAAAAAAATTATGTTCTGTCTTAAATCCCTTTCTGCCTGGTCTTTCTTAGTCCAAGTTTCTTGGTCAATTTTATGTATGTCATATAAAGTCACATATCCTTTGTAACATTTTCCTTCTCTCCTTCCTTTAGAACATCTTTATGCCTCAAAGAATTTGACTCTTTACATCTTCTTAAAGAATCTCAACCTTATGTCTCTACTAAATCACTGGTGCACTCACTTTACTGAATAACTTGCTTCCCCTGTTATGCCTCCCTTATTTCTGTACATAATTTGTATTAAAATGTGGCAGTTCAGGTTTGTTAACATGAAAAAAATAAGGATTGTGCTGCTACAATTCCTTTAAGAAAGGAAAGTGGAGCTGCCACTGCATCACCCCAGCAGCAGTTTTAGTGACTTAAATGCTTGCTCATCCTTCATGTGAGCTCCCAAGAATGGTTCTTTGGTGCTTCAAGCAGTTTTCTTAAATAAGAATTTTGTGGAATATTTAGGTTTTGGGGTTTTTTTTGGTCAATTTTGGAAAAGTAAATAGACAGTAAAATTGAAGAAAGAAGGTGCACTGAAAATGATTTTCTATAAAATGAGAGTAGTAGTAGAAGCAGATGGAAATATAAAAACATTCTGGCTTTGATTGCATGATAACCTATAACCTCTTCCTTTAAGAGTTTTAGAAGATTATGAAGCTGAAGCATAGAAAAAAGAATATCAAAATCTGCAGTTAGGAAGGACTGATGCTTTAGCTAATTTCAGAAGAAATACTCTCCAGGGGTAGACCTAGTTTAGCAATAGAAGAATATGTGAATATATCTTTTCAAAGTGGTCTTCTACTTCCCAAAGCTTTTCTTTTCCGATCACACCATACTGATGAGGCAGGCAATTTCTGTTGTAACATTTCCATGCCAATGGATGGTGTAACGCATGCATATTTTTCCACTTTCCCCCCCATTTAAAATTTTTAAAAATTTTTTTTGTATTGTGGAAGAGCAGCCAGTTGGAATTTTAAGTCTTAAGACCATAATCTGCTCTTATACAAATGTAAGCAATTTTCAATACAACTGAGCTATCAGTAAATGAATCGCCAAATAGGCTATTAGCTAAGTATATTTATTTTTCCATATTAGTATTATTAATTTCCAAAACACAAGATCATAATGGGAAACATCAGTCCCTGTGGAAAGGCAGAGTAAGATCCAGCTGGCGTGATAACACTGCCACTGATGTACTCCTGTAACGTGTGAGACCTCCTAACTAAGCTTCTTAATTGTTCCTGGAGGTTTATTAAACCTTGTAATTTTGTATTTTTGTGAGGGGTGTCTGGAAAGGAGGTGCTGGCAATGCAGAACAAACAATGCAGAAGAGTAAATAATGTGTGTGGAGGGGATAATGGTGATTGCTTGTGTTCCACTGATGCCTGGGAGTGACAAAAGCATCAGCCTTGCTGATGGCCTGATCCCTGGGAAGGAGGAAGTCTGTGCTGATTTCCAGAAGATTTGTTGAGTCTGGAGCCAGTAAAATGCACTGTTTCCTGCATTAAATCTCCTAATGATGAGCAAAACTGCAGCACCTTTTAACTGCTCCCTGTGATCAGGCCCTGTGCTCCAGCCAGCGTGGCCCCTGAGTCACCCTGTGGGACTGAGGTGTGTGTGACAATGGCACCCTGAGTCACCCTGTGGGACTGAGGTGTGTGTGACAATGGCACCCTGTGTCACCCTGTGGGACTGAGGTGTGTGTGACAATGGCACCCTGTGTCACCCTGTGGGACTGAGGTGTGTGTGACCATGGCACAGGTGCCCTGTGTCACCCTGTGGGACTGAGGGATGTGTGACCATGGCACAGGTGCCCTTCTTTCAGCTGTCCCATGCTCTAGCTTCATCCAGGACTCCTTCTTAGGAACAACTCACTCTGCAAACTGCTTCTTTTGATGTTTATTTTTTCCCTCTGTCCCAATTAGTTTGTAAATTGAAGTTTCTTGTTACTGCTAATGTGCCCATTTCAAAATTTTAATTTCTCTTATAATTTCTACAGATTTTGAGGGAAACAGGCAGTTTATAGTAATTCCTGTTAGCAACATGTTCGACTTTCTCACCCCAAAAATTCAGCCTCAAAATAATTTACCTCTCTAAAAGTTATTTAAAAGTGTATCTGAGGTAGGTGCTTAATTCTGATTCGGTTACTTTCAATAAACAGCCACTTCTACAAATTCAGTTACTCTTAGAGTTTAAACATTCAATTAACCACAAGACTGATATGTGAAATATTTACTTGCATAATCACTGGATTTCCAAATGCCTTGCAGAGGGGGCTGTAATGCGTTTCCTGTTTGTGGATGGGGAAGGGAGGTGATTCACTGATTAAATCAACCTGTGAAGCACTGGGAGCAGACTGAGCCTTGCCAAGCCCCATCTGTTGCTCTGATGGTGACAACAAGCTCATTTCAGCTCAAGCCTTGCCTCAAATAATTACTTATGCAATGCCAGGAATACTTCAGACAATTATATGTAATGATTGTAATACATATATAATATTTAATGTTATATATGTAATGATTATTTAATAATTACTCATGTATGTGCTATGAAATTTTATATATCACATGGGTTCTACACAAGGATATTTTTTGAAAATAGGATATGAGGATTGTTATGCATTTACTCTAATAATTTACATAATTTGCTTTTATTTGTTTAAAGTATTTAAAATAATTTATTGAGAGTCTATGTCCCGTGTAGGAAAAATAATATTTAAAAAATAAGGTTTCTTTATCTCAAAACTCTTGGCAGAGTCAGGGGACTTCATTAGCTCGTGGAGCTCGTTTTGGTGTCAGAGGAATGGTGTCAGACTGCAACTTTCACTGAATTATAGAGAACTCATAAGCGTGGTATAAATGAAATTAGAACTTGGTGAGAAAATATGACTTCATCATAAAATCAAGTGATATTTCAGGTGAAACAAAAAATACATGTACAGGCAGAATTATGTAATTGAGTCACATTCAGAAATATTAAAAAGCTTGAAAGTGAAGAATTGTTTCCTCTGGTGAGCTCCTTTCCAGCATTAAGAACATGTGTAATATTGATGCATTGCCCCAGTCACCTGGAAGACTCCTTATTGCTGGAGTAAACAAAGTCACTTTAATATTTTTGAAGGTTTCTCTGCATTATAAGGAGCATTATGGGAGCTTATTAAGTTCATTAGAATACTGAAGAAATGTTAACAGCAGTTCTAAGTGCTTCATTACTCCAAGAAAAGTGTTGGTGTTTTTTTTTTTTTTTATTTTGAGAAGGAAAATACAGGCAGTGAACATTGGAAAGAGACCCATGCTGGATGAAATGAGGAGAAAAAATGTCGCCACTGTTGCTGTTAGCAGTTGTGGAATCTTTTGGGGAAACTTTTTAGTTTGGGGAAACGGTGTGTTTTCACTCTTAAAGCTTCATTTCTTTTTTTGCATCATGTGAAGAAATATCTAGCAAGAGATAAAACATTAAAGAAAGTTTTGGTAACAAGATGCAGCTTTGAAATACCTCAGAAGAGAGATCATTGAGGTGTCTGGGGCATCAGTTGATCTGACAAGCTGTATTATATACAAACAAAATATATACCTTAAAAACCTGTGCATCACTCCTCCACCAAGAGCACTGCCTGCAGCTGATGCTTCAGACAATGAGGCTGCAAAAAGTTACTCTGGTCCAGAGCACCTTCAGATGTTATTCTGCACTGGGATCCCAGATGAAAGCCTGACCATGTGGATGCACAAGAAAGCCTTCAGATAAGAGAAAGGAGCTCCTGGAATCAGCCTGGGTGTGAGAAGCAGGGCTAAGGTTTGAGTCAGAGGTGAGGCACATGGGCTGGGCATGGAAGGGTGTTGGTGTTCTGTGTTGGATGTAAGAGTCCTCTGGGACTCAGCTGAAAACTTCCTGGCCTTTGGATGACTTCTTGGCTTGTGGAGGATGCTGAAAGAGAGTGCCTGGGCAGATCTGCCTAAGCTGGAAAGCAGTTCTGTGAAGCACTGGCCTGAAGGCAATTACAGGGTTTGTGGTTTTGATGGCATTAACCAAGTAATAGTGAGATAGGAGCAAAAAGGGTGAGAATGGATGCAGCTCCGTGGAGCCACCTAGGAAGCTGGAAGAAGGGTAGAAACTCATTAAAAAGTAAAGAAGGAGAAGGAATGAAAACTGGGAGGTGACAGAGAAAGTCAAAGGAAGACAAGAATTCAAGTGGCAGGTACTGGTTGCAGGACAAAGACATTCACAAATGAAGAATGGAAGCTAATTCAGGTTTTTAGAGACTACATTAAGGCTAAGTTAATGACACCTAAGAGCTAGATTGAACTAGCTCCAGTTCAAGACATGAAAAGTCTAATCAACTGTTGTAGGCAAGAATTTCAACAAACTTAGAAAGATGATCAGCTGAGAATCAATGGGACCAGTGAAAAGGAAACTCCCACAGGTTTGTACAGGGAGCACAACAGCTCCATTGCAATGGAAAAGGAGAGAGAAGGAAGTGCAGAAGTTGGAGGGAGATCAAAAGCTGGGATGGGCAAGCAGAAGAGAAGGTAAAAAAAAATAACTTATGCACCTCTGGCATGGAAAAAGGAGAGGCTTGAGCCTGGCTCTGCAAAGTGAAATATAGTGCCAGCAGAGCTGTAAGAATCCCTCCTTCACCCAGTTCCTTCTGTCTGCTAAGGGACAGTTTAAATATTTTTATTTAAAAGAGGGGCCCAAAGGTGAGACCTCAGGTGTAAACAAAGAAGGGTCAATGTAATACACTGAACACAGAGTGATAACAGCAGGAGAACATTCCAGCAGGAGCAGCACAGGAGCAGACCACAGTCAGGAGATGCAGAGGTTGCTTGGTTCATGAAGAAACTTACACATTGTGGTTGCCTACAGATACAGAGGGCAGGATTCAACCCTCTGATGTTTTCTTCTGTTCACTCCCAATTTCTGAACTGGTGCTGTGACTTTTAGTTGTGGAACTGGGCTCAGGATCCTCCGGAACACCCATTTTCTCCTTGGGTACCCAGTATTTCCAGTCCCTGCAAGGGATTTCAAGGTAGCTAATTGCACTGGCCTTCTTTATTTTTCTTTTATTTTGTTTGCTTGGTTTTTTTTTTCTTTTGGCTTTGTGCCTGTTGTGAGGAGATATGAAGCAGACTAAGATCTGCCCTGTTGTGCCTAACTAGAAAGGAAATCTTTCTCATCCACTCATCCTTATGTAAGTGTTTTCAGTCCCTGTCGAAATGATGTATTCCCAAATGGCACTGGTGCTAATGTGGATATTGAATTATGAATAGATTTTTATGACACATATATCAGAGTTTTGAAGATCACAAGGGAAAAAATTTCTACCGACTGCAATTTGATGAAAAGCACGCAAAGCCCAAAATAGTTGTTGATTTCAGGCACTGCTGCAGTTACAGGTATAAGAAAAAACCAAATAGGTAAAGCAATACTTTTCCTTTATTTCATGTGTATGTACTAGTTCCACTGTGAAATTTAAACAGCAGTGATTAACCCTCAAAATAAATAGTTTTCAGAATTTGGAAAAAAATAGTCCTTTGGAAACCTCTAATTTGATCACTGATTTTGGCTGACTGTAGGAGAAATTTTGGAGCAGTAGATTTACAAGTCTGTGATGCAGAGTTTAAACAAAGCCCTATTGATGGTGCAAAGGCTTTTATTTCTTTGTCTGCAAAATGGCACAGAACAAATTGAAGGGTGCCTTCACAGTAAGACATTTTGTTCTTTGATTTCAGCTTTGATTCTCTTCAAACATGCAGCATTAGCACCTTTATTTAGATGTTCTCAGTATGAACAGAAAATAGGTGAATTCAGAGGGGTCCTATGAAAGAAGAGAGTGCATATGGGAGAAAGATGTTTTCATTATTTATTCTCAGTTTGGCTTCCTGAACATTGAAATGCTAGTGCTCTTGAAAGATAAGTTTTTCTAGCAGAAACTGGTGTAAAATGCCATGATGTAGTAATTACTAATGGAACACATTCTTGGGATGTATTAATGGAAGTTTCTGTTAGTAAAAGGCAGTAAGTTTTTTGGGTGCACTTGTTCCTTATTGTCTCCTTGCCTCAGTTTTCTTATCTGTAAGATGGGGATAACTGTTTTTTGGGATTCTTCAGAGTGCATTACTCTGAACTGCAGAGATTCTGCAGTTCAGAGTAATGCACTATAAAAATACACATTTTTGTATTTATCTTTCAACCACGGGCTTAGAATTCCTTAAAACAGTTATCATAAAGATAACCATTTTAATTTCCCTTTGCCTTTTAATTCAAAGCAAAATAGTAATTCAAAAGATGGTAGTATATGTGGTCAGCTAAGTTCCCTCTCTAGCCTGCATAATTAATTTCTAGAATAGCTGAGTCAACCATTTTAACAGTCTTTAAAGTTCTTGGTAATAAGCCAGGAAGTCAGTCTTCAGAAAGGTCAAGAAGACCAAAACATGATCTTCCTCTGAGTAGTTGCTGCTCTTGATAAATCTCTTTTCATTTGTAATTTATTGTTTGCTCTCTCTGTGCCTCTCCAATGCCAAGGCTCCTCATGTGCCCGGGGTAAGTTGTTTTTTCTTAAGCTGACTCTGCAAACTCAAGTCCCCGTGGTATGTTTGGGAAGTAAAGGAACTGGGACAAGCTGGTTTGATCTCATGAATTCCCTGAATATCGGCAGAGCAAATAAACTGCCACCAGCAGATCTGGCTGTAGTGGTTGGTAAATGATGCAGAATCTCTTACCTGTGATGCAGAAATGGTGCCAGTGTGGTTCTCTCTCAGAGGTGGCTTTGAGCTCTGGGTTGCCATGGACAGATTTAGGAAATCAGCAGAACCCACATGGTGCCCCAATACTCTACTGTATACAATAATGCTGTCAAACTCTTGTCCTTGCATGCATTTTTATTTGATTTTATATTTCCTAACACACTGACAGCACATAACAAATAACAGCCAAGTAATACCTGTGGAGGTATTACTTTTTATTAGTATAAATACATTCAATCAGGCATAATAGTTCCATTTATTTGAAAGACTAAGATTTATTGCTTTATTTTTTGGTCATTTAAGTAAATAAATAATATTCTGTGTGGCTCATAATCATCTATGAATCATTTATTTATTTTCTTTCATTCTAGCAATTTATAAATGCATTAAGTACAATTCCATATTTAAATAACATTAAAATGGTGGCACAAGTTAAGGCCACCACAGCGTAAAAGAAGTACAGGCTGCCAAGATAAATGTGAATGTCCTAATTCTGATTATTTATGCTGCAGTCTAAATGCTGAACATATTTTTGTAATGAATATGTTTGCAAATTTCCTGTGGGATTTAAATTTTTTCAAGTACAAATTTACTGGGGAAAAGAAAATACACGATGACTATAATTTGACTGTAATAATGCTCCTCTGCTGACACAAACAGCTACACAAACTTTAAAAGTATGTTATTTTATCAGAACACATTTAAGCAGTGCTGCACAATGGGTGGTGTTGTTTTGGTAAGATAATCACCCCCCGAGGTGTACTGAGGCACAGTGTGGCTGATTACCCCTAATCCTATTGGGATGTAATTATTTCATGGTAACGATATTCTTGGAAGTGCCTTATTGCTGTTATCAAATTTCTTTTAGCTTTGTATCTAAACACATTAAACAATGACTTTGTCAACTTCGAGGTCCATTGAGATTAAACTATCTTTTCACAATGTTTAATTGGCAGTTGAAATATTTTTTTCGAGTCTGGTTTTGATTTCCTTGTAAAACTCCAGCAGAATTGCAAGCAGAAGAGTAGAAGATTGTAATCCATCTCAATGAAGCCTCAAAGCACAAAGAGTTTTATAAAATTAGAAAAGCAGACCTGTTGGCTACCAAGGATTCCTAGAAAATTAAGAATATTAGGAATTTAAATGATATAAAGTTCTATTTGAATTATTTTTACATTATATTCCAATTTTATTTAAATAATATAAAGTTAAGGAGGCGCTGAAGTCACATCAGCCCTGCAAGCCTCCAGTGCAGGGTAAGATATTTGAGTGAGTCTGAACTATAGGTGCCCACCAGGAGGGGCAGGCTGGAGGTCCATTTCTCTTTTTATCTTCAGTCCTCATCTATCATCAAATCAAGGTATTATATATATATTATATGTATAAAATATTCAAAGAATATTTGATGTTACACCTGATTTATGTGGTCAGAAGTTATACTTAGACCACAGGGCAGAGGCTTCACAGCTGAGCTCTTTTGCTTGAACAATGCCAGAGTATTCCATGACTCTCCTCCAGCATCCTCCTGGAGGATGTCCTTCTGTCCTGTCCAGAGAAATCAAGACACAGGAAGGAGACCTCTAATCCCAATGATGAACCAAAAACGTGGGTTGAGGAGAACCCTGTCATGCATCTCAGCCAAAGACACTGCAGCTCAGAAGCCTCTCTTGGTAGTTTGTAGAACTGAAAAATGCATCTAGGAATTAGAATGGATTGAGCTGAATTTTCTGTTTTAGTGTAGGAGAGGGAGAAATGCAAGAAGTTTGTCAGTGGATAAAGGTGTGTTGTTAAGTCATCACATTTTGAAACTATTGAGCCCTTCCTGGAGATGAAGAATTATTCTGCTAAATCCTGGGAGCCCTATTAACTTGAGCAAGGATAAAGAGTTGAAGAGTCTCTTTGGGGCAGAAGAGATTACAGAATGGAACAGGAAGATCCCAAAGCAAAAACCCCTAGAAATAGTTTTGGGGAAAGGCTTAGAGTAAGATTTTTGTTTCATAAATTTATGAAAGAAAGACTCCAGAAAACTGAAAAAGTTAGACCACTGTTTATATGCTCTGTTCAAAGCAGACTTAGGATCTTTTTCCAGCATGATAGCAAAAATTCAGGAGGTTTATTTTTCTTTATAATTAGTGTATAAGTGGATGGCTCTCAGGGATGATCTTATTATAAAGAAAGGAGCAAAGGACCAGCAAGATGTAATGTTTTCTGGACCTCTGCCCATTCCACAAATCACATTCTGCTCCAGGCTTTCTCAGCAGATCATCTTTGTTTTCTACTGAATGGAGTACTCAAAGATGAGTTGTGTTCATTTGTTTTCTAAAGTAGGGCTTGTTTGCACTCTGTTTGAAATAGATTTCTGTTTTATTATACTAATGCACATTCAGGCCTAATCTAATAATCTGATCTAGATTACTAAGTGCTAACAGAGCTGTTATCTATCAGGGCTGGGTTTATCTCAGCAAAGGTGATGATTTCCAAAGGGAATAAGCAAGATTTCAGAGTATGTGTGTGAGTTATAAATGAAGACACAGGTAGCACATTTCAGTAATGAGGAGGTAAAATGATAATTGACTGGCTCAAACCTGCTGTGATCTAAAGTAGATTTTAATTGATAGAGATTTGCAAGGTGCATGACCTTTGTGCAAGTTAACAGTGTTGAGCTAAGAGAACAAGATACTTTAAAAATTATTCTTACAACAGAGGAGGTTCCAGCTTAAATGAATTCAACTCAAGTTCCACCTGGTATCGTTAAATTCTGTCTCTCTCTCTGGGATTTGACTGTAATATTTTATTTTAATTCTTACATACCAGTTTTGCATAAAGTCATTGAATTTCTCATCTGAATCGTTGTGAATAGTTCTTAGGGCAGATTCTAACCTCAATAAAAGCGATTTTCATGATAAAATCGATTGCTAATTTTTCAGAGAAACTCACATCAGGTCCAAAATCACAACTCTTCATAGCAATGATATCACTTCTGCAGAGTAAAATGTTGACCTTCTGTTTTGGAGATTTTTTTGTGTGTGTCAATAAGGTAGTGGATCTTCTATGACCTAATTTAAGAGTTCAGCTTTGACCTGTGAAGGTTTTGTTTGATATATGAGACCTTGATCTCATATTTGAGTTTTCCTTTAGTGAGTTTGCTGAGTTGCTGAGAGACTGATCAATGTAAATGCTGCAACAACAAATATTTCAGTAATAAAAATAAAGTAGTTAATAGGAATATTTCTCCTGGGAGTTTAAGTTCTCATAAGTCCATTTTTTGGTGTCGATAAGAAAGGAGAAAGAATGAACAATTATTTTGGCCTCATCTTCTACCTGTCTTGAAGGGTGAAAAGACTTTGTTTGCCTGAAATGTGAGTTTGTACTTCTAATGTAGAAGATGGCTTGTGATCCTGACAAATAGGTGTCTCTGCTTCCAAGCACCAAAGCTACTGAGGGTTTCTTGCATCCACAGATGTCACCCATATAAAAGCAGGTCATATAGAAGAGGGTGGAGGAATGAAATCAAGGAGAGAAATAAATCAGGAGGGGAGAAAAGGAAATGTGACTACTAAAAATGTATCAGTTTCAGAAGTAGAACAATCTGGAGGCTGCCCTCAGAGCAGAAAATGTCACATTGCACCAGGGTTCAGAAAAGAGGATGGGTGCTCTGCAGGCTGCAGGAAGTAAGCACCTAAATTATGGGCAAGGAACAAGGTGAAGGACAAACAAACAAGACAAGCAGCAGAAGATTCTTTCAGTAGGGATTTGGCCAATTGAAAATTGCCCTTCACAGAACACGACTGCAGGGATTTGGGGAGAGAACAGAGGGAAACACCTATCTGTTCTTAATTTTTTTTTCCCCAAATCCTTTCTGTCCCCTCAATAGAAAAGGAAAGACAGAAGAAAGCACTGAAGGTGAATGATGCTGAGCTGGGCCTGCTGCCTGTTTTGGTGGTAGCAGATCTTGTACCAGTTTTCCCAGGTAAATTTCTGTGTGTTTCAGTGTGAAACACCAAGAAAACAAACTTCTTATGAGGATGAATTGCAAGAACAAAGAAACCCTTTGTAGATGTTCTTCAACTCAAGTTTCAGTGTGGGAAAGTTTTAGTGGTAGGGCAGCTTCTTGTCCTCTGTAGTAAGTAGGGAACATCTCCATTGTTGGAAGAGCTCAGAATTCCAGCCCTCCCACTGTCTCTCTTGTCCATCAACAGCAGGGCTATAGGGCTCAGAGGAATACTCACAACATCTATGAGTTTCAAAAAGCTGACAAGTCTTGAAAAAATCTTTAGAAGTCTGTATCTCTCCCAAATAAAGAGGAAAAAAAAGTAAATTGCCAAACCAAATATCTCTTTTCTTCAGATACTATGAATGCAAATGCTTAAAGGCACAAGATAGAGTCACTCTTTCCTTGGTTTCCAGCACCAGAGTCTGGGATTTGGCTGCAGACCCTGATGGTTGCTTTTTAGGCCAATATCTCCCTTGGCCTAGCTGAATAGCAAAGGCTTTTCGTTTCTAACTGTTATTTATGATGGAGGTTCCAACTGAAACTTAGGTCTGGGTAGGCTAAAATGCTTTTAATTTTCACTCAAAAATGCAATTTGTCTTACAAAATGGGCATAATTTAAGGTCTGAATGATTTAGTATAGATTTTTAATAACTGTTTTCTTAGTACTAGATAATCCCTGGGATGTGCAGAATATTATTCTTAATGTAAGAAGGCAGAGTGCCTGCTTTGGAGAGCTTATTACCTTTGAGCAAGAGCATTAATATGGTTTAAATCCTATCAGGGCCTGGAGGAATCCCTCATCAAACCCTGCCTCTACCAACTTTGTATTAAACTCAGAGCTTTGTTCCTCAGAGCTGTTTCTTAAAAACAAAACAAATTGTCTGTTTTACAAATGAGTTGAGCAAATGCATATTTATGAAGGACACTGGTGGTGCAGAGGCCTTGAAGACCAATGTGTTTTTCTGTGGGAGCAGTACTGGAAGTGTCTGGCAAGGATGCTGCATGGTAGCTGCAGGGAAGAGAGGCTTGGTGGCTCCTGGGCAGCCTGGTGCACCAGCTGAGGAGCGAGGAGTGCTGGCAGGAGTGCTGGGTGTGACATTCCTGGCTGCCCTTGGAGGTGTCAGCAGAGCGAGTCTCCTTGTAGGCCAGCCAGCAGTGGAGTAATAGGTCTCTCAGAGAATTCTTGTCATCTCCTGTCTGCAGTTCATTACCATTTCTTTCTTTCTAACCTTTGGCATTCTGATCCCTGTGGCTGGCAGGTTGTGGTTCTCATTCTATGACAATTTCAGTTCTCTCAGGGAGATGAGTGCTCTTATTTTGAGAGTGTGAGTTGGAGAAAAAGGGTGAGTTAGAAAGGCACAATTTTACCTCTGCCTTGCAAGCTTTTCCACCAAGTTACTGCAATTATTATTAGTCAGCATTCAATAATCTGTGTGATACAACCTCTGTGCGTGCAGTACGTCACATTCAGAACCTAAACTTTGCAACCTGGGCCTTTACATCTACATTTACAATGAGCAGGCCTCAAATCATCAACCATCTTGCTAATGTCTAGATAGGGTACTACAAGTGATGGATGAAACCCCTGTGGACTATGTGCCCTGCAGAAAGAAGGGAATCCTGCAGGCTTTAGTAGCAGCTGCTGTAGATCCTGTAGGTGGAGGGCAGTGTAAGTGCTGCTGTCAAAGTGATCTGCTGCATAGATGGAGAGTCAAGGCAAGGATAATTAAGAATTTGCTAACTGAAATACAATTCCCAAATGCCCATTTTTCATTTTTACAGTAGCCTTGTAGAGGATCCCAACTGAATTCTAAGTTGTTTAGTTGGGCTTGTGATTACCTTTAATTTATGACTAAATTAGATGTGGATTCATTATTTACTCTTCTTACTCCTAATCTCCTTCTCTCTCTTCAAAACCAGACTCTCCCAAATGAAAGTGAGACTGTGAACTTTAAAAATGTGCTCCTTTTCCAATCTCTAATGCCCTTTAATTCTTTCCAAGGTAATTTTCATCCTTGTAGCTTACCTGACTCATCACTGTCTTTGCCCCTTTGTCTTCTATTTTCACACTTCATTTTCTATTCTTCCATTCCCCCTTTTTTCCCCTCAAGCTTCTGACATCATTTGCCCAATTTCTTCCTTAAGTGTTTCTCAGAAGGCCAGCAGTCAGGATCCTTAATGAGGCCTGGTGCACGAGGCTGGCCCTGTGTCCTGCCTGGAGCAGCAGAGGCTCAGGAGGCGGGAGCACAGATCGATGTGCAGAGGATGCTCCACGTTCCCCCTGTGCTCTCTCCTTGGCCTGAGCTGATATTTGAGAAACTCGATCTCACAGCACAAACCAAATGAGATTGCTTTCATTAGCCCAGGAAGGTCTCAGCAGTGAGACTTGCGTTATGTCAGACATGAACTGAGGAGCAGATCCTTAGGCAGAATTAACCAAAATGCTGCTCTGGTGGGAGGGAGGGAGGGAGAGGGCTCTGATTCCCCACAGCAGCAGATGTGGAATGCCACAGTTCTGTTTTGGCTCTTACCTTTCCAGGCACCTCGCTATGCCACTGTTTTATTATTTAAAGATAGAACACTAGCAAAGAATATAAAAAAACCTCTACCACCACACTGAATATTAAGCTTATGAAGCCAATATAAGGAAAAGAGTAGCAGAGCAAAAAATGTGGTAAAAAGATTTCCAATGACATTCCAAAGAAGAACCAAATGAAGAAATGAATATCTGTACTCCAAAAAGTAAATGCAAAAGTGTTTTTGGTCACCAGCAATAGTTACAGCAAATTTCTACATCCCTGTAGCACATACAAGAGACAAAAAAAGTTTTATTTCTGTTCCATTTTGGATTGGGTAGAAAGGTAAACTGGAAATCTTGACCTGCTTTATGTTCTTTAGAGACTGAGCTGAGTGCTTGTTTCTGTCAGGCACTGTCTGGTTCTGTCAAAATGGTGGAAACAAAGAAAATATCTTTTTTATGTGCAATGTTCTTAGCTGGATTCCTTGGATTTTTCCCTGTGAAATCATTATTCTTCTTCTGCTACTATTATTTGAAAGTTATTTCTTCCTGAGGAAAATGTGATGGAGCAGCTGGCTAGGCTGTCTTTATAGATTAACTATTTGCAGGTAGGGTTCTGACTGCATCTCACCTTTTTTCTTTATATTAATTTGAATGAGTTTCCCCTGGAGATAAAACCATTGCAAAGCTATTGCAGGTACTGAAATCTTCAGTATTTAGAAGCTCAAGGAATGAAACACCCATTTTGAACTGGTTTTTCTGGGTGTGTGAATTTGGGTGCTGGCAAGGGAGCAAGGCACCCTTTGCATCCATGGTACTTTGGTATGCTGGTGGATCTCTGGAGGAGATGGAGGTGGTAGCACAGATTGTGCATCTTCAGCCCCTGGGGTTGCCATTTCCTTATTTTAGAGCATTATTGTGGTCAAAACAGGATGAAGAGTTGACTTCCAGAAAGTCAGGATTCAAGCATGGCTTTGAATTTTCTCAGGTAAAGGAAGTTGTGCCCCAAATATCTGGGACAATTCTAAAAATGTCTGATTTGAACAAATGCTCTGAGGTCACGAGCCGTTGCAGGTATGTTAGCTGACAATATGTATTTTGTTGCCTTTTACAGTAATGGTAACTGAAAATGTCACTGCCATTATACAGTACATTTTATGCTCTTTGTTGAATGCCCTTAAGCTTGCTGTCCTGCTAAACAGAACTGCAAATTACTGGTCCTGGGTAATCTTCCCTCAGTGGTTTGATATTTGTGTTTTTAATTGTCAAACCAATTACCGGGGCTTTCTGCTAGAGATGCTAATATTGCTTTGTGCTTAGCCAGAGGAAAAAATAATAACCATCTCCTAGGAAGTCATGTTTTGAAATATAGGAATCTAAAAATACATATTTAAAACTCAGGGAAAAATGTGAAAATATCGGTTTTATTTGGCAACTCTTGTGTACTTTAATCACAGCAGAATTAATATGGTTTTAAATTTCTGGAAATCTCAGTGAGGAATGTTTTGAAGGAACTTGTAAAAGCTTTGGTAAATCTAACAGCCTGTGTTGAAAATCATTCTTGAGTTTCTTACAAACAGGGTCAGCATAGGTTTACACCCTGTCAATGGGATCCATTTTGTGCTGGGCTAGGAGGTCTTTTAGCAGACTTTCCCTTGCACTTAAACTCTGATTCTAAAGGCCATGGGCTGTTTTAAAGGCCCACTGTAAATGTGAGCATTTACACTGATTGCAAAGAAGTGCTTTTGATCACAAACCTCACCTCTGCAGAGGAGTGGAAGGACAGGGGCCTGGAAAGGCAGGAGCTTGAGAAATGTGGGCCAATTCTTTAAATCAGAGCTACTTTGTTTGTTTGTTTGTTTCTTTTTCCTCTCCACTGAGGTTTAAATGACATTAAAGACCAGAAACTTTCTGGGAAACTTGTATGTGAAAAGGAAAGCTGTGTTCTTCCTTTACTGGAATGCTGCTTTTCTGTTAAAATATGCAGAATAATTTTCTTTACCACTCAGTGTTTTCAGTTGGTGTCTACAGAGAGGAAGTAATGGGCTGGGCTCCCTTGGAATAAACTGCTTAGTGTGAATTAATCTGTCTAATCACGTGTAATCCACCCAGGCAGTAACGATGACAGTGACAGGAAGGATTCTAATGGAGCATAGCCATGGTTTGGACAGGTAGGGAGTTGTCTGGAGGGGAGCCACAATGCTCTGTGGTACAAGAGACGTGCTCTGATCTTCCACATACTTCACTTTCAGCTTTTAAATGGTGTGACCTAGGAATAGAACAAATCCTTTTTAATGATTAATTCTCACCTGTCCTTTGTCTTCCAGCCCATCCAGGACCTCCTGCAGGCTGGCTCTCCCTTCTGAAATGTCCACTTCCCCACTGAGTTTGGTGTCCTCAGCAAACTCTGTCAGGGTACACTTGATCTCAGCTTCCATCTCACTTATGGAGATATTAAACGGCATATTGTCTATAAATAATGAATAAATGCTGACTATCTAGATACCTTACTGAAGTATTTTAGATCGACAATGTGATTGTGCATTTATTGATAAATCACCGTGTTTTCCTGCTGATAGCTCTCTGCTGAGCTGCTTTATCTGTGATGCTCTTTATCAGCTCTTTGCCAGCTGAAATCTTTGCAGAGATACTGAGTGAGCACAGCACAGGTGACCTCTGGGCTGAAGTTCCCTCTTGGATTTGGAGCTGGTGTGGGCATCCAGCACGGCAGATGGGCCCACTGCACTTCCACAGAATCCTGCGTCTTCGACTATCTTGTCATGCCTGGGAGCTGTGGCCTCCAGGGCAAACTGGTTCAAGTGCCACTGAGGGCACTGGAGTGGGTTTTTTTAATCAATGCTTTATCCATGACAAAGAGGAAATTTGGGTCTCTTAGCCTGGAAAAGATGAAGAGGTGGAATGAGATCAACCTCACAACCCTGCTGCTCAAATTCTGGGTGCTTGTTCTGGGAGAGAGGTACCAGGAGAAGGATCCACAGCTGGTTCTGTGTGAGCTCAGTGAACGGGGGCACAAGCCCAAAGGAAGCAGTGGATGTTTCAGATTCTTGTTCTGTTCCTGAGAAAGGGAAGGATAACTGCCTTCTAATACAAGATAGTTTTTTCTCCTTTATAACAGAAAATATAGGTCTTAGTTTTTCATATTTTTTCATCTCTTTCACAGAAAATGGATTTTTTTTTTTCTCAAGCCACAGCAGTAATAATTACAATCAGCTGAAAATTTTCATCCCTCATTTGTTTGGTTCTTTTTTACTAGTAAATGTAATTTTTTTCCCAAATACTTTTTTTTTTTTTTAATTGGAAACAGGGACCTGTTACAATTTTATTTGTATCAGCTTTATATTAAGTCACCACATGGGAGAGGGAGAAGATCAAGTAATTGGTAGAATGCTCCTGGAAAGAAATGTGGAGGAACTGTTCACATGCTGGCATGGAGGCCCATGCAATTAAAAATAAACATCAGTACAGCAGAAACTTCAATGTTAAGTGATGCTGAATATTGAGATGACAGTTTTACCCACCTTTGCAGTGTTAAAGGAGGATGTCTTCCTCTTTTATGCCCTTGTGGTGAAATGTAATTAGAGAATGATATGATATAGACAGAAAATGTATGGCTGAACATTATTTTTAGAATCATAGTGCTGTAGATGTTTAAGAACAGCTTGCAAACTGATTAGTTTTAAATCTCATAGTGTGGATAGTTTCTGTATTAAAAAAGGAACCCACCAGGTGGAAAAGATATTGCTGGAGAAATCCGTCAGCAATGGAGTATTGCTTCTCCACAGGAACAATTTTGTGGTCAGATAATTTTTAATAACTGTAGTTTGTAGTGTTGGGAACTATGTAGCAAAACCTTTCCTATTTGTTATTTGAAAAATTTAATTTGTTGTTATTTTTTCATCACATGTTCTGCTAAGTGAAACTTTTGAAGTTCAGTTCATTGATTGAACTGAGCAACAAGTTTCATCCAGCCTGTGGCAGCAAGAGGAAGAGTCCTACCTTGTCCCAGAAACTTCTGGAAAGACAGTGCTTCAGATTGATCTGTGATGGAATTCTGCTGCGGTTGGTGAATCTGCAGCAGGAACAGGTTTGGCTCAGTGTGTTAGGAGCCCTCACACCCCAAATCCCAGTGCTGCTGGCATGAGGAACAGCGTCTTGTTCCACATGCAGCACCACAGCCCCTCTCGTGCTCTGGTTCCTGTCCCAGGTGGTGACAAAGGTTTGCCAAAACCTGCCCAGTCCTGCATTGTCCCCTCTGCTTTTGAGTTCCAGGAGTTCAGGATGAGGCTGCTGGGACAGTGAGAGTTTTTGTTTAGTACATCCATGACTGAAAGAAAGGTCACTGGGGCTGTGGCTGTTCCTGCCAATCTCTCTTTTCCTGCTCAGGCTGTACTAATTTGCCCACAATGGTGGTGTGGGTGATGTTGTTTTTCTCACCTTCATCTCCCCATATATATTCGGATGTTTTCTTCTTTTCAAATTCTTAAGCAAGATTTTCACAAGAAGCCTTTTTCATTATTTCAGACATAAAAGGATTTTTTCATCTGGGTCCCTAAAACTGGTGCTCTGGAATCTGAGAGGACCAACAATCAAGGTTCTTCATATTTTTCCATTTTCTCCTTTGTTCTTTTTTTCTTCCTCACCCCCTTTTTTTTCTTTTTCTCTTTTTGAACCTTTTTCCTCCTCTGTTTTCTCTGAATGAAAATACCTGTTTCTTCTAACTAATGTTTTCTTTTCTGATTGTGGCACACAATGTGTCACATCAGAGAATAATGATTTATTTAACTATAGATTACTAGGGAAAGTTTTTTTTTCCTAGAATCTCTCCTGTGGATATAACTGTCCAAGTGAAGATTATTTTCAGTGATGAACTATATCCTCATATTTATTTTGGCAGATGTCTTGGAATTCATGCGTCTTCTTTTAAGAACAGGACTCTGATGAAATGCTGAACTTCTCAAGGACCCAAATATTTATTCAAAGTTTATTTTGTTCTTTATTTTTATCACTGTGTCCTCTCCATGAGCCAATTTCCTCAAGATTCTTCACCTTTCCTACATTAAACACCTTTTAGTAAAGGATACCCCTCTTGATGTTCACTGGCCAGTGGCAATATCTGCCCTTTGTGGATCTACAGGGTGAGAAGTCCTTGCTCCTCAATTCAAAGTTCATTTTCACATATCACAAACAATTTAAAGTTTGTTCACTTCTTTTCTCTCCATCACTTCTGAAAATTATATCAAATAGTCGTGAAATGTGAATGTGCAACCCTACCTGCAAGCTTCAGTGAGGGTTAAACCGTGACTTTGGGAGGTGCAGGTACTTGTGCTGTATAAAATCTGTCCCCCCAGAAATTCCTACACTTTCAGCTTTTTGGCATGTCTACTATTCACCTAATCCTAATGGTGCATGGGATAATAACAGCATGATCTTTATGGCTTTTCTCCATTTTCACTGCTACCATGTGTCACGAACTTGAAATTTATTCAACTACTTACAGAACTGTAGCAAAAAGGGATCTTACCTACTTTTTATTCCATTTTCCTTGTTGCTCAGCTGGAGCAAAGCCAGATCATGTTACTGTGGCCCCTCAACTTCACCTATATCAAAGGAAGGGGGTTTAAATCTCATTACATATTTAATTTTCTTGCACAATTAAAATAATAATAAAAAAAATCCTAGGCAAAAACATATGATTTTAAACACCATATGATTTGAAATGTTGCACAGGAGTCAGGACAGACACCTGAACTGCAGCTGTCACACAGCACTGAGATTAAAGAAGGCTCATGCCTTAAAATATTTAAATAAAATACAGCCTTACTTAGAGGTAGCAAGTGGGTGTTCAACCATCCATGTGGGAGATGGTTTAATGATGAATTTGATACAATTTAAGAATTGCCACTCAAAAAACCACAGCAGAAGTGCGTTTTTGTGGCTGCATTGGATGCTGGGACTCAGAGCAGAGAGCCAATGGCCTTGAAATGGCAGAGCTGGGCTCTGTGTAACCCGGCCTCCAGCCCAAACCCCGAAGGATGGATCTGTAAATCAGCCCAGGAACATGATCAGCACAGGTTAATTAGACAAAAAGCCATTTTTTTACACAATGAACTTTATCTTGCCTGTGTAACCTGCCTCTAGATAACCCTCTTTGCTGAATAGTCATCTCCAGAGCAATTTAGCCACAACCCTGTTCACATTACTCATTGTCTTGAGGATCATCGTGCACAGAGAGGGAAAGGACAGGGCTGGGATGTGTTGCTGCCTCTTGTCCCCCAGCCATGCCAAAGACAGAAACAAATACACAGCATTTCTGTTCAGGGCATGCAGAAATAAAGAACAAAGAGGAAAACTGCGCTTCTGAAAAAATCTATATTTCTCCCTGGAAATTTACATTTCTACATTTCTACCTGGAAATCTGTGTGAATTATGTAAAATGTTCTTGAGAATCAAAACACACTTGCATTTACAAATTTCATCACAGACATGAGGTAAACCTATCCACAGGCATGAATAGCTGAAAAACTAGCTTTTCTTCCACATATTGTGCTTCCAATTATATTTTTGGAAAAATACTAGGTGGCAATAATTCATATATAATGTCCTGCAATATTTAACTATCAGATATGTCTTTCTAATTAGGAATTCAGAAGGCATTAAAAATCATTAGAGGAATAGATGGGTAAATGTAAGTGACCTATTGTAGTTTTTTTTTTGCCATGGATGTCATCTTGAATTTACAAATGAATTCACTTTGAAAATACTTCCACTTAGATTTTTAAATAAATAGTAAATTCAAATAAATTCAAACTGGTGTCCCAGCATGATTCTGCTGCTCTAATACTTGGCAACCAAAGTTTTGTCACTTGCAAATGTCTGAATGTCTCCAGGTCTGGTTTGGCTTGTTCTTGCTGAGGAACCTCACCTAATTCTCTGGTTATGCTTTGGATTAATTGACCACCTGTCTTTCTGGTCTAAATTACTGTTTCTGTTTGCAGAAGGCAATTTTCAAAACAAACAAGTAGTTTCCAGTTCCAGTTTTATCGTAATGATATCTTAAGTTCAGGAGATAATTGTTGCCTTTCCTGCCATGTGTGAAAATACCATGAATTCCAATAAATTATATCCCTATTTTCCCAGTCTGGAGTTCAAATACCAAAAGTTCTTTTATTAGAGCCAAAGGGAAAAAGTGCATAATAAAACCAGAAAAAAAAACCCCTAAAAATCTGCTCAAGCAGGTGACGCAGTAAAATTACAGCACCATTTACTTTTCCAAAATGTGTGTCACCAGACCCTGTGTCTTTGCTCTATATCTTCACAAATCTCCTTTTTGCATTATTGGTGCTCCCAGAGATATGTGCTTCCATCCTTCCAGCTAAGAGCTTAGCCCTCTGCATTTGCAGTGTGGGATTTCTAACGAAGGGAAAGCTGTCCCTGAAATCTTTTATTAATATGTAGTCGTGGTAACAGATCTCTGAGAAAACAGCATG
The DNA here is from genome assembly GCA_013399835.1 of Leptocoma aspasia. Classification (NCBI taxonomy): domain Eukaryota; kingdom Metazoa; phylum Chordata; class Aves; order Passeriformes; family Nectariniidae; genus Leptocoma; species Leptocoma aspasia. The sequence goes on along the minus strand of VXAX01002977.1, from coordinate 996,967 downwards.
TGTTGCCTCTTTGTCTAATATTGCAGGATATTGTGATGCAGAAAAAGAATTGTGTCAATAGGAAAGGGGTTTTTATCTGTGTAGAAAAAGGACATTTTGCTTGCAAGGTAATATTAGAATGCTACATGCCTACAACTGCCAACGCACTTGTTAGCATTCAATGGAATCATAGTAATAAAAATGGAATTTAAATATGGACTTTTAAAGGAAAATTGAAACTGTTTGGAAAAAAGCCCCATGACTGTAGCTAGATAATTCCCTAGAAAAATCTCTACTGTAAATTTAGAGGAATAAAGAATTTTATAGAAACAGATTGAACATTAAACTAATTTGAGATTTCTTACAGTGGCTGGCTCAAAGTAAAAATTAGTGAAAGGAATAGCACAGGATGTGCCCCAGTGCCAGCAGGGATGTAATTTATTCCCTGTTGGAGTGCAACATCTTGCTCCTGTATGGTCCAACTGAATCAATGACTGTCCTGAGTGAATGGTTCATGATTATCAAGAAAGGATCTTCTGTCTGGACAGAACAGTCTGGTAGCCTGCCCTTCATTCTGGTACATTTTTGGCATTCTCTGCAGAGGCTTAGAAGTTTGATTTTGGTTAAATGTGGTTTGAATTTATAGATATGCTGTAAGTAGGTTGCATAGGTCAATACTTACACTGAACCTGAACACAGGCCAGTGGATCTCATGCATGTTTTAGGACAGAGAATGATAGGAATTTCACAGGTTGTGACACCTCTTTTTATCAACTGCTCTACAGCTCTTGTCTTAAGGACCAGCAGCCTGAAGAGAGCATGTGATGAATTGCTGGTGAAGATAGGTAGAGGAAGGACTGAAATTCGTCTTCCCTGCCATAACTCAGACAGGTGGCATCACACAGGGTCCATCTAATTGCCTGGTGGCAGTGATCCCTTCTGGAGACTGTACAATCTATATCTGAATTCGAGCTAGAGCTCTAATTCAGTTCTGATTCTAGAGCTCTGCCTGTCTGTGCCTGATGCATTTGTGTCTGTAGCGCTCAAGCCACAAAGGCTTCCAGTGGACTGAAACAGGCAAACCCACTGAGGACATCTGAGAACCTCAAAGAGCAGGAGCAAAGCTGCAGGGGTGGCAGAGGAAGTGTGAAGGTTACAGTCACGACGTGGAAGCTCCTGAGGATGATTTGGCATGGATAGCTCGTTGTGTTACCAGAGCCCATAAGTCATGTGAACACAACCAATTCCACCCTGAATAATTCCAGGCCTGACAAAGGGCAGTGGTTGTTCATTCAGTCTAAAGGTTCTAATCAGCTTTTTGTGCATCAATATTCTTGGAAAACACCCAGAACAGTCTTGTCAAAGTGAAAATGGTATTTTATCTTTGAAATTAGGGTTAGAGGATTTCATTGCCATGAATATTCAGCACTTTTCTCACCCCGGCTCTGCTCATTGATCATGCATGTGAGACATCAGTGGCATGCTGGGTACTGAATTAAATTCAGTCCTTGCCATTTGCAATTCTACTCGCTTTGGAGGTCACTGAATGTGGCAAGGCTGCCTTTTAGTTTTAAAAGCCGTGTAAACATCTCCCTAGCCTGCTGCTACCTATCAGCCTAGGGAGCACCGCTGGATGGCCGCTAGGAATGAAGTGCAGGCCACAGCAAATTAACTGGCTTTGAAAAAAACCCTCTGTAAATCCTTTGAACCTGATGTGCCAGTTGGATTAGCAATAAGAAACTGCAATATAAACTATCCATGTGGCTGCCACAAGGACCAAGAGATGAGGAATAACAGGGCTTTCCTAGACATGACTGTTAACTTTCCTATCGTCCTTGCTTCCAGATTTACTTCACCAATGTTTTTCTTTCTTTTTCCCTTTCAACCCCAGTTCTTCTTGTGTTTGAAGTTAACCACACAATGCACAAAGGCATTTCCTGGAGATGATGATCTTTTAGACTTTGAACATATTAAAGTTAATTTTTATGACTGTTATAAATAGCAATTGCTATTAATGTATAGTTACATACATATCTGAAATGTTGGGTCACACATAACATTGCAAGATAACAAAAGACTCCATTAAAACTATGAAATTGACATCTGTGATGTCAAATATCTTCACATGTGTCCTATGCTGGGTATATCTTTGCCTAAAGACATATTCCCTCCCTGTTATTCTGGTTATTTCTTTGGATCTTTGTGGAAAAAAAAAGTGACAATGATAGCCAAACCCTTACAATGTTTCTTAAAGATTCAGTAAATGTAATAAATTGCCTATACTTCCATATTTGTATGACACTGCATTTCCTCTGAACTGTCTCAATCTTGTTGTCAATCACAGAACCCCTTTTTTTCTAAGTAAAACCTTCCATTGAAGCTGAATAGAACACCATAAAATTAGTTGGAGATCTTTGTGAGAAAAAAGCTACAGGCCAAATGATCCAGACAAATCAGCCATGCAAATACTGGAGTTTCAAACTGTGTCAATATTTGTCCTGTTCACAATAAGGTAAAGGATAATTACAGATAAAATATTGGAAAGAAAAATTCAATAGGCATGTGGAACTATGCATAGACAATGCATTTTATGTGTTACCAAATGTGCATTTAATTGACAGCACAAGGTAATTCAGGTGTGGAGTAACATGTTTCTTAGAGAACTTTAGCTTCCTTAGAATATTTTAGAATACACTGCCATCATATTTTACAGAACTGTTATTTTTTCTTCTTCCCAGACCAAATATAAAATTAACCTCCTTGTTGCTTGAACCCCAAATCTCACACCAGGTGAAAGATATGCTTTGTTTTAATCAGATTTAAATCTTCCTGAGGTCAAAGAGGGATTCTCAAGTGCCCAAAACTAAGGAGGAGTTAAGTGTTTTGCTGGAGTGAGTCAGAACGAGCAGCACTTTGCTGGATCACGGCCTTATGGATTCACAGTGGGATTAGTTGTCTGATTACAGGTAGCTCTTTGTGTTTTATTGAGTTAAAATCCAGGGAAAATGTTGCAGAAGCTCTCCAAAAAGAGCTTGGGATATTCCTCTCTACAGATTTATGATTTTCCTCTTATTTTAATTTTTTAAATCATCCTGATGTTAATGCATTCCTTCTGTGCAGGTTCTTATTGTGCTCTTTGCCCTTTGTGTGTGTTTATTGTTGCCCGTCTCCCTTTATGCATCCTAGAAAGTTAAATAGTAAAACAGGATAAACAAGCAGGAATTATGTGATAATTGAACCCGTAATGTCAGTGTTATGATGCAAGTAATGCAACTCAAGGTCTCTTATCCTTCAGTAGCTAGACTGTAATTGCCTGATGATAATCATGATAACTACACTCCCTGGAGTTACTTTACTGCTGTTGAGAAATATCTTCTGGATCTCTTGCACGATCATGATGAAAACCCCCACATTCAATTATTCTACTGAAAGCTGAATGATGATGATGCATGTTCCCTGACATGGTGATTTACACAAATAGAAGTTTTATTCTACAAGGAGGGATAATATTTTAAAGCAGAAGTAATTAAATCCAATGTGGAAACTTCATTCACTGCTGAATGCAGGGGCTGCTTGTTTGCAGTGCAAGCATTTTATTACCTGCCCGTTACCCACACCACACCCCTCAGCAAGAGGGGATGTAGCAACGACTGATTACATCAAGTGGCTATTTTTGAAAAATATGGCTGTGAGGAATAATCTGTTCAGGTCTGGTACAAGGGATGAAGGGAGATTATATCCTGTTAATTGTTTTGGCAAGTTTGTCATTGTGTGAATGATGGTGCCTTGTCACCCAGCACAGCTACAGCCAGGCTACAGCTCACCCCCACAGCCCAAGGGGGGCTGCATTTCTCCATCACAGCCTGGTTGTTTAGACCACCTAAGCCAGGGACAGCTATTGGTATGTTCTGAATATTAGTTTACTGTGAAAAATAACATTTTTGTGATGGATATCACAGTGGGTTGTGGATATTGAGATTTGATTTCTTATGCAAATTATCAGAAACATCTAAATCCTGGAAATGGGCAGAAATATGGTGGCGTGTTTTTTATTGCTTCCTTGGGAGGTGAGGAGTGCTGAAATACAGATGGTCCTTTGCAGGAGAACGAGACTTTTGTGGCTCTTGAACAGCTTTTACTGTAATATTTGGTGTGTCCTTGGGGATGAGGTGCTGGATGTGGGATGGCAATGGCTGAAGGCCACGGGGGAGATCCAAAGGCTGCAGGACCTTTGCTGTACAGAAAGAGGCTGAGACAGCTGGGGTTGCTCAGTCTGAGGAGACTTTAGAGCACCTTCCAGTGCCTAAAGGGGCTACCTGAGAGCTGAAGAGAGGCTTTGGACAAGAGTCTGGAGTGACAGGACAAGGGGGAAAAGGTTCAAACTGATGGTGGCAGGTTTAGATTGGATATTAGGAGGAAATCCTTCCCTGTGAGGGTGATGCTCTGGCTGCCCCGTCCCTGGAAGTGTCCAAGGCCAGGTTGGGCAGGGCTTAGAGCAACCTGGGATAGTGGAAGGTGTCCTTCTGGAACAGAGTGTCCCTAGATGACCTTTAAGGTCCCTTCCACTCTGTGATTCCATGATTTTTTACGGTAGATAATGGATTAGTGAAGAATGCACTTTCAGCTCTTTGGGAAGTCCTTGTCTTCTCTGCAGATGGTGATGATTCCAAGGACAACTGGTCAGTTGTGGATCCCTTCTTTGGAAGTCTAAGGCAGCCTCAAAGATTTTAGACCACATATTTCTTACTCCATTTCCATAATGGAAAATGCATTTTTAAGGCATGATAATGAGTATGTCCTACAGCTGGATTTGAAAAATAACTCCTGCAAATCACCCTGTTTTCTCTCTCCCTGTGTTTCTTTTTTTAAAACCATTCATATAGAACTATGCAAATTATTTTAACTAAACCCCAGGCTGATGCCACCATTTTAAATGAGTAGTAACTCTGTGGAAGATGTCAGCATGCTGATTAATTTATTTGCAACACAAGATCAGCATTTCACATATTTTCTCCTTTTTTTTAATGGAAAGATTGAATCCATGAGAGAGCAGCAGACCTTGCATTCTGCTCAAGGATCCGTGTCCCCCTCCTGCGTGGGGAGCACTGGGAGGATGAGGGATACACTAATAATATTTTTCTACCGTAACCACCTCCATTTTCTTCTTCAGATGCTTTGTTTCCTGCACTAATATTCCAGCTCTCTCAACATAATGAATGAGCTTAGGGACATGCAGGAGTTTCAGTACCATTTGTTTTTTATCCTAGAGGAAAATACAAACCCCTCTGTCAGATAGGACTCTGCATAAAAATAAGTGCTTTTTAATACAGAATTTGAAGGTGACCTACGGTAATAACTGGCACAAACTTTTTTAAGATGAAAGCATTCCTCCCTAGGTTTTATTTGTTCTAGATAACATTTCCTCTCATGATTTAGGGACTGTGTAGTATTCAAAGCATACACATTTAAATGGTAATATATAATTGAGCATCTTAATGGACTGTCTTTTAGCTATCAAATATTGTTTACTGATTTGCTTGGTGGCAAAATGAAATCCAACTTGGATAGAAATAGATTTCTTCATTTGACTTTTAAAATCTGAGAATGAAAGCAAGTGCTTTTCCAAATCAAAAGCTGTTAAAATCTTTTCTCCAGTCAAAAAAGATGTTTACGTTTCCAACTTATTAAAGAAAAGCTTAGTAAAGGAACTATGAAAGGAATAATTTAAAATGAGAACAGAATCAAGAGTTTCTATTTAAAAGGTAAGAAACTTGTGTGTTTCTCCTGTTTGTTGTATTTTTTCTTCTATTACTTAATTCCATGTTATCAACAACAATTTTAACTTAAAGTTTGAGTGTAAATTTCTTTGTGTAGCTTTACCTCTCTATGAGAAAGAACATGTATTTTAATATGACTCGGTGCTATTGATCAATATTTATGCCATTAACCAAGCAGTTTTAGAACAGGCTGTCTGTTCCAATACTGAACTAAAATAATTCTTTCTCCTTTCTATAAATTGCTCCTTTGCATCTCCAGTTTATTGAAAGAATAAGCTACTGTATTTCTTCCATTATAAAAGTCAGCCTCCCACTGCTGGAAATCTTTGGGGAGTCAATAGCAGTTGGGGCCTGGAAAAGTGACAGAAATGCCCCAAGCAAAGACAAGAAAGGAAGATATTATTCTCCAGCCTATCCAGAGATTTCACAGTTGGATTAGGAGCTGCCTGGTCCCTTGATTTGGAATTTTCCCTCAGTTTCCATAAAGGCAGGACCGAGACCAACAGAGGCACAAAGCTCTTAACAAGCTAATTAATATTCACAAAAGTGAGTCAGGAACTGGAAAGATGAACTAATGAGAAATGATTAAGAGTTAAATATGCATGGCATGGCTTAACAACTACTAAAGCAAAGGACACAGTAGTTGCCTGCAAATACAGAATGTAAATAGAAGGGGCAGAGGAGTTAGTGAGGTTGGTTCTGGAACTAATGAAATAATATGCAGTAAAGTTGTTGTCTTTTTGCTTATTAAACTTTCCCTTAAGCTCTAATGCAATAGGGCTTACTGGAAAGAAACCTGAGAAGGAAATTTCAGAATAATAAGATAAGATTGAGAAAAATATCAGATTTTAATGTCACTTTCTGTATCTGAAATAATTTAAAAATGTAAGAAAGGGGACTTGGGGAGAGAGAGGGGTGTCAGTCTCACTCCAGTGCCTGAGAAAAGCATGGAGCAAATCTCCTGGAGGGATCTGAACAGACTGGAAAGGCTGGCCAGTGGAAAACCCACAGTACCAGCCTGAAGTTCAGCACCTGGGGATGGGGATCCCCCTCCTGGTGGTGGCACTGGGGCAGCTGAAATCACAGTGCTGTGTCTTGTTTCAGAAAATGTACACAAAAAGGAGGATTTTCTGTGGGGGGCTGCTGAGGTGGGTGGGGGCACCTCCTCAGCTGTGAGGAGAGACTGGGATGCTGGCTTTGCCTAGCCTGGAAAGAGAGAGGGATACTCAAATTGGACATACAGAAGAAAAAATGGCACAGTGAGCAGGGTTAAACACCAGCACAGGGGCTCACAGGGGCTGTGGAGATTTTCTAAACTCAAGTGGATGCATCTCTGGGCATACTGACCTCCCTGGGAATCTGGCCCTGCTTTTAGCAGGAGGAGCTCCAGCCTGCATTTTCCTGTGCATTTTGCAATGACCCGAGGATCTGGTTGTTGCTGAAGGAGGAAGTTCAGAGAAACTGAACTGAGAAAGAGAAAGGGAACAATCCAATGGATTGGTTGTGTATGAAGAGAATTTCTGAGTGGAATTGAGAAGTAGGTTGTGGTTAAAGAGTGTACATATTGCAGCCAAACTCCAGAGTAGCCCAAGAGAGGTTTGAGGTACCCATGGAAAGCTGGCACCTAACTGGGATGTCCTTATGAGGAAACCAGGACCTCAGCTGGGCATTGAAGAACCTTGTGATCTGATCCCACAATGCCCTCAGAAGCCATTTTTGAGAGATTTTGTGTTGGTAATTGTTTTCTATATTGTTTTAACCAGATTAAAAATGCAGGTCTATTGCAAGATTTATTTTATATTTATTGTTCTAGTTTAGTTGACAAATTGATGCTACTATAAAGCCAATGTTCTGTTAAATCTGGTTTGCTTGAAACAATACAGGTGAGACAGCAGAATAATTGAAGTGTGCTGCCTATTATGCTGTTTAAAGTGATTCACCTACCTTTGCACCATTCAGCAAGATTTACCTTAACACTCAGCATCGTATAATAGAACATTTCAGAACAACCTGGAGCTTTAAAATGCTGTAAGTCTCTTTGGGAAGTCAAGTAAACAAAGTGCAGGCTAACAGAGTGACAGGGCATGTGCTTCCCAAGCCTGACTGATGCCTGTAAAACACAACTTCTGGAGCCCAGTTTGTGCTGGGGCCTGGTGAGGTTCAGAGGTGCAAGGTGAGCCCTGAAATGGCATTCCTGAGAGCATTTAGAAAATACACCAACTTAGAAGTATAATTAGAAAATCCTGATTTAGGTTTGCTGACAGTATACTTCTGTCATCTCTAGAATTTATTTCATTTCAAAATTGAGCTATACACCCCAAATAGCTTTACTTGTGAGGATGTGAAGGAAACACAGGGTGAAAAATTGAAGATTTCAGTCCAGCCATAGATTGAATATTGTTGATTTATATTGGCAGTAGTGATTTCTGTGCTTAGAAGCTCAAGAGTTCCTTTAAATCTGTACCTTACAGTAACAATATCAGGTCAGAAAGCATCAACCGCATCTAGGATAAAAAACCACTCTTTGCCTTTCTTACAAGAAATAGTATTATTGCAAACTTGAGGTATGGAAAAAACCCATTATTGCCTCCAAGGGGGTATGCCATCTTAATAAGACTTATCTTCAAGAAAAGAAAAAATGTACTTTTCAAATCCCACACGCATTATAAACCACCACTTACAAAACCTTTGTTCTAAAGTGCTGGCAATTTTACCTGGGGCAGACATTTTACTGCATATAAAAGGTCTCCACAGGATACTAGTAAATCTAAGGTGAACCATAAAGACCTATGGATTCAATGAAATTTAAAGTTTTTGTTTTTCCAAGTGTGTTGGTTTTACTGTTTTTTAAAAAAAGTAACTTCCTGCCAATATTATCTCAGTTTATATTTAGTATCACATTTTATGAGTGAAATGGCTGGTGAAACAAATAAATTGATGCCTCTTCAAGAAACATCATTAGAAAATATAGCACTGTGGCAATTAAAGCAAATAGATATTTGAAGTAAACCAACAATATAACCAGCAATCTATCTGGGTCATGAGCCAGAAAAAGCCATCTGGCATTCCCAGGGATAACATGAACAAGAGCTGCCACTTTTTATTGTGTATTGATAAGGTCTGGTGACTACTGGATTGTTCCACCTGAATGCAAAACTGCAGACGTTGTGGGTAACATTTCTGGGCACTTGGTCAGTTAGAATCTGCCTGCTTTGCTCCAAAGACCTGGAAATTGAAATTCTGCAACCAAAATGCTTATTTGAGATAAAAACCTCAAGCAACAAAGGGACTGTTTGTGCACAAAAAGATTGAGTTCCTGGGGTGTCTGACTGACTGTCAGACCTGGCCCACGCAGCAGCGTGGCAAGGGTAAAACAACAACTCTGCAGGTTTAATCATGGAATGGTTTGTGTTGGAAGAAACCTTAAAGACCACTCGTTCCAGCTCATCTTATGGCCAGGGGCACATTTCACTAGACCCCATCCAGCCTTGGACACTTCCAGGGATGGGGCATCCACAGCTTCTCTTGGCAACCTGTGCCAGGGCCTCACTGCCCTCACAGGGAGCAATTTCTTCCTGATATCCAACCTGACCCTGCCCTCTGTCAGCTTGAAGCCATTGCCCCTTGTCCTGTCGCTCCAGACCCTTGTAAAAAGGCAAAGTCAAATCCTACAGGAAGCAGGCATGAGCTGAGCAGGCACACTGAGCACGAGGGAGTTTTCATTGCACCCATGAGAAACTCAGCCCTGGAGGAGTTTGCAAGCTGCATCCTACACCTCCAGCAACCTGGATTTTAAATAGCACAAAGCTTGAGTGAGAGGATTTTTTGTGAAGTTGTGGACAGGGAAAGATGATGTTTGGAAAATGAAGTTTCACCATTGTGTCAAAAAACTCATGTTAGTATGACGCTAATTTTGCTTTTACTAGAATTTTATGTGTAATTGGCAAATGCCAAATGCTTTTCATGTGAAAACAAGGCCTAACTCCTAAGTTACAATTCCTCAATTAATGTTGCACAGGTCACTCTTTAAAATATTAGAAATATTCATATAACTTTGTTATGGTTAAGAGCTTTCTGTGTAATAACTGGAAGACCCATTTTTTCATAACAGTGTTAAAAAAGAAGAAAATGATGGTGTCAGAAAGCTTTCCTATTCTTCTTTACCAGTCATTTTCCTGGCATGTTTTTGGATGTCTCTCAGCGTTTTATACCTGGGAGCAGAGGTTATAATAATGGCTTTAAATGTGTAATCTCGTGCAATAAAACCCCTGCCATTAATGCAAGGTTAAGTACCTGATTTTTAAACCTATGAAGGTCAGGAAGGAAAGGGGATAAAATTACCAATGCAATTTAGCTTGGAAGCTTAATGTATTAAACAGAGTTTACAACTGCACACTGCAGTGGAGGAACATCTGTCCCAATAGAATGAAAAACATGTTTATAATGACTTAACTGCTTCTCTGACTGATCAGGAAGCACAGAAGTCAATACAAGCTGAGGCAGGACCCCACGACAGGGGAGCTGCAGTTCCTTGGGGCAGGGAATTGTCAGTCCTGCTCCCTCACCACTCACCTCCCCAGAAGCAGGAGTTTTTAAGGCTCCACTGCACAATGGAATAGTGGCTGGGGGCACTGGCTCAATTATCTGGACAGAGAAGAAAAAGGCCTCTTCCATCAATTAATCAGGTTTTAACTTCAGGCTTTAAACCAGTGTTTTCTGGTGGGATTCCTTGCACCATCCTGGGCAAAAGTCTGAAATAGCACTCGGATAATGGTTACACAATACAGGCCAGTCATTTGTGGAAGGTGACAGCTTGTCTTATCCAGTTTTTTTACAGAATCTATAAAACCAGCAGGAAGAAAATTGCCTCCTTTTAACTTTCCTCCCTGTTTTTTTGGACCTTTATGAAGCCCGGTTAAATCCTTTTGTCTCAGAATCCTCCCTGATAATTTAGCCATACTGAATTTACTGTCTTTTTGAACTTGATCTTGGTCAACAGCCTGATAGTCTTTAATTATGTGATGCATTTTGCCTGTTATTGGCTGTGAAATGTTATGCCAGAATGCCACACAAGAGTTTCCAAAAAGTTTTATAGTTCCTTTGCTTGCAGTGTGTCCTGCTGCAGCAGTATTTAAAAACAGAGAACTAGGTGAAAAGCTCCCAAAGGATTCAGTGCAATGATTTTAGTTTGCTTTTAATTAAGTTTCCTTCTTTCTCCCTTGAAGCTGAGTCTCCTCTGAGGCTTGGCACATGCTTTGGAAATAGTCACCACAATTCTCATCAGCCCAGTGAAAACTGCAGCAAGGCTCAAATCACAACTGAGCTTTCAGAAACTCAGGACTCATCTCTGATGGATGGCAGTTGTTTGAAATGAGTCAAAATTCAGCATGAATTTAGTCTCAATCAGACCTGAATTTTTGTTCCATGGACCTAATATCCCTAAAAAAAGCATGGGTAATGATGTGCTAATTTGATGTTTATTGATTGGATGGGAGATTTTGAGGAAGCTCACGCAAGGACTCAGTTTATCAGAGGAGAGAAGCTGCAATTAAATAGAAATAATTACCTGTCCCTGGGGTGATCTTTGCAACTGCTGCTTTCCCTTTTTTATCTCTTCTTTCCTTTCCATCCTGTCATCACCAGAAACAACTTCTCCTCACCCATCTCCTTGCTCAGCCTATTTCCTTCCCTTTTCACACCTCTGGTTTGGTGTTTCACACCTCCTCCATCCTTACACTGCAAAATGGCCAGGTGGGCTGAAGCAATAAGGAAGGATCTCTCCTTCCCCGGGTTCTTGCACACATTATATTCATGCCAGGGCATCTTTGTGCCAATTACCTCATGGCAGCTCACATATTGGTAAACAATAATTTGGACAATCTCAAAAAAAATTATTCCAGGCTACAGATGTTATTTTTTTTGCTGGACAGCTATCAAAAGTAACAGGGAGGAGAACTGTTGCCAGAGTGGATTATCATGTGCCAAGAATGAATTTCTACTCCTGGCATAACTCAATTTGAGTTCAAAATGAAGCCTGTAATATTTATGTGGTCTGAGGGCACAGGGGCTCCCAGGGGGTTCGTTGGTGAGGTTGATGCATCACTGGACATGGAGATGGAAATGCTGGGATGGTGAAGAGGGTAGAAGGAAATTGAGGGATACAGGGAAGCAGGTGTGTTCCCTGTGTTCCCTGCTGATCCTCACAGGTGTGTGGTGCTTCTGCTAGCAGCAGGTAATGGTGAGAGATGCCTACAGGATTGGTGGGCCATTAGGGATTTATTCCCCATGAATCCTTTCCACGAGGTTATCCTTTCAGAGGAAAGATTTTCAAAACAAGGAGAGTTCTTTATGCATCTTAATAAAGGAAGTTACTGAAGTATAGAACATTTTAGTGTCTTTGCTGAAGGTCTATGGTAAATTTGTAGCAGATTTGGGAATTAAAATTGATATTTTCTCTCCCCCTAGTCCCAAACACAGTCTCACACAGACTTAACAGTCTTTCTGACTCAGTTCTGTCTGGCAGGATTTTCCAAAAACTATGAACTGCTAATTCATTCCTACAATGTATTCTGCTGCCTCCTGTGGTAAACAAAACCTAACCACATATATTTGGAAATGGAAGAATGGATGATAATCTTCAAATAGCAAAAAAACCTGGAAGAGAACAGCTTAAATGTCAACAGACCAATCACTTTCTGACCCTGGGTGCAAGCGAGATATTGTCAGAAGATTACTAATGCATAAAATTCTCTTCTAGAAGGCCAAGTAGAAGAATGTGTCCACTTTGAGAGTATTTCCAATAGGTTCCTTCAGCTAAGCCTTGAGCCTGATCCCTCAAAAATAAATAAATATTCAGCTACATGGAATATTACTTAGCTATTGCATAAGTAGGCTGAAAATATATTATTGGTAGAACTAGTGATGGCAGTAAGAAGGAAATTAGTGTAATAGCTGGAAAGAGATGATAGTTTATGGAAAATCTGTTTATAACCTCAAGGGGCTTGTTGATAATTGTTACTGCTTTCCCCAGAATGACTGGAGAATATGTCATAGCCTACATTTATTTAAATTGCAGTAACTAGAGGGTATTTTCATAGTCTATCTGTAGGAGCCTTAAGATTCATAACAAAACAAACCAACTTTACTGAAGTTTAGTTACATTTATTTATTCCTCCAAGGTCAGAAGATTTCTATTAAAATATAGGTATAAGTAGGAAAGCATCTTATAGCTGGGATGTATGTTAATAATGGAAATGCCAGCAGATTTCAGAATGCCTTTAGCACATTTTTGCCTGAATTGTTTGTCATAAGCCTGTGCCTGTGTTTAATGTGTGTCTGTTCTGTGTGTTCAACACCTAGTTTGAGAATTGAGTGATAGATATTTAAGTCCATTATGGTAATGGACAGAGAGCTTCAGAAAGGGTGAAATTGAACATTATGCATTTTATGTGAGCTTTGTGAAGTTGCAGCCTTCAATTTGCTCCAAACCAGTGGAGCTAAACCAATGTTCACAAAGATGAGAAATGTTAGAGAAAAAAACCTATAGCTTTTTTCTGTCTTGGAGGTTAAAATTCTCTCATACTTTGGGTAACAGTAAGCTTTATTACATGTATTTTGCAATATTTCAGACTGTCACTGCATTATACTGTTTTATTTTAGCATTGATGCTAGATGCCAGCTTCCAGGTGAAAATGTTCTGGAGGATTAGTGAATTTTATACGTCAGTGGAATCTTCTCTCTCTGTTAATAGGTTATATTAGACATAAAACCACACTAAGCTACAATGAACTCAAGGTTTATTGATGCCTCTTTTATTCAGCTCAGGTAGAAAGCAAGTGTTGCACTTAGAGAAGTTAAAGGATGTGTGAACTCATTATCTATGTAGATGTCATCTAAAGTAGAATTAAAAGCGTTTTTCATCAATTTGAAACACAGTAGAATTAAAAGAAGAAAAAAAAAAAAAAAATAATAATAATAATAGTAATACTTTTTGGTAAGCTACCACCTTAAATATCATTTATTTAAACCTCTCTCCTTAAATTCTTGATTTTAAACTTAAAAGAAGTAGTTTGTTACAGATCAACTTTGCATTTATTAATGATAATAGTGGAATAGATTGTTCAGCCGATGACAAATGATTTAGAAATAAAAGGAGGTATTTTAATGTGAATATAATTAGTAAATTGAGCAAGTGTTCATTATTGTCACATGCATATCCTGTGAGATGAACACTGAATGCTTTTCTACCATGGTAACAATGACAACAGTATTTACCTTCAACATAGTCTTCTACTTTTAAAATAATAAGGTTTTCCTACTAGAAACTAATTAAAAACAATAGAAATAATAATTAGAAATAATTAGAAAATAATTAGATTTTAACCAGCATATCTCTAGAACTTAAATTTGATAAGTTTTCTATCTACCTATGCTTAACTGTTTTCTTTCACATAATAGATGAAGTTCAGTTAATGGAAATGATGTACTAAACTGGTAAAAGGCCACCTCACTCTTAAAGCTTTTCTTCCTTGTAAAATTGACTTCATTTTTAAGGGGAAAAACTTCTATCAAATATCCCAGCTAATTGGAAAACTGTACTTGTGATTTAATGGGACAGAAAGCAGTCAAGGCTGCTGAAAGTCTCTAGGGGATGTTAAAAGGTAACAAGTCCTGCTTGTGTGGAGCTGATAGCTGCACTTAAAATTCAGAAGATTAGTAGATAACACTTTATTATTCCAGCCTGATTATCATAACTCTGTATTTTATTTATATATTTCTAAGTGGTGCCTGAAGGCACTGAAGTTTGTAATGTTCCTCACCTCTTCCTGATTTTCTTTATCTACATTTCACTCTCATCCCCCAGTATCTCCAGCAGAGGTTATTTCCACAATCTTTTCTCATCCTGCTGATAGAGTTAGTGCCAGTTTCTTTTAGTTATCAGTATTTGATCAGGGAAGGTACCTGAGCAAAGAGAAGGAAATCTGCTCTGTGCTGAGAGGTAAGAAATGCCAGATTTGTGGCACTGGGTGCAATCTGGCTCTGACCCCTTCCTATGTCCATAGAGTGCACTGGATGGAGCAGGATCCTACAGAAAAGTGTGTCCTTGCAATTAAAGCCCATATCACTCCATTTATGGGGGTTTTGTCAGGGTTTACAGGATAAATATCGGTCTGGCATTATCTGACAACGACAGCCTGACATAGGACTTTTAAAAGATAAATTACCTGGTTTTAGGAGAAAAACAGCCCTTGAGCATGGTTACAGAAGACATTGCACTTGCAATCCTGATTCTCCTGGTGCCATTGCAGGAACAGGGACATTATCTGGCAGTCCCATGGTGTGGGTGCCTGGGGTGGGGAATAAAGGCCTTATGGGACCTGCTGCCTGCAGGGCTCTTCCCCAGCGTCCAAAGTGGCTTTGCAGACACAAAATTACTCTTGTGAGGTTATTCCTGCCATGCAGCAGTGCTCCTGCATGATCCTCCAGCCATCCCATGTCCCAGCTTTTGCCAGGCACAGTTTGCAACTGTGTTCCAGGACCTCGAGGGATTCCAGCATTTCGGGAAGTTGGAGAAAATCCTACAGACATTTCTGCTCCCACAAGCTCTGGTCCTGGCAGCTGAGGGCTCACAGGACACAGTGAGGCCCTTCTCCCTCTGCTCCCACTACATACATCAGACTTCCCTGATTAGGCCTCCTGTAGAACTGTGTTAGCACAAACCAGAGTTTCCATGGAAAATAACGTCCCATGGCCAAATTAAGTTGTGCTGCAATGACTTAATGAACCTGTGCTGCTGAATGCTCCTTGCCTCTTTCTCTTTTCTCAGAATGCCTTCTGCTGTATGAAATCACCAGCCAAACAGGCTGCTTTGCTCAAAATAAGGCTTGGCAGTTGTAAGAATGTCAATGCTGTGGGTAATAGATGTAAGATAGCAAAAAATTCCCAGTGCAGCTCATCAGCAGCTGGGTTTTGTGGGAATGTTTCTGTCTGCAGCGTTTGCTGCCCATGAAAATGAGACTACTATCTCTTCATAAATATCCAATGAGCTGTAATGTCATCAGTCTTCCTAAAAATAAAATATTAAACACTGTAAATGGTATTTGACCTCTATTACAGTGTCTGGAGGATTAAAAATGCTCCAATTTCAGGCTGTCTGTTGTCCCTCATGCCTCCAGCCTGTGCTGTGTGTGCAGTGGCAGGGGATGTGTGGAGGGAGGGAAGCCTGAGTGAGAGCTGCCTTTCCCCAGCACTCTTCTGTGCTTTCACTTGTGTTTTAGACATTTTGCTGGAAACATGGGAAATGTGCTACTGGGACAGCACTCCAGACAAGTTTGCTCACAACACTGAGCTGTGTGGTGTGGTCAGCCCGCAGGAAGGGAGGGATGCCACCCAGAGGGACCTTGACAGGCTTGAGAGCGGCCACCGTGAGCATCGTGACTTTCAACAAGGCCAAGGGCAAGGTCCTGCACCTCTGTCAGGGCAATGCCAAGCACAAAGAATGGCTGGGAGGAGGATGGGTTGAGAGCAGCCCTGAGGAGAAGGGGCAAGGGAGAATGGTTTCAAACTGAAACAGGGTTGGTTTGGATTAGACATTATGAAGAAATTCTCTGCTGTCAGGGTGGGGAGGCCCTGGCACAGGGTGCCCAGAGAAGCTGTGGATACCCCCATCCCTGGAAGTGTCCAAGGCCAGGCTGGATGGGGCTTGGAGCAACCTGGGACAGTGGAAGGTGTCCCTGCCCATGGGAGGGAGTGGAACAGGATGAGCTTCAAGGTCCCTCCTAACCCAAACCATTCTGTGCTGCTGTGATTCTATGACTCTCTGACTGTCAATATGGGACCAAACTGAATTCTATCAGTTTCTCCTTCAATTTTTCAGAGTTAATGTCTTTGCAGGACTATTTTAAAAACTATGCTTACAGCTTGCTTCTGAGCACTGATAACATATGTTTCAAAACGAGGATGAATTTGCCATCAGAAGCTACCATATTTTTCTTTAACAGCCAATAAACAATATTTTGTGTTGCTGAATGAGTGAAGCTGAACTAGTGCCTTAAGTTATTTGAGAACACAGGATTATTATGGCCTAATGTCTATTCTCATTTCTGTCAGAATATCCATCAAACTTCTATTTTGAAACCAAAGATAAGGAGTAAGGAATATCTTCTGTCTCTAGGGCTTTGAGTTACAATGAGAGCTACTTGAAGAAAGGAAAGGAAAAAAGAGGAGCAGGTTGATGGTGAGGTTTTTGTTTCTATATGTACAGAGGGCACATTAACAACAACATGAGTGAGAGTCAAAATAAATTTATTAAGAAGAATTCATGTCAAAAAAATTGTTTTCTGTGGAAAGCTGAGTGTGCCTGGACTTCAATGCCTTTTGCAGCTGTGTCAGAATTCTTTTCTGAAGTCAGCTGAGGAAACGTGGCCCAGTTGTGTTGGCAGTGGGGAGAGCAGGGAGCAAATCTGAGGAGCTGCTGGTGGTTCACAGCACCTGTGTGGGCACATTTTGTCAGTGACGTTCCACTGGCTGTGCCCTGTGTCTGAAAGGTTTTATGGATATAATTCCTCTCTTCCTTATAAAGTACTGGTAAACCCCAATTTTAACTGGTAATCCCTTCCTCAGCTCAAAACTAGACTTTTAGCTTTTTTCTGCTTATATGAGCAGTTTATAAAAGCAAGGAAATAGCAATTGAGGTGCATTTAATGATAGTACAAATACAAAAATAGGAAATTAATCATTTTACCCAAGTATCAGGCTTTATATTTTGAGATCTGATTGGCTGAAAAAATTATTTATTTTTCCTCATTTTCAAGATGAATTATGCAATTTCCCCCCCCACCCCCTTTTCATTATATATTTTGATCCAAGTCCATTCAAAGTTTTGGTGCTCTGAGCAGGCATATTTTCTTCACTAGAAATTGTTTACCTGATTGGAAAGATAAAATGTAAATATTTTTATTGTCTTGGTGGTAATTTTATAAAATAATGATGAGACACAGGAATATTAAATTAATTTTTTGAAAATGTAACAGCCAAAGTTGGTCTGATTCTGTCTCTTTGAGTTACACATTATTTTACCTACAAACTACTAATTAAAAACTAAGTGCATTGTGCTCAATAAATGTCCACTTGGATTTGCATTCCCTAGTAGTTACTCCTATCAAAGAGAAGTAAACAATCATTTCATAATTTTTAATGGAACTGTATTATTTAATAATGTTTTAGCTTTTGTCTTCAGTAACTCTTGCTGTAATTTTGTTAACGTAAAGTAATCTCTGATTAGTTTGTGTGGCATATTAAACAATGACAATATGCTTTACAATAAAGATACACTGAGGAATGGTTTCAAATCCCAGTGCCTACTAGACATCTTTTTAATTTGCAAATAATGTCAGGGTTTTTTTTGCTGTTACAGCCTAGAACTTAGTTAAAAGCTCTTCTTTTCTCCGGATTTCAGTTCTGTGTGTTTTGAGTTCTTTATAGATAACCTTTTGAAATCAAAGAAATTCTTTTTTTGTGGGGGTTCACTTCCTTGTTAGGTCACTGCAGCTCTTGAGCAGGGCCACGGGACAGATCCTGTTCCCTGTGTGTTTTCTCCTGAGGGAGCCTGAGGAAGAAATGTGGATGGTTTTTGGGTGGGTCAGTGCATGCACATTGAATGTTTGCTTGGTGTGATCCACCTTAAATGAGGGACAAAGAGAGAATTCTGAAGATTCTTCCTGGGGCAAGAGAATCTGTGGCTGGAACTCCAGCAGAGACAAAGTGGTGTTGGAAAGCTTGTGGAGGAACTACAGGGAGCTTTGTTTGTGTAAAGGCTGTGAGTTTGACCTCAAAATTAGCCAGAAGACTTTCTAAACCCCTGTCTGAATTGTTTTGCTGCTGGTTTGTCCTCCCCTCTCAATTCTGCTATTAATTTTGTACAAACTTTGATCAGGTAAGAGCTACTTCAGCAGGGTACTACAAATCTGTGAGCACCCCTAACTTGGATAAAACCAAATGCATTGCAGGTGCCCTCTCTCTACCAGGAAAATTTAAAGCTCCTGACTACAAATCCAAGCATGAAATGATCCAAAGTGAAACTCTATCTCATGTGGCCTTTTCTCCTTCATCTAAATTTAGCCCTCAAGTACACAGATGCATTTTGCTGTGCCCTTGCACCCAAGGACAGGACTTAGCCTAGAGCATCCAGGCAAAGCACTTTCCAGCACTCAGGCAGTAACAGATTGCAGTACAGTATTAAAATTGCAGACTGAGACTAAGACTTCTTTTCACGGGCACAAAACACCACACAAACACTGGAAGCACTTTGTGGTGTCAGGCTGCTAGCACAAAACTTTTCTTTTTAAGCACAGGGACAATTTTCCCCTTGTCTATGGAATATTTATTAGTTTGCAGATTGCTAATTAACTGGGATGAGTGTACAAGTGCATTTAGGTTCGTGCTATAACTTAGCTATTAAAATGTGTTTGAAATTTGCTTTCTAAAGTTTGTTGCAGCTGAACTGTGTACTAAACAGTGGCAGCCAGGCCTTGGAAGCATTTGGCTTGATTTTGATCTGTCTGAGTTTTAGCTCAAAGTCTGAGTTTTAGCTTGTCTTCATGGTGTTCTGTGCCCTGAAACCAGTCATGGACTTTGGAAGAGTTACGGCTTTTGAGTAGTGTTCCATGTGACATGATGCACCATGTCTATTAAAGTGTCCAGCATTAGGGAATCCACCACTTCCCTGGGGAGATTATTCCAACACCTGATTGTTTTCATTGGGAAATTTTCCTCATATGTCTAATCAGAATCTCCCAGGATTAACTTTGTACCCATCACCTCCTGTCTTTTCTACACAACTCCTCATGAAAAGGGAATGTTCATCTTCTTTATAAGACACACTTTAAGCACTCTTCACATGTAAATATTCTTCCTGTTTAGACTGTAATCCTAGAATGGTTTCCTCCTATTTGATGTAAACATTCTTTACCTTTCTTTTCTAATCCAGGCAATCTTTAATGTAATAGTTTCTCATTCAGATCTTATCTACCCCCAGCTTTTTTTAACTTCTGTAACCTTTCCCAGTTTCTTTTTTTTCTTTTTTTTTTTTTCTTCACCAGACCTTGTGACCTAAAAATTCACCTTCAACTTTTGTTACCTTGAGAGATTAGGCCTGGCTTTCCTCTGTTTATTTTGAATTCATTCATCTCCTCCTCTTCTGGTTATTTTTAAGGAATGGCAAATCAGTGTTCTGGGATTACTTTGTAATATTTGTATATCCTTAAGACATTGTTAATCCTTCTGCTCTTGTCTTGCTCAGATACCACCCTACTTATTTCTTTTTTTTATTTTATAATGCCCTGAACCTTGCATAATTTAAATAACTGATGGGTTTCCTTATTGATCTTCCCAGCTACAGTCTAAAACAATTTTGTTTAGCTCATTTCTTATGTCTGGACTTGTATCTTTATTCTCATGTGTTTCCAAATAGAAGTTGCAAAAACAGTTTTTGTTCTGTATGAATAAAAAGTGAATAGAACCAGGTCTGAATTTCTCTTTGTGTGCGAATAGAACTTTGGTCATTTTTATCTCCTGAAGGAAATCTCTGCCTCTTCCCTTCATGAACCTCCAATGTTCTTCAGTAATTTGGTCTGGAAAAGTGATGGCAGGTCGTTGCTGTCAAGGGGAAAATGATTGCTTGGTTTATAAGGGCATAAGCTTTTAAAAGTGTTTTAATAGCAGGAGAAAGAATTTGAAATGGTCTCTGTATTAAAGGGCAAATGAACATACGAGGTTGATAGTGGCTTGTGGTATTAAACAGATAGGCTGCTTCATCTTGTGCACGTTGAAATTCTATTTCAGTGCAGCAGACTTAGTTAAAATGTGAAATAAACAGGCTTGATAATCACAAAGGTTTGGATCTTCATTCTCTGAGACATCCATGTTAGTGACAAAGCCTTTGTTGACTCTCAGAAGCTTGACACAGAGTATAAGAAGGCATGCAGCTTTTGAGCAGAGTAATCTGGGTTTGCTGCACCCTTATGACAAATCTGTCATACACCTGACATGGACTCTAACAGCACTGACAATCTAATAAATCAGTCATGGGTAATGCATGCTGAAAGCTGCTTCAGGGAACAAAATAGAAAGGAAAAAGGCAGGGACTTAAGAGCAAATCAGGAGCGGGTTCCTTTCTTCCCACAGCTGTAAGGCAAACTGATTTAAAGTCTCTGTGTCCTCTTAGTAAACTCATCATAAGTTATTCCCATCTTCCTGATACAGAACAAATGCCAGCAAGTTGTGTGTCTAGATTGAAATTACTTCTAAACAAAGGGAAAAGAAATCTAGCCAGGTGGCAAAGAAATCGTCTGGGAAATTGGCTGATTCCACCCAAAACATTGTCATGACAGAAGAACAAAATTTCAAGAGTAAAGTTAGGACAAAAGAAATTTTACAAAATTACGATCATCAGGATAAAAGTTCTTTCTGGTTCAGACTGAGAGTTTGTCAAGCTAGGGTTTTACCTTGGAGTCACGTTCCAGTTTTAATAGAGAGGCTTCTCCAAGCCAGGTTAGCTGCAGAGTTTGGGAAGTTGTTGAGTTTCCTGTCACACTGGAAAGTAATAACAGAACTGGGTCTGACAGAGAAGAGAGAGAAGGATGTAATTCTTTGAAGAGGTCAACTAAGATGTCAATTTGGAACTGAGTTGCCTGGGACTCAGGCAGAGAAAAGAAAGGCGATTTGTGTTTTAGTTTAGGAGCAGAAACAGAGCACATCCTCTTGGATATGGGAGTGGGCATGGAGACCAGGCAGGCAGAGGCTGTGCTGCTGGAGCCAGACTTCACCTCTGCAGGAGGAGCTCCTGCACCTCTGCTGACAGTGCAGGGCCTGGAGCTTTTATAAAAGAACTGCACAGAGCATCTGTGTGCTCCTCTTCCTGGAAGAAACTGGCTAAAATCCCCCAAACCTCAGCAGAAATAGATAGGCAGCAATATAGAGCACAGAGGAATGTCTGTGCCCTGAAAAGCAGAGATCTTCTTCCTGTCCAAACCTGCCCCTGAGCTCCTGTTCTCCAGCACAGTGACAATTTTTGTGAATAAAGATCATTAATTTTGGATGTGGCAGCTCCTACCTAGAGCTCCTGAGCATGAATTAGTTTGCCCAAGTATAAACAGTAATCTTAGAGGTACATATTTTTATGCATATTTTGTATATTCTGGTAAGTCCTGCTCCCTTCCCAAAATGATATTAATGTTAAAAAATTAATTGAGCATAAAGATGCAGTATAAAGTCCACAGAGCATATCATTAGCTACAGCTTTTGTAGTTAAATAATTAAAAAGGAAGATAATTCTATGCATAATTCCATGTTCCTTTATTTATGTATATGTAGTATTGCAAAGTCTTTCTCATCTGGGATGTGGTATATGACTTGGCAGATCCTCTCAAATTGTCATCAGCTTTAAATGAGCCCCAGACTTTTCTCATTTCAATCCATCCCAGCTGCTGTGTCAGTGATCCGTGGGGAACAGGGTTTCCTGGCAGGAAGGCTGAGCATTAAATACACACAGAGACCAGATCATGCTCCTCTCCCTATGGGGGGTCTCCCTCAGTCAGAATTAGTGGCTTCTGCTGTTGTATTTATTTGTGGATAAGTCAAGGAATGAGATCTGCAGGCACCCAGAAGTGGGACATTTCTGATGCAAAACTTATTTCAAAAAGAGCGAAGATGTTGTATCTATCTATTCTACAGGGGGAACATGCACTTCTTTAAACTTAAATGGCACTTCACAACATGAGAGAAAAAAACCCTTTTAAAATTAAATGGTATTTTCCCTTATGTAATGCTGAATAACATGCCTGTTTTTCCATTAAAAGTATAAGGTTGGTTTTTTTTGTTTTGTTTTGTTTTGGTTTGGTTTTTTTTGCTTTGAAGCGATTTCTACTTTGAGCTGAGGTTTTGAGCTGATGTACTCTGGTGATGCACACATATGCACACACACCTATGTTCAATGCAGCTTGTAAACTGTCCCATTTTTTTGGCAAAGGTTAATAGTGGCAAAGTGGGCCCCCAAAAAATAACTTCTTTATACGTTTTGCAGTCTCCTGCTTTCTAGGCAGAAAAAGTCTAGGGGGCACTTTTTGGCTTGAAAACAACACAAACCCTAAGAAAATCCTAAAAGAATAGAGGCAGTGACTTAATGTTTAAACATCCACATGAATGAATATCATAAGCCATGGATGAATTAAATCTGCCAATTGCTGTGCTCTTAAAAAGGTTTATATTAAGCAAAAACCCCCTTCTGCCTAATGGTTCTGTTTGCTATTCCCATAAAAAGAGATCATGATTTATTATACCCTATTTATTCTGGGTTTAATAGGATTTTGAAATAAGTATTCAGCAAACAAAGAATGTTGGAAGTCATAATGACAATTAGAAGTTAGAACTAAGTAACTCATAACTTCAAGTAACTCTACTGAGCTGCTACAATTTTTTGGTAAAGTGCAGTTCCTAAGGCTTCTGCCTTTACTTCCTTGATGTATTTTTGGACATATAACAGAAGTAGTGGCCTATAAAACCAGGTTTAGAAAAATAAGACCTCTTTTTTTTTTTTTCCAAGAAAATGTTCCTCTTGGGTACCTTTCAACAAGGTGTAAAACATGTATGAAATTCTAAAGAATAATTTTTTGCTTATCCACGAGCTTGTTTAAAACACAATCAGGGAGTAAAGTAATTGTCACGTCTAGGGAGTTTTTAGCAAAGTATATTGAATAATCAAGGCAAACAAATCACTTGAGTGCTGAAGTGACAGTGAGAAAAGGAAGAGTGTCAAATGCATCCTCAGAAAGGAGAGTTACACCGACATGGCCTGTGAGCCAAAGCAAATGTAGGTTACCCATAGTTTGGTATCAGATACTGGAGCTCGAGTGTTGCTATTTATTAGCAATTTTTTCTTTTCTAAACACACATGAACAATCCTCAGTGACCCAAAACCATTTTTGAATTGTTTAAAAATAGTTGGGGATGAAGGTTGTCTCAAATAGTCCCCTCTAGAAATTCAGTGAGAGACTGCAAGGCATGGAAAGCTGTTTTGGATTTTCAAATCCAATCTTGGCAAGCAGTTTTGATAATTAGCATTGTCTCTGGTAGGCAGGGAAGCAAAGTAATAGAAATCTTTTTTATTGATTGGGACTGTACTTGAAGAAAGGTGTAATTACCACCCTAAATTTAATCTTGTAGATACACATCGGGTGCCAATGTTCTCTTTTAGTATTAATGTCTTCCAGGAACTGCTAAAAAACTTCACTTCATATTAACATTGCTGATTGTGGTCTAGAGCAGTGTGTATTAGTAAAATATAGGAAGGATGTTTGGAGTCTGGTCTTTTGTCTAAGTGTTTGCAGGAAATGTTCAAGGAGTGTTGAGCATAATTTGCTTTTTTAATCTTTTGCACTTGGGATACTGTTTACACTGGAGCAGTTGGTAACATAAAATGAAACTTCAAAAATAAAGAATAGAAAATCATCTATTGGAGAACAGAATACATAGATTTAAAAGCAATTTGCTTTATTAGTTAAATGTGGGGGAAAAAATGCTACTCTTAGAAGCAGGGCGAAAGGAAGGATGAGTGTTTCAGTGAATTATAGTAGCTACAGTTTTTCCAAGCTTTTTTGAAAAGACAATTTGAGGTATTCAAGCATGTCACAGTCAGGCTTTTTTATTCTTATAAATTGACAGCAGGAGTCAGATCAAATATTGCACCTAGTTACTGTTACAGTCCTGAAGGTTCAATCAAAAAATCCTTGCTTGTGTCATTGTTCCCTAAGTTTCTTCAGGAAGAATGAGGGAATATCAAAACCCCTGTATTCCTCAATCAAGGCACCCAAGATTTCTGTCTGTATTTGCCCTCAATCTTCCAGTGAGACAAACAAAAGGAGAGGGTGGACACCCAGGATGTTTAGGATTTACCTTACTGAACCTGAACTGTCCAGGGTGACAGTTTAGGACACTTTTTTTTTTCTAATTGAACGGATACTTGTTGTTTTCATTCCCTTCTTCACACTCCTTTTTCCTCCCCCATTTTTCCACATCAGTACCTCTGCTTGTGATGAAACACACAGCCAGTGGTAGGTGAGACAATGGTAGGTTTCTGTAAATCTGAATTTTGTAGATTAAGCTGCAAATTTCTGAGCCCACCTAGATTTTCCAGTATTTCACCAAATGTATGATTAGAAGGATAATTTTCTAGAACACTTCCAGGGATTTAGGCTGTTTGGCTAGGTGGGGCTTTGTGTGTCCTCAGCATATCAATGCTTGACTGACCCAGGAAAAGCCTTTCTTTCCCCAGGTGTTGCATTGATACCTCCCCAGATAAATGCTGACACATTAAGAATTCAGAAAATGAAAACATTTGGCTTTAGCAGTTACTCAGCAGTAAGATACTGAGTTTGTGTTAGTTAAACATGATTGATAGATTGTTAGATAAACATGATACCAGCTTTTCACTGGTAGTCACTGAAATATCTCAGTAAAATCAGGATCTAATTTATTCATTTTTCTCTAGACTGTGGATAAACATACATATTTATTAAAACAATCCAAAAAAAAGAGAGAATTCATCTGTGCCATCAAATTTTACTGAAAGCAGAACAACATGGCACTAAATTTTTATTATAAAGTGGTCTGTGCCATTGTAAAATCTTGTTGTCAGGAGCAGTTGTGATGGTGTCACTGCAGCCGCAGATCACAAATTTGAGTCTTGCCATAGAGAGATTTGAAAATAAATGTTGGTTTATTGACATGAAAGAAAGATTTTGGCTTTTTTCTTTATTCTTCTCTGTGATTATATAAGGGTGAAAGGGACTAGCAATTTCTTCACACTGCATCTTCCCAAACGAAAAATGTGCTCGGTCAGATTATCAATACCCAAATGATTGTCTTCATTGTCCTGCTGTCCTCTTCATCCTATTGAGAGCTGCAAAAAAGAAATGAGGATTCAGCTGCTTATGGGGCAACAGAAGAAACAGCCTCATGCATGGGGTGTCATGCAAGAAATACTACGTGCAAGTGCTCAAATGATTTATTGTAGTATTGTAATATTTTCTTTGGAATTTATGTAATTCTGGCAAAAATCACAGTCCCCTCCCCCCTTTTTTTTTCCCCTACACTTTTCACTTAGCTAACCAAAGGTTTTATTAACCTGGGAGTGAAGAACATGTTTTTGAAAGGGCTTAAGCAGTGGGATGATGAATGGAGCTGTTCCCAAAGCATGCACGGGAAGTGCTATCACCGAGCTGAGGCTGGTTTCTGCTCCATCGCCCCAACAGGAAAATAGCAATATTGCTGCAATGACTCTGCTTAGGCTCTATTATTTGCAGTGGCACTTGACAGTTATGGAGTTGGAATTCAATTTCTTTCATCTGAAGCAGGTACACCTTAAAAAAAAAAATCACTCTGCCACTTGTGTATAACGCATGGAGATCATTGGCTTCCTGCCTGAGAGCGTTTCAGGGCACTTATCCCATTTTCATACAGCAGAAGTTGTCCATGAATATCATCCCATTTTAAATACACGAGCAAATTTGCTTTATCCCAAAGCAAGATAATAGATGATATGAAAAGCTTTATTTTATGCTAGCATATACATTTAAGAACCTGTTCTGAAGGGCATTTTTATAGAAATCTCTATTACAAAGCACATAAAGTGGTTGATGTTATTTTATTATTCAGGACAAGAAGGTGTTTCTTAATCTTGATATATCTCTGTTTGATATGACAGGTTAACCTTGATATTAGCATCATGTATCCAAATTTTTCTTCCCAGTTTGACTCTAAAATATCCTTCCTCACTTTTGGATAGTGAGGTATCCAGGCACTATTTGTGAATAGTACATGGCACATTTATTTATATTAAAAGACTCCTACAAGTGCCTACTGGGATTTAGACAGGTTTAGTTAGAATAAGGATTTGAGAAAAAAAAAAAGTGTGTAGTAATCTGGTAGAGTGATGTATGTTTATTGAGATCAAATAAAAATTTATGTGCATGTCTGTGTCATATTACATATTTCCATGCATGTATATACACATTTATACTGAAATGTCTATCTGGATCTTAGATGTGCATATTTTTATGTGTAAGTTTATATACATATGTATAAATATGTGTATATATGTGCACAAATAGTCTGACCAGCAGATGTGTGCAGCTCGATACTTCTTGTATTTGACTTTCCCTTTCTAATCTCCTATTACTTCCATTTACTTGTCAAATAATTTACAGAGACAAGCTGTATTTTCAGCAAACTCCACAGATGACTGACTTGTACATTGGCTGATGCTGAATGCAGCTTGGATAACTTGAGCACTCCTGATTTGTGGTTTAATGTCTCTTAATGTATAAATGAACTAAGTAATAGTGATGTGAAGGTCACTAGCTGTAGCAAAGGATTGCTTTAATATGACAAATAGTTTATTAAAGGCACTGTGTATTTTCAGGCTGTACTGAAATCAATAATGTGTTTAATCTTTGGGAGGTGTTCACTGGGTTCATTCCTGGGGAATAGATGGCCAGCTGCTGTTCCATTCACTGGTAAATTCCAGAGTTAAAAAAAACTTCTATAAGATTTACCTTTTCTTAATTATTGTTTTCTGCAACAGGCTATACTTAGTACATTTCTGCCTTAGAATAAATATTCAAGAGACAGACAAGTTTAGCACATTAATATTTAAACTCTTATTGGGAAAATACAGCATCACGATAGCTTGTAATGTAGTATTATGTACCATTTATATCTAACTAGATAACATTGTTTAGCTGAAATTAATTCTGTTGGCTTAATTAATGCTATTACTTTAATCCATTTAGGAAGGCAAAAACAACAAGGAAAGTGTGATGGTATCAGTTAGGACAACAGATACAATATCAATTTCAACTTCCCACCAGATTCCCTGTTGTACAAAGGATGCAGTGATTGTCTCAGCCTCTGTTGGGGCTAATGCCAGAGTTTTTAACTGTGCTTCCATTGGAAACGAGGTTTGTTTATCCTGTTTTGTTTGGGTCACCCCTTGCAGCCCTGAACAAATGTGCTCTAATGGCAGGTTTGAATGTAAAAGTCAGCACGAGCATTTGTCTTCATGTCTGCCATGGAACTTGCTAAATTATCTGGATCTCTCCGAGTCAATACAAATTAAAAATACGCACAAGGTTTCTAAGAGAGTGATTGCTATTCTAGCAAGTTCATTAGCCTTCTGAGGAATGCTGTTGGCAGGCTTTGTTAGCAGAAGTCCAAAACAAAGTAAACCAAAAATGTCACAAAATGAATTGCAAATCAATTGGCAATATAAATGTGAGAAATAGAATGTAGATGAAGAATAATTTAGGGAAATGTATATTGTTCCTCCAGGAATCCTAACTGCACAAATGGGAACAATGCTAAAGATTACAGCAGAGAATGGGGAGTAACTTGATTAAACAAATATGGGCCATCCAGCTTTTCCAAATACACTGGCAAAACCAGACTCCAGGCACTATTTACTATGTGGGGGAAAAAAAAAAAAAGAGTTCTTCAGTGAGGCCTTTTTTTTTTCCACCTCTCTGCTTCTATTCACATCAGACAATTTGACTGGATTTGTGACATTTTCAGTATTTCCACAGTAAATAATTCTTGCCCTGCAGATGCTTGGTGCCAAGAAAAGAAAAAAAAAAGGACAGGGAGAATGGAACTAGGTGGTCTTTAAGGTCCCTTCCAACCTGAACAATTCTGCAAGTCCATGATTCTATTTCCTTAGTGTTTTCAGTCTCTACTATGAAAAAAAAATGTGCTGAAAATGAATATTTCACTCTAATTTTATGAGAATAAGTTGAAGACCAAAAGTTAAGTTTAAAGGAGGAAATCAGTGTCCTAAATTGGATGAGAAGCAATTACCTTGCATTCTTTTCCCCAGTTAACTTCAGGTGCAGTCACCTAGAGCATCCCTTGTCAGCTGCTGCTGAAGGGAGGGAAGAGGCTGCTCCTCTCCAATTTAATCCAGGTTTTTTTGAGAAATTTTATGTGTCACTGCTACTGTATTGTTCCCATTATTCAGAGATTCATCACAGAAACAGAGCAAAGCCTGAGTTTTAACTCCTATAGCAAAATGCAGTGGTAAATCCAGCAGGGAGGAGAGGAGGTTGCAGATGACACAGGCAAGGCTGATGTGCTCAGTGCCTCCTCTTCACTCTTCACAGAAAGGTTAAATGTGACAAAAGGTTTGGCATGATCAGAATTAGCAAGGGAACATGAATGCGAGGGAGAATAGGGAAGGAACTGAGTATTTAGATTCAGAAAAGTCAGATTTAAGGTCTGTTTACAAGGTTAAATGGCTGGGCAATAAACTGGGATTTGCATTTATGGCACGCTGTCTGCTGAGTATTAACTCCCCATATGGAACATCTCAGCAAAGAAGAGGGTCTTTACATGAAGCAGCTTTTCCAGGTCAAGAGATCCTCAGAGTTATCTCAGCATATTTAAAGATGCAGTTTCTAAACCAGCAGTGATTTGCTTTGAGAACTCCCAAAGGGTATAAATAGTCCCAGTAGGCATAGTACATGTCTTTAGATGAGGGGGAAAAAAAAAAAAAGGAAAAGCAAGGGAATGACAGCCAAAGATTCAGACTAAGTTGGTATCTGGGGAGATGCTAACATAAATTTTTAAACAATCAATTTATAAGCTCCTCAAGCTTACTGAGGGAAGAAGTCACTCTGTCCACAAAGAACAGATGTTTTACACTTTAGGGAGACTTCTGATATGACTCAGACAGTCATGACAGTAAGTAGGATTCATAATAAATCAGTAAGGAGCAAGGCCTGTTTGAGAAAACATTATCAAGGAATAATTTTATCAATAGTCTGTAGGTCCTGATTTTTCTGCTATTCAACACTTTCCTTAATGACTCAGGCAATGAGATATCACATTTTTGAACAATGTCACACTTGGAGGCAGTGCAAGCAGGCTTAGAATTAAAAATCTTTTTGATTAATGGGTGAAACAGCTTGAAATCCATAAGACAAAATTAAGTAAAGACAATAAAGTTGGTGATTTCAGAGGAAAAGTCAACTGCACCAATGCCAAATGGGAAATAAGTGATAAGGTGTCAGGGCTGTGGCAAAGACAGGACTTGTGCAGGGCTGTGGCAGAAAAATGTAAATCCCTTTTTTAAAATGTATTAATGAGAGACAGGAGCTACTTGGGGTGGCAGCTGCTGGGGGCCGGACTCAGCCACACCAGGAAGGACATGGGGAAACTGGAGTTAGGGCAGAGAACAGGGTTTGCAGTTTGGTTGGTTTGGCTCAGGAAAATGGGATAAAATCAGGCAGCAGAGACTCGAGTTTCCTTCAGACATGTAAATGCTGCCACTGAGAGACCTGAGCTCACTTTTCCCTGCACACACCACGGTGGCACCGAGAAGTATCAGTTTTACTCACAGCAGATTTTATGTTCAGTGTTAGGAAAGTCAAAACTGTGTTCTAATAATGTAGTTAAATACTTGAACAATTACTCTGATAAGCTGTGAGGTTTCCATTGACAGGCTTGGAGGAGTTGATTAAAGCTTATACAGATTGTTCATTGCACCCAATCCAGTCTGATAAATGAACTCTTGGGAGGCTTATCAGCCCAAGGTTTTTATAGAAATGTGGGTATGTGTACAGTTTACTATAATCCATGCTAGTAAGTTAGCTTTCCATTGCCATATCTCTCATAGTTTTGACTTTTTGGAGGAGTAGCTAATTTGCTTTCATATAACATAAGCCATGTAATTTATATTAGACACCATGAAATCCATAATTTTAATTACTGATTGAATTTAGCTTTCAGCAAGGCTCACAGATTGAAGGAAACCTGTTAAATCCCTTTTATTCAGAACATTTCCTTCTTCACATCAAAGCAATACATGTCCATATCAGAGAGGCCAATCAGGATTTCTGCAGAATAAGCCCTGAAACTGAAGAGTGCTTCAAACAGTCTTAAAAACCTGTGAGATGAATCATTGCTAGAGAGACATTGCTAGTGTGTTTGGATGTGTCACTGGTGACCTGGCATTTTGGACATACATAATTTGCAAAATCTTTTTTCTACTTTCTTTTTCTGTCAGGACTGATTTAGTGTGTAATAGTTTATTCATGTGGAAAAGGAAGCTAGGGGTTTTTTTTATTATTATTTAATATTTTCTTCTAAGTGCAATAGATTTCCACTTCATTTGTGAAATGACAAATATCATACTTTGCACATTCACAACTAGAATAATTCTTTAAAGCAGTCCTGGTAATCTTGGTCTGATGGATCCAAAAGGTCAACTCTTGACCTAGCAAGGGAAATCTCCCGAATGGAAGCACCTGCAGACTATAATTCCAGTTTATCGTGTCATATCCCTGCCTTCATTTAGACTTCTTCTGTTAATTACCTGATAAAACGTGCACCTTTCTCTCCTAGGCTATGGCCAACCTGTTAAATAGGTTTTTGTATATATAGAAAATTACATAACTTACTCATCTTATCTACATCAGATGATTTCAGTATTGCTGTAGGAGCTGTAGTTTAGTAGGAGAATGTACTTGTTAAAAAAATCTATACAGAACTTCAATTGTGATATTAAATTCTAATTATCGTTAACAAAATTAAGTGACTACCTGAATAGAGTTTCATGCTTTCTCTTCATATGTTATGTAATTGAAATGAAAATATGTTGATTTTTGCCCCTGGCCTTCCAGTACAGGTAAATGATGGGGCAGCCTCCTGTTTTGAGAGCTGGAGATGGGGCCAGCCAAGGACATCTGAACTGGAATAGTGTTTGTGCTTTGGCCATGACTGGCCAAAAAATCCCCACTGGTGTGATGGCCAGGTCAGGCTCAGCTGCCAGATGTGCAACAGCCTTGTAAACCATTCTGGTAGTCAGACATGTCTTATTGAGGGCAAGGCATAAAAAAGGGAAAAAAAATTATCTAGAACTATTATACAGGCCTAGTTTGTAGCTGAGCAGCCATTAAACTTCCTTTCATATATTCTATAACCTTATTTACATCTTCCACAGGGTTAACAAGGCTTTATTCATTTACCTGTAAACTATTTCAGTTACATCTGATTATTTTTGTTGTTACCACAAGGATCAGTGGGAAGCCTTACCTTCTCACATGCTGAACCAGCACAGCCACCTCTGCAAGCACAGACATTTGGGCTGATGCATCTGCTTCCAAATTGACAGTTTTGCTCACAAAGTGCTACAAATGAGGGATAAAGTTCTTTAGAAATGCACTTATTCTAAGTCTTGTAATCAGAATGTGGATGTTTAGAAATATTGAAAATTAAAGATGCTTTTTCACAGGCTTTTCATGCCCCTGTGTCTCTTATGTTTATGATTTTTAGTTTTTCCTTTTTTTTCTCAATGATGGGGGAAAGAGAAGACTGACAAAGCAATGGCCTTGGCTCAGCTGGAAATGGATCAGTACAAGGCCCAATTTTGAAAGCCAGGATACATTCTGGGCATTGATGGTTGGGCAAGATTTGTGCCAAAATTGATTTTCTTTTGTTCCAATTAAAATAAATAACAGCTGTTAAAAGAGCTGACCTCGAGCTGAGATGAAAGAATATGTTAAATATGTACTCCCAAAGGTGATGCTATCACAATAAATAAATAAATGGGAGAATTTGGTGCACTTCA
This sequence comes from Leptocoma aspasia, assembly GCA_013399835.1. NCBI lineage: Eukaryota > Metazoa > Chordata > Aves > Passeriformes > Nectariniidae > Leptocoma > Leptocoma aspasia. Next base: position 964,537 of record VXAX01002977.1, on the reverse strand, counting down.
CACCTGACACCTCTGGAAACCAAGTAAGAACATATGATTTCATGATCGTAGAGAATCAGTGATGAACTACTTATCCCAAGGAAAAAAAATCAGAGAAATGTTTTATCTAGAGCACCACTGCATTTATAAAGGCCTGTCAATTTAAAGATATCCTGTTAATAAAAGAATCAGTGTTCTATTATTTTTTAAGAGAGAAAAAAGCAATTAGTCAAATTTCAGCTGGTTTTTCATCCTCATTAGCAATTTCCATTGTTATGACATTGTTTTGGCATAGAGGAAAAAGAACAGCCAAATCAGAGGGCACCAATTCAAGAAGAACACACGTCACAGTATTTTAATTAGATCTCATGAGCTAAACCTTCTATAAATATTGCCAGAATATTGTATCCTAGTTTCAGGCAGTCAAACTAAAAACTAGTCAGATGTGACTCAACAAGTGGTTTCTTACATTTTCTTGTGTGCCAGAGGAGCATAGGAAGCTGCCAACCATGCACCATTAAGACAGAAGTGAAAATAAAAGTAGACGCATGTCTGTGACCAATCTCCATGATGGAGCAGGATGTTCCATCAGATTTGAATGAATTTGCTGTACTCCTATGAGAATTTTTCTTTTTTCTACAGAAAATCAACTTTAATAAATAAAGGGGCTGAAGGATCAAATTCTACAATTTCAGTTTGTTGCACTTAAGTTCTGATTCTGACAGATTTAAGTTCGTGCAAAGTCTTTGTGTGGGGATCTGAAGTCTCAGAGATAGACCAGGGCAAACTTCTTTAGGAAACACATTGTGGGATCCTAAGCCATCCAAAAGTGATTCTCAGAGTTATAATAATTGTTACAATGACCCTGGAAGGCCAATGGCATCCCGTTTCACAACACCTGGAATTTGTATTGGTTTTGTTCTATCAGATTATTATGCCAGTGAGGAGGCTGAGGTTTTGACAGAGTGAGGAATATTAAAATTTAAATATCTACAACAAACTTCACAGCTATGGGGCAGAGAAGCAAAAAACCAGGCTTACTGCCACTCTACACACCTTAAAGAGGAGGGGCTGTAACCAGCTTGGCAAAAGAGTATTTTTATAACCAGGTAGTGAGAGCTTGTGCTGTGTCAAATCACTGCCCAGACCATGTCCAGAATAAGAACACGCACAGAGCTGCATGTGCTGCTGGCCTGCAGGTGCTCCTTTTGGGAAGCCAGCTGTGTCAGTGGCTATGTGCTGTAGGACTCCAGTGACCTGGAGCTAGGAACTTGCCTTCCTGGTCTATGAGCTTGTTGATGCATTCCTTCCATTTTGCAAAGGTAAAAGTGCTGTTTCCTTGAGACAAATTTTAAGGAGGAGACTTGGTTTTGTCGGGTGTCTGTTGCAAAAATCTCCTTAAGATACAGAATAGTGAACTGCAAACCTCAGAATTTCTGCTTTTTCTGAGAGGGCAGGGGGCAAGTTTGAATTGTGTGTGTGGAGGGGGCAGAGGAGGAATGAACTCACACTCAGGCTGGAACTGGGAGCTTATAATTTCTGGAGTGCTACTGCAGCTCCTCCATGGACCTTGAAAGGACAGATTTCCAACTGGAAAATTCTTAGAGTTTCACTCACTGGAACAAAACCATTTCCCAACAGGGATTGCATTGTCAGCAGAAAAGGCTCCTTGTGACTTTTGTTCCAGGTTTTGTTCCACTATATGGTAATCAGGAAGAGAGAGAACTGTGTGTGATAATATTATTAGAGAAGGAAATGTGTATATTTCTATTATTTGTTTGATATGAATATGGTTGGACAAAAATGGAAGCTGATTTTCCTTTCATCTTGGTAGCGGATAAAACAGGAGCAGGTAATGCAAAGAGAAGTGGATTTTCTGCAGATCCCTATAGCATCTGGGGGTGTTCTGGTACACATGGGCACTAGATGAGGCACTAGGATTTTTTTTTTCTCAGTGGATACAAATAAATTTTAAAAAGAGAAAATATTTCCTCCTTTTTTCATCCTTTTCTTTCTGTCTATCTCTGTTCACCCCCAGCTTCTTTCTGTAGTGCTCAGAAAAACAAGAGCTCAGTTAGGAGAAAAGTTAAAAATTGGAATTGACATCACAGAGGATAATAACAGAGCTGAAGTTCAAATGAATATTTAATGTATTTACAAGGGATGCTAAGCCACTAAACACTAAAAATGACACCAGCTATGTATGCATTACCCTGTACAGATTCACCAAAGTCATTTAACAAGCTAAGCTTATGTTAAAATTATAATCAATAAATGCCAATTACAGAAAGAATTTTATCCCTGCATGTTAAAAGAACAGAACTGTAATTTGCATGCGAACGACATTATTTTCAAAATTATTTGCTTTTTTAAAGGTTTGGAAGGGTTACAGAGGAAAGCTTGAAGAAATCCTGCCTAGGATGTTGTTCAAGGCAGAGAGAGAGAATGGGAAGAATATTGAGGAAATTATAAGGCCATAAGCTTGACACTTATAACATGCAAATAAAGAGAAGTTATTCTGAAGGGCAATGAGGAGCCAGTATGGGTTCAATAATATTAGAACAGAAGACTGCCGTATGAATTTTAATGATGAACATCCTTCACAACTATAACCTTCTTAGACTTTATAATTAATTGTAAGAATTATTCCTTGATCCTGCATTCAGAGCCTTAAACAACAGACTTGTACCCCTGGCCAGAAGCCCTCTGACTTTACTGAGTTGTATTTTGGGTGTATCTGTCAGGGTGATCAGATTCTGCTGCCACATGTTCATTTCTTTGGCCTTATGTTTCTTTCTGAGCTCAAGAAAAAGAGAGATGTGAGTCACCAGCACAGGAGGCAAAGGGAAGCCACAGGCATGGAGCTTTAAACTGGTGTCTAATATGGAATAGGAATGAAATCACTGATGGGAAAACATGGTGACCCTGGGATACCGTTTCTTTCTTTTCAGAAAGGCAAGTTTTGGATATTTTTGAAGCCATGAAAGCTAAAAACAGAGTCAGACAAAAAAGCTTCTAATGGAAGGACCCTCATCTATAAAGCTGCTCTTTTCTATAGTTGAGGCACGTTGAATATTTCAAGTTACCTTTCTTAACCTGTTCTTCCAAAAGGTTATTTCCCTACGTTTGCAGTACAGTCTGAAAATTGACCATTATTCCTTAAACTATGGCCCTCAAAGTCACGGGTATTTATCAAGGATAACGTGTGTATTCCCCCTTACACCTTATTTGTTGGGACAAATGACCTATTTTATCGATTTCTCTTTCAGGAGCCATTCTGTTCAGTTACAGATGACTGGGGAAGAAAACTACTCTTTTGGCTGACCTCTTTATTTACAGGCTGATAAAGGAGGACTATTGTGTTTTATCCATTATCAATGTCTACTCAAAGTCTCTTTTGCTCTTGCCAAGTTCTCTAGTTGCAGTCAGGGACTGGTGAAACTGTAAATAAACTTTCCTGCACAGATGTCTCTGGAATGTCATTGTGAGTTTGGCTGATTTTGGCATTAAGAAATCATAATTTACTGCATGACATGGACATGCAATTTCATTGTGCATCATTGCAAAAGAGGCAGAGGTTTTGCCTGTGTGATTCCATCTCCAAAATGTAGCAGAGCTGCTCCAAATTAGTTATAAGCTCCTTGTTACCTCTGATACTACATTCCATTCTAGCTCTCTGAGGCATTTTCAAAATATTTTAGACATAAAATTATTCTGCCTTAGACATTGCCGATCTTCATTGCAGCAGAATGGAAAATTTTCTAGGATGCTGTCAGTGGGTTTGTCTGCTGAAAGGTTGAAGCCTTTTGGGTTATCACTTGTGACAGAGATCTATGTCTTTGTTCCTGGTGAAAGGTGACAAGAAAATCTGAGACATCAGTATTTGAGGTTGTAAATAATTAAATTATTAGAGACCCAAAAGTAGAGGATGTTTTGCCTTTTCTGGTTTAATAGAAGACTGCAGAAAGAAAGTGTTTAGAGAGGAATTATTGTGGCAGCTGCTGACTCCAAGCATCTTCTTGAATGGTCCATGTGGGGTCAGGTCTTTGTGAGTTAGAAACTCAACAGATGGAGGTGATCTGTGACTTCTTATGAAAGATAAATCAAAAAGTAGATGTCCAAGATGATTTCTTAGTATTTTGCCATTGTCCTTTTTGTTGGGGTAAGAACCTACTCTGACTATCTCAGTGTAAAGGAGTGCAAGAATCTGTTCCGTCTGAGAACTGTCCAGAAAATAGTAGTGGAAGTCTCTGTGTGTTAGGGTGACTAAACCAGTACCTGTGGTTTAATCACCCTCCTTAATGTGTTAGGGAGTTAGTGAGGAAAAAATGAGTTTCAGGGTGCAGATGAAACCTGTATCTGCATTTCCATCACCACCATCCCAGTAAGGGCAGTCGAGTGAATCCACAGGCTGAAAACAAAGAATGAAGCTGGGATTATCTAATCATCTCCTACCCTTGAAAAAGCCCCCGAGAAACAATCCTGCCCCAATGGATTCTGGATTACAGAGTGATTGTTGAAAAAACCTATCCTCTGAATTGTTACTTGTAGAGTGAGACAGAATATTTGCATTCTGAAATGGAAACTATTGAGATTAACAAAATGGAAACAATTGAGATTAATCATATAAAAACATAGAATTAATACATACTATGAATCAAAATATTCAAATACAGTATAACAAACTGTAGTTTTGATTTAATTTAATATCATAGAATGAATATGAAATAATATCTTCATATAATGAAAAATACGTGGCAGCTACTACTTTCTTATCTTACAATGTGAATGTTTTGCTCTGTTGTTAATAGCCAAAGTCTGTGGTCAAAGTGGTGCAAATCTAGGTTGAATTCAGCCTTGCTGATACTACAGTGCAACACAGAATTTGGGAATACACGTCCAAGCAAGACGGGGGTGCTGAGCTCAGGGAAACCTCAGGAGTTTAAACGTGACCAAGCAGTTTTGCACAGGGGAGTGGAGTGAGGAACCAAAGAGCTCCTTGCCTTTGTCTCACAGGTTCTGGCAGAGCCTGTGGGTTTGGCTCACTGTCCCTGTGCTGCTGGGAGATGGGACAGAGGCCAGAGCAGTACGGGAACAAAAAGAGTGACCAGAGGGTGGTTCAGCCCTCTGTGCTGCTGCAGCCAGAGCAGCTCTGCCAGAGCTGAGGAGAAGGTGAGCAAGGGAGGCATTCAGGAGGCTAAATACATTTGTTTCATTGAGTCCAGGGTTTGAGGTTTGCCTCCCATTAAAACATGAAACACAACTTACTTTCAGTTACACTTCTATACCTAACATCTGTGAGGATGGAGACTTTTCTGTTCCCCTGCTTCACCCCTGCCTCACTGTGAATGCCCTGGAGCAGCATTGTTAGACCTCACCATCTGCTCTCTGACAATAGTCTTCTCTCCTTCTCTTTACAAATCCAGAAATTTGGGCTTGGTGTGGGACCTGGGAGTTTCAGCCAGAGCTTTTTGGACAAAAAAAAAAAAAAAAAAAATTAGCCTCCCACTATGGGAAGAAGTAGTAAAACCAGAATGACTAGCAAATGAAAGGATTTGGAGCAAAGTTTCAAAGGTTAGATAAATCTATAAAAAATTACCTGGCTTGTGTGCCTGCATAGGACAGCAGAAATTGTTAATGCTTGTCTTACTTGCCTTTCACAGGAGCAAGCATGATTTGTTTATTTATTTTATAAACTGAGTCAAGAGTATGCCATCAATAACTTTAAACATTCCCATATTTGAACTAGAAGACAGCTGGCACAAAGAAACAATTACACAGCCATTGGGAGTTAGCTGACAGAAGATTTCCATAAGTAATTATGCTCTGGGAGTGTGAGGGGAAAGGAAGATAAAGGAGATAATGCCCTTTACAAGGGATAATGCCTTGATATTTTCCTCATACCCTTTTGCTGTAAAGCTAATGGCAGACACAAACTGAAGTGACCCTGGATGTAATTGGCAATAACAGATATCTTCCCATTCCAGGTTTTCCAATCTCCCCAAAATGCAAATACTTCCAGCCACCTTGGTCAGTCTGAACAAGTAGAATTTACAAGGTCAGGTTCTAAGGTTAGCAGACAGAATTTCTGTGCTTAATGCCACTTGGGTATAGAGAATGGGTACTCTATTTCCTTTTCTCCTTGACCTGTCCTTTTTACCTTGTATTTCAAATGATTTAACTTAGAAAGTACTTATTTTGTGTGACAGGTTGATGTCAGCATCCATGTGAGGAAAAGATGGGTTGGGCCTCTTATGTCGAGTCTAGAAATGTCTTTGAAAGTATCAGTGTTACTGGCAGCATAGGACAGTTCTGACAAATCAGAGGAAGAATTTAGGTGCTAATCATGTTATGGTTGACTTTTACACTTAATAGAATCATGGAATCTTTTAGGTTGGAAAAGACCTTTAAGATGATTGAGTTCAGGCATAAAGCTAACACAATATACACACGGGAGGAAATCAAATGTGCAAAAACCTGCAGTGGTTACAAAGCTGCAGTGACTAGGGGAGCACTCACGGGTCTGGCACAGCATTCCCACCCATCCTCCGGAGCACTGGCAGATGTTGGGGCCGACACACTCCCCTCCATTGAGACATTTCTGCAGGCAAACAGCTGGGCAGGGTGACATGAAACAAGTGAGAGGATGTACGTGATGTATCAGTGTGTTCAAGAGCTGTCTGAGAGGTGACCTGCTAGGCTTTATTCCATATGGCCCACTTCCAAAGGAATGGCTGTGTTCTGTTTGTCGCATCATCAGTATGCAGGATTCTTTGATAGATTCTTCTTAAGAAATTTGTCTTTGGTAACTGTCTGCTGGGAGACTTGGCATTGCTAATGCTTAGCTCATCATCAGCTAAGAATAATCCCTCTATGATACATTTATGCACGTTATATGCCTACGACATGTTCCATGTAAAAAACAAATATTTTTATAGGAAAGTTTGATAGGTTTATTGCATATATTTTTTGTTCAGAGATCCTGAAAGAGTGAGTGCATGATCTGGTGTATATGTATGAGAGACACTTTCTTTCTTCAGCGTTTCTGAATAAATTATTAATATTATAAATTCAAGCCACTGGTTCTGAAATCATATTTACTAGCAGGACCCAAAGGGTAAAAAGCCAATATTTTAATCTGGTTTACATACAGTATGTCATCTTGATTATAAATTTATTCAGTTTATCTGTCAACTTCATGGTAATGAATAGCCATGTATGGAAAAATATTCCTTGAAAATATTTTAGGGTGAGAGGTTTTTTTTTTTAATTACATTTTTATGTAACTGTAGTCAGAGTTACAAAGTAAGAACACGTCATTCTCCAAATTATGCACCGATGACCTTGAGAGTACATCAGTTTGGAAAGCTTTATAGCAGGCTTTAGATAGTTCTGTACTTTGAAATACATGACATTTCTCTGCAGAATATAACAAAATATGTGAAGCTGTTAAAACATAAAATCAATGCTTCAAGTTTAATACTATAAAAATGAATTTCCATAACAAGATGTATAACAGAGCTGCACGAAGCAGAACCAGGATTCCCCCACACAGCTTTTTCTCCTCTGCAAGCATCAAGTGCTTACAGCATTTTGTATTACCTGTACTTGAAACTTATTTCTCCAAACTGCTGAAGTAGCAAAACAGATTCTGTGTTGGTTTTTAATATTAAAAGATTGCAAATTGGTGTTAACTGGAGTAATTAATAGAAACTGTTTGATGGGAGTAGAGGTGCTTACGTTTGCTGCAGTGCTTTCCCCTCCAGCCAGATGGGCAGTCACAGACATTTGGGTGGACACATTTCCCCCCGTTCATGCACGTGGGATCACAGACACCTGCAGGAACACAACAAAGGAAGAACCTGGGAGCTGGGAAATGAGGGAAGGCTTTAGTGGAGGCTCACTTGACTTGCTTCCTTGCAGAAGGTTAGTTAGCTTGTAATTAAAAAACAGAAAAGTAATTTGGAATTGAGAATCTGTAGCACAGAGGCTTGATGGGTCCCATAAATCCTTATGGGAAATGCTGTGCTGTGTGTGGAAACTCTTTGGCAGAAGCTCTAGAAGAGCTGCCTCACCAGAGCAGAGGCTGATTACAAAGATTCTCAGAAAAGCAACTGGGCAGGCCAAAGATTGTTAGAGCTTTTACTTCCAAATGGGAAAATTCCTCCTTCGTGTTGTCAGATGTTCATTTGGATAAGAAAATCCTTGATGAGGATGGATTGTTTTTACACAGTTTTGGTATGATTTTGCATTTAATCAAGGATAAATCCTAAAGATCTATTCTTCCTTTGCCCTTTTGAACTATTACTTGCTAAAGTACCTACCTTTTTACTTAATTCTTTTGTACAAATAAGATGTGAGAGCTGAGTTGTTCTTTCAAACACAAGAAGCCAGATGGGTTTTTTGTTGATTTCATTAAAAATCGAATAGCTAGTTTTTGTGTCTCTGATTAAGCTGTATTTATCAGTGTTGTTTTAGAACATCCAGCACTAAAATCTCACATTTCTGGGAAGTCACACTTCTGCAATCCCAACCTGCTCTGATGTAGGGAGATGCCATAGGCAGGTACCCAAAATCCTCCTGTCCTGTCTCTCCTTGCCTGTTAAGGTAAGTGTAGGAAGCACCCATCAGAGGCAGGGTAATTCAGGAACATGGCAGTGCCAGTATGGTGGGAGTGGGAATGATTTGCATTTTACATGGAAGGAAGCCTTGGATAATTGGGTGGAGTACAAAAAGCTGTGTAACACAGCAAGTGGCTGGATTGGGCTAGGAGAGCCAAGTCAGGAGGAGTTTGGCAGTGAAGCTGTGAGAACACATTTGTGCCTGAAGGCTCCTGCCATGTTCAAAGCTTTATGTGCACAGTGGGACTGCCAGTGACCCCTTCCCATCCCGAGTAATCGGTGTTGTGCCTCCCTGCCTGCAGGGGTGGGTGGCTGTGGGACACCCAGCTCCTCCTCAGCAGGCAGCAGGGGACTCGAGGGGCTGCCAGCTAAAACACAGCAGTGCCTCCATCAGCCTCGAGGTTGTGCTGCGTTTAGCACATCAGCAGCAGGAGCAGAACGGGAGTGGTGATGCTACAGCAATCCTGACTGTTGAGCTGTCACTGCATGCAGGACTCTGAATGACCACAGTCCCCCCTCACACCTCTACTGTAGGAGGTGGGATCCTGAAAAGAGCCTCAAAATAGGGATGATTACTAAAAGACAGCATACAAAAACGCAGCAACTTTTATTTGATGGGAGAATAACCTTTTGTTCCTCTCTCAAGGATGATCGGGCACTTTTAAGCAGGTAGATTTAGGTTCCCTAATGATTCCTCTGATGTAGGGAAATATTGCTTTTGTGGCACTTTGTGTGCTGGTCTCTCCCTTCAGCCCAGATGCTGCTGCACTGGCAGCTTTCAGAGCTGTACTGCTGCTCTTCCTTGGCTGCTACATTTGCATTTCATTCTGAGCCAAGCCTCCTGGATCCCTCAGCATTGTGACCTGCCCTTAGGCAGGGCAGACATGGCCATGATTATAGGGGCTGCTTGGACCCCAGCCCTCAAACTGTCATCCTCCATTTCCTTCTTTCTCCACCTCTCCTGATCCATGCTGTAATCTTGGCCTCTGCTTACTAAGGCTAACAGGGATCTGCAGTTCTTGCTGAGCTGTTAAAAAAATGCTGCAACCACTGGTTAAAACCTAGATGAGTTCAAAGGGTCATGGCATCCATAACTCTGAAATCATTTAATCTCTTATTTTCCCTCTTCCTTCTTCTGTCCCCTTTGATCTCACATCTCCAATAAGAGATTTTTGATCCACAATCTTGCATTGTGTTGTATTTCACTTCATATTTCAATTATAAAACAGCTCGGACATTCAGAATCTAGAAAAGGTGAGCCCAAACCATAAAGTTTGGTTCTAGATTTAAAATCACTTTGTGCTTTTTGGTATTCATGGACCATAATGTCCCCAGCACTAACCTGCTCTCCTAAAATCAGTTGAAAATCTATAGATTTTGTTTTGAGATCATATGAAACTTGGACAATATCTTCCCACCACCTCTTAGAAAGTAAAATCAAGAAAAGATGAGGAGACCAGCACTTGTTCAGATGGTCATTTCACCTTTTTTCCTTTCTTTTTTTGCCTACATTTTCTGTATATTTTTAACCTTACACAAACAGTCACATTCCTGTTGTTTTTTATGTTTTTTGTACTGACAGCAGACTCAGCTGCAGGGAGTTAAATTAGTAATTCAGCAAAGGTTTCAGCAACAGGTGAGGTCCAGTCTTGATCTGAATAAAACACATAAGTTCAAACTGACTTTCAACTTTCCATTTCTCCCTTTTTTTGTTCAGTTGCCTTACAAATGACCAAGTAGTTATGAAAATATAGCATGAACTGCCTTCGTTACTTATGGCATCTCTGACTTCAGTGAAAGATCCAAAGGAGTTCAATTCAAAGTGAACTAAGGGTTCAAGTTGGTACCAAACCTGAACTGGAGGAGCACTTCTGCCTCCCTGCCCTCTGGGTTAGGAACTCTCTTCTTGGCGAGGAGTTCACAAGCACCTTTAGGTAAATTAATGCAGTGTTATCTCTCCCCCTTTCCTTCCTGACATCTCCACCTTGTCCTCCCTTTCTTTAACTTCCTTAAATACAGCCCCATCTCAATACCCATCAGGCAGACTTCAACATTTGTTAATGATAACTAGTTCGGATCCTTTCTTGTCCCACTCCTTGGCCTCTGTGGAGGAGTTCCAATTTCAAAATAGCAAACAAAAATGTTAGAGCCTCTCACAGGAAAACTAAATAAATTATCAGACACTAGGAGAGCAAATTAAATTATTGCAATCCTCCCAGGTACTGGCATGACTTTGAAAAGACTCACTTTTTAATTTTTTTATTTTTGCCCTCCTCTTAAGAAAGTCCTGGCATCTTGACCCAAAGACAGCAGTGGTTTGATAACTTTTCCGTCTCTCTTGGGGAGTAGTCCTAATGCCGTGGATATAAACACATTTGTGTCTTCCTTTGTTGCAGTTAGGTAGGATATATCACTGGGAGTAAGGGAGTCCTGTGCTATCCACAGATCCTGGGTGCAAGCTTGCTGGCAGTCAGTGAGTGTCACTAAAGCCTTCATCATTCCCTTGCTGCCAGTGCTGACATTTCCATGCTCTTCAGCAAGAACCAAAGCACAGAATTTCATATGCAATGGTGTTACTCGAGTCTGTAATGTGCCACAATTCTGTAAGGCCACCATTTACAGCTGGGAACCACTTCCATGATCTTCTGTTTCCCTGAACTGGTGGGTTAGATAAGGTAAGCCTATGCTGGAGGTGATAATGCAGGTTGAAGAAGAAGCGTGGTTCTGTGTTGTATTTCAGATGAGGGGTGATTTTGATAAGGTAACAAGCAGCTGCAGGTGTTAAGATAAAACACAGGTGTTGCACAGAGCATCACATGAAACGTGCTCAGTCCTCCCACGCACTGAAAGGCACTCACAACTTGCTGAGTTGTCTGTTTAATGCAGCAGCTATTTCTCTTTGATGGCTTTAATGCATTTTGACCTTACAATCACTTAAAATTTCCTGTGATCCTTTTCATAGCTTATCCCCTCTAGGCTCACTTAACCCAGTGAAGTGCTTCTTGCAACTCTTTTTATCAACCTCCATGAAGCTCCATACAAAACTCTTCAGCTCTAAAATCTCTAAGGTAGTCAGACCTTCTGCTTTGTCAGCCAAAGAGAGGAATTTGCCTGCAAAATAAATATTTCTGGAGATTACTAAAACCACCCAACACCTGAAATGTTGTGTTTGAAGTGAAGCCTGTTCTCCTGGTGTAAGTAGCACCAGCCATGGACACCCACAATTTCAGTGACTTCTGCTGCCTGCCTTTGTTCCCATTGATTTGCAGCAACACTCCTACTAAAATATAAACAGTATTAAGGAAAATATCCTTGTTATGCAAAGCCAGAAGGGACTGGGGGCAAAGTTAAGCACTGGACATGCTTTGCTGGATGAAGGGTCACACTATTAACCAGCAGTATCTGCTGACAGACACAGTGATTAGAAACAGCCAGATGTGTCCTCCAGACTTCCACTGCTTCTGTGGATTATCAGACAAAAACTTTCCTAGTTTAACCTAAGCCACCTTTAGACAAAAGGACTTAATTGCACCTTTTCTCACTAGAAGGAGATAATAAGTAGAGAAAAGCTTTTAATTTTGTTGGAATAAGACATATCACCACCCTCATAAAGTCAAAAGAAAAAGAGGTGGAATATTACACCATAGCCCTGAAATCTTAGAAGAAAGAGATCCTCTGCAATGATTTAGGAACTGAAATATCAATGTCCTTTCCTGGCCATGAGACTGCAGAGACTATTTCTTTCTGAATCAAAAATTACCTGTCATCACATATCCTGAGCCATGGCTCTGATGAGGAGACAGTGCATCAAGCTACAGTGCTGATTAGAAGATATAGTTTTCAAAATAGCTTTTCTTTTTTTTTATCTCTCTTTTTTTATTTTTTCCCTATAGAAGCTGAGCAAATTGACCTGCTTCTGGGTGCATCCTGCCTTTGGATGGAAGAGAGAAAATAGCCTCAAGCAGTAACATCTGTGTGGGCCAGCTAAGGCAATGCATCAGGCTGTATCTTGCTGACAAAGAGCACAGAAATGCAGCCAAAAGAACACCTACTGGTAGATACATACTTCAACTTATCCCTTAAGTCACCATCCCTGTGCTGACATTTCTGGGTGATTCACAGACAGTGCTTTTATTTCTGGCTGGTGTTGGGTTTGAACTGATGACTTCTCTGTGGGTCCAGTGCATATTTCAACTTGTTCTATTGCTCTTTTGTGGAGCAGGGAGCTTGATCAGTCTCAGGTTTGTTTTTTTCTGTGGGTACATGTTGTTTTAATGTTTGTTTCCTCCTTGCTGCTTCGTGGATACCTTGATTTGGTGTGACATTCTCAAAAGCAAAGAGCTGTAGCTGGGGAGATACAACCCAGTATGGACACAGAGCATGGGACAGATTTAAAAATGTCACTGGTCTTGTCAGGAAAATACAGCTGGCAGAAGCTGAGCTGTGGCCAAAAATGAAGCCAGTAAATGTGAAAGAAGTGGATTTTGTGTTAAAGCTGGCACCTGTAGCCCTTTCAAGTGTTCGTAGGTAAAATATATCACCCAATGATGAAACAAAATGAACGTGGAGAAGCTCTGTGCCAGGAATGGCATGATCATGACACTCAGCCTTAAGTGTAGGGATGTTGCTGATCCTTTTCACAGGACACAAACTGGAAGGTCAGAGCAGCAGTTTCACAAAATAGCACAGTTCAATTGATCGACTGGAAGAAGGCTCTCCATCTCTCTGGGTGCATTATGCACCCAAGCAGCACTGCTCAGATGAAACATTATCCTGACTGCAGAAAGGGAACAACTGCTTGGATGCTTCTAGGCTCCAAATAAAGGTTTGATCTTCCTGAGCGATCTTCAATCCTTTAAAATAAAAAATTAAAAAAAATCCCCAAATGGGTGTGTTCTGGCCAAAAAAGACGTTTCTAACAAAGGACAGAATTGTTTGGATTCTACTGGCAGAAACTAGTGGAGGTAAAAAAGTGTCATTCACCCCTTTAGAGGGTATAACTGATGCTCAACAGATCATTAGTGAGATGGATGTACCAATATATCTGCTGCTGTGAAGGTCCCAAATGCACACAGCTCTGAAAAACACGTTATGGATTTGGGACACCAGCAATTTCTCGTCCCCTTTTTTCTGCTTCCAAGGGCAGTGAGGAAATAGTTTTGCCCATGCTGAGTTTTAGGCACATATGTTTTTCCACAGCTTGATTTTATCTGAAATTCCTCATCTGTGTTGATTTGGGTTTGCAAATAAAGAAATAACTTTCTCTGCAAGCTCTGTCTGAGTAACCTCAGATGTGTGATCCACTGAATGCCAGTAATTATAGCCACAGATTAAATTTTAGAGAGAAAGAATACTTGTCATGCAACAAAATTCCAAATTTTGTGCAATGCTCTAAAATTTGGATCCTTATCCATATCAAACTACCAATCATTTTGAGGTTTGCTCACCCTATTTTTCGCTTCACGTACCTCTGACAGAGATGCAAAGCACTTCTTCAATAAATTACCTTTCTGAATAATAAAAAATAATCTGGTAGAAACCTCTGAGGGATGCAGTGCGGGAGAACAAATTACTACAAGACACAGAGGGAGCTGTAAATGTAATTGTGATGGTTGTGGTGACAGTTTGCATTTCTAATATATTCACTTTACCACAGAGCTCTAGCAATAAGAGTTAGTTTGCATGACCTAGCACACATTTCAGAAGAAAAAATGGTCAGAAAAATTGTAAACCATATAGATAGCAGTGCAATGTCAGTGCTTTGCCTAATTATGTCTGGGTCTTCATTCTGATGTGTACTCTGATATACTTATGGGGCCTTTTAGAGATATTAAAGCAGGAAATAAATCTAATTTAGTTATTAGCTCAGTAAAAATGAGAAAAATAATTACTACTATATGGAAAAACTACTGAGCTGCTAGACTGCACTCCTAGAGTCGGGGTGTGGTGCACTGCAATCCTGTTTGCTCTCACGTTGCTCTCAGCAGCTGATAGCATTTTCTGTCAGCTAAGGATGATCCTGATCTCTCCATCTACCTCCAAGAGATTCCCTGGGACTGAGTGGTAGGCGAGACTCCTAAACCTCAGGAAAACCAGTGGGGGATTGTCACTGAAATACAGGCAGGGGGGGACTTCCCACTCCCCTTGGACTGAAATGTCTCTCCCTCTTGGTCTCATGATCTTCATTTTGCCTGTGGAGCTCTGGACATGCAATAGGATCATGTTGGGATAGCTGTGGAATACTTCAGCATCTTTCAGAATGAAACCACCATGAACAAAATCAGCATGTGTAGGTGCACATTTGGATGTTTGGGGAATATTCTGCTAGGAACTGTGAGATCGTTAGTAAATCCTTTTTTCTCATTTATGGACTGGTTTTAGTCTGATTGCAACACTATTAATTTGAAAAGGACTGTAGCTCTGCTTTGCTCTCATCTTTGCAACTGTTAGTGTATAATTAATGTGGGGAATTGCAAAATATACTCTCAGCACAGGTCATATTCCCAACTTGTTAGGGGCTTGAGTTTGATAATATTTTCTCTTCACTGAAGAATGCTCTGTGTTTTATTAGGCCAGCGAACCATTCCAGCCCATGTATGAATTGTTCTGTTGAGCTGCTTTCTTGTCATGCCTGAATGAGAAGCGAAAGAGGACCCATACACGGTTTCTCCTCTGTTGATTTTGCAGCTCTGTGCTTGAGGATGACCTGCAATTTGGGCCATTTGGGCACATTCTCCTTGCCCTGAGTGGGCTGAGGCACTGCTGTGCTTGGTGCAATTTGGTCCATTTTCCTCTATGCAAAAGAAAAGGGAGATTCAAGTCTTGAGACAAGGAGAGCAGCCACAGGCTGCAGTGGTCTGGCTGATGACCCAGCTAAAAAGTGAGGACCTGGTCAGGAAGTTTGGAACAGGACTGCTGCCTGCACTGGCACTGCACTAATCTGTTCATCACCCTGTTATCATCTGCCTCAGATAGGCTTGAGCTTACATGGAAATCAGCGCTGGAGAGAATTGTCTTGCCTGTGTCTTTTTGTGGATAAACAGACAACATTAATCTCCATGACCATCTGTCCTCTGAGACGTTTAAAAATATTCTAATCAAAAATAGATCCCTAAAATGTTGTTTTTTGAATCAATTAGTGGGCAAAAAGCACTTATTCTCACACAGAAGCCCACTGCAAAGAGAGATGCAGTAATCCAGGAATGCCTTTTCTTTTGCTTTAGGCATGTTTTTACATACAGCAGCAGATCTGGCACATTTCTTTAGTGCATTTAAGATACAGGTAAAGAATATTAAAATTTAGATGTTCTACTCTAGTAAAATTCATGCTGTATGTTCTGGGAATGTTCTGCTTATGGAATTAATAAAAATTTAATAAAGCTTTTGGGCTTATTTAGGAAATATATTCAGTTGTTACCCAGATGTATTCTTGTTCCCTTCCTGAAAAATAAATTTAGACAGATGCATGTGCTCAAACCCGCTATTAAAATAAATGCATCAGCTACATATATATGAAAAAATTTAGTTTCTAAGAAAGGCCAACTAATGGTTTTGTCACAAATCCTTACTAAGAGTGAGCAGTGAGGAGCAGTGCTCTGAGAGCAGACCAAAAACCAGGTTGTGCTGTAAGTCACTGTCTCCTGTTGGGAAGTCACAGCTCTCCCTGTTCCCCCCAGGCCAGATGCACGGATCATGTTTTGTTCAGCTGAATAGGAAAGACAGCAGNTTTTTTTTTTTTTGTTCATCTTCTGTTGTATTTCGTGCCCAGAAGAGGAAGATGACATCTAATATGAACCAATTCTGTTACTTAGACTGAAAAATCTAAGAACTGAGATCAGTGTTTCCTTTTCCTGTGTCTCCAGACTGGGCACCAACCAAGGGACAAGCCAGCCCACAAACCTTGGTATTTTTGTTGCATAGGTAATGCTTTGAACAGGAAGTTACAGGTCTGTTTGCTATAAGCAGTTGCTCATTTCCTTCCAAACACCCACTGTTCAAGCATATTTGCCCTCCAGGAATCTTAGACAAACGCTTGTTGCTTTTAAGCACATCCTTGCTGTATGAAAAGCAAGTCTGATGTAAATGATTCCTCCATCCACTTGGATGAGATACGTGGTTTGCTCTCTCCTTGTTTGTGTGGGAGGGTTTGCTGGACCTTTGGCTTGCAAACTGGCTGATTTTTGATAGCTTAAGTCAATCTGGCTACTCAGTGAAGACATTCCAGAGAATATATCACACAGTGTCAAGATGACAACTCGGTGGGAGTCTGATTTGTTGAGCAGTAAAACTTCCTGCTTATGCAGCTGGCGAGGCAGTAATGTACAGAAACATTACATGGGAAGGCTGGAATGTGGGAAATCAGTGACTTTCACAATATGACATTGCTTAGCAAAAAGCTGCCTTTGAAACCCAGTGTTCACATTTCCAATTAGTTTGCCTCCAGCTCTCATGCAAGGAAAGTCCTCATGCTACCGGGAAGGGAAAAGAAAGGAGGAGGGAGAAGAGGAGCAAGAAGAGCTGGAGGAATGGCTCTGAGTTATATTGCACACTGTGAATTGGCTATAAATCCCGGCTGCAGGAATTACTGAAATGGAGAAATAGTTATCTCCTAACTCTGAGATCCAATCTGCAAAGCCCCAGTGTCAGTGCAATGATTTGTGTGATACAAAGTGGTCAGGATTGAGCCCGACACAATGAAATGGATGCACACAGAACCTTGCTCTCAGTTTTAAACGGGGAGCAAACCCCAGGTCTCTGGCTGTGTTGCATGGCCATGAGGTGGTGCCAAAAGAGGGCTGAGGTCAGGCTCCAGGTGTGCCCGGTGTGCTGGAAAAGGCAGCAGGAGGATGTTGTTTTCCCCTGACCTCTGCTTGCTGATGAGCTCCAGAGGGAGCTGTGGCTCGCCTTTTTTCACTCAGAGATGCACTCACAAGAAGCAGAGAGCAGAGGAAAGGATAATTGTGTGGTCCCGTGAATCCCTTTTCTTTTCATTCCAACCTTTCATAAGGAAACTCAGCTTTTATGGGCTTTCATTTTAAAATGTTGTTGGTAGAGCAGTCCTATGAAAATACACGTAATAAATAAAGAAAACCTACTGTGCTGTCTTTGTTTATAATTTTTGTAAGGATGCAGTAGATATCAGTCAGAACCATGCTTTAAAGCCTCCTGAAAAGCAGTGACATCCCAGGATTGTTAAAGCTGTGTTTTTCAAAAGGGAATTCAAACCACTGCACAAACAGTTTTTCTTTAGCACCCGAGTGTGTTTGTTGGATGCAAAGTTGATACAGAAATATATTTTATTTTGAGGTGCTGCCAGCATTTGCCTCTTCCCTCTCAACAAGACATTATACTGGAAACAATCCTCCTCAAGTGAGGATACAAGGTTGTAGATTGCTGAGGCACAACCACACATTTCCCTGTCAGCGCTGCCACCCGTGCCAGGGGTGTGGGTGTCTGCTCTGCATGATCACCAGGCACTTATTGCAGCTGGCAGCCAATCAGACCTCGCTGATTTACACTTTTTGGGCTTTTGGAGTGATGTTTGTTTAGATACAAATCACAAACTTTCAGGCTGAATGCCTTTCTCCACACACTCAGGGAGTAAAGGAGAGCGAGCTTGAATAGAAAAACGTGGTGCCAGCACTCTGTCCTGCATGTTTTGGCTGTCATGCAGACAGTATTAGAAATTCCAAACTGCACAGGGATGAAACTAAAAACCATAAGGCAGAAATTCCAAACTGTACAGGGATGAAAGTGAAAATCCTAAACCATGGTTCTATGTATTTAAAATACACCAATAGCCTGTTTGTGTTCAGTTCAAAAATAACCTGTCTTTGGTGGGTTGTGTGGCTTTTAGTTTTTATTATCTCCTTCAATTGAGAATCTGAAGCTGCCAAAATTAAACAGAGGCTTTTCTTTCTCTGTCCATGCAGGTGAGATATTAAGAAGGAAAGAGAAATGTCTAAAAGCAGTGGAAACAATATCAATATATCAAACATTGACAACATTGAATTAACTGCCAATTTGTCTGCCTTAGTATGAAGTTAACTCACTCGATCTTGATAGGTTTTATTAGTCAGGTAATAATCCACCCCAAATTTCTAAGATTATAGACTCAGTGTAAGTACATAGTAAAGCTGTTTTGCTGTCAGAGGTGTTTGAGACTGTACTAGAAGTGTAAAAGTACATAAGGACACAGCAATTTCATATTCAGAGGACAAAGAAAAATTAAAATAATGGTAAAATCCTTCATAAATATTTTTTTCCTTAGAATTGTCACATTCATCAATGTCTCTAAGCCACCCATACATTTCTCAGTGTGGGGTCACCTGGCAGCAACAGGGGACACCACTGAGCTGTGATTTGGGCCACAGGTTCACCTTTAGCAGTCTCTCTGACATTGTCCTGGTGATTTGGAAATGGGACATGATGCAGTGTTAAACTTCCAGTAAACTTCACATCTGATCACAGCCTTGCTATCGTGATAGGTGTGTTTTTTCCTCACTCTTTGTGGATTTTACCGCTATGTGCAAGCTGAAATGTCCTGTGCAACTCAGGGCTCAGCTACCTTACATGGAGTCCTTAAAGCCCGACAGAAAAGATGCTCAAATCCAGAAAAAAAATCCCTCTGTAAAGCAGAAATCTGCTGGCTTTTCCTGATTCCTTCTTGCCATAGCCTTCCCAGGAAGGTCAGCAGGAGCACTGCACAAGAAGTCTCCCAGCTGCATTTCTGAGCACTCAGGCACACAGCCCATGGGGCTGCCTCACCTCTGCACAATCAGCTGCCCCAGGTGGCCTCAGGATTACCAAAATTAACTTGATAAATGTATAAATACAGACATGTTTACTGCTAGTGACACTGCAGGATGAGCTGCTCTGTTTGGAATTTCAAATGGATATTTTGGTAGTTTTTACACATTTTATTTAAGAAAAGAAGCGGTTGGGTAGTGGGAATTCTTCATGCTCAGGGTTTATTCTCCACTTTTTCATTTTTCTGTGTGTGAGTTAGGAACATGTGCCTGTGTTTACACTTTAACTTTTCGGTGTATTCCACATATACTATCTAATCCCCAATCTAGTCTATGCCTGATGCAAAATGATATGAAATCATGCCTGAAAAAGGGGTGAGATGTGTTCTGCATTTGAACTCTGAGAGGTTTATGGGACAGAGAGCAGCCTCCCACTGCTAGGAGCACTGGTTTTCTCCATTTGGTGTGGAGGAAAGTTTGCAAAGGTCAGCTGAGAATGATTTCTGCTGTGCCCTGCAGGCTTCTGCTCCAGAGGAGCTGCAAAATCTGGAACCTCTGCCAGAGGAGAGAGAAGTTATTCTATAAAACAACAGTAAGAAGACATACAGCTCTAAGAGAAACTGCTTGTTATAAAATCTTGTGAATTAACTACTTCTTTTGATGGATCTTGATACTTGTCCCATGTGCTCTTGATTTTAGGCAAGAAAAATGAAACATTACTCAACATTTTTCACCAATTAGCAGTCAGTGGCCAGTAGGAATCAGCAAAAAGCAGTGTTTTCCTTCCACTTAATTATGTTTCTCTTCATTCATCACATTCACAGGCCCCTTATTTAAGTTTTTATAACACTAGGCTAAATAAACCAGACTAAATAGCAGTTATTGAAGTGGAATGAAGGCTTGGATCAGACAGAACAAAATTGTTTTCATCACCTCAGAAAACATTTTTGCAAAAGATTATACCAAGATGGACAACAAAACCTCATAAACTTTTGGAAAGTGGAAAGAAACCTGCTGTGAGTTGCTGGAGTTTGGAGGATTCCAGGGAGTGCTTTGCTAGACTGCAATCATCATCAGTGCGCTTCCCTTTGATCTGCCTGGAGATGTGGCAGGGTGTTTAAAGCTGGAAACAGCACTTCTCTAATGTTCTCTAACCTCAAAAACAAGATGCCAAACATAAGGTTTTTTCCTCCTTTTTTCTCCCTCCAGCACATTCCTGCCAGAACAGACTATTCAATTGTGCACCGTGCGTCACGACCCTCCCTGCTGCAGGAGGGAGAGCGGCAGTGTGGGGAATGAGAGGGCTTTTGTTGCTGCAGGGAATTTTTTACTGGCTTTTTTTTCCTCTGTGTGTGAGAGACATAAAATGCTCTGGAAATGTACAGATTCTTCCTGCCAAGAATGGTTGTTTTCACGGCTCCCCTCTTGCCAATTTCAAACTGATTAAGAAATAATAATAAAAAAAAAAATAAAAGTTTTTGCATGCATATCCTAAACTCAGTGGCTGACAGATATTGTTGAGCAATTGAGTCTGTAAAAGTGCCAAAATAACCTATTTCCCCAGAAGAATCAAGGAATCAAATATTAATACTGATGCTAACGTGAAAAGGGAGTTTTAAATGACAAGAACAAATTCAAGGATGAAGTGCTGTTAACCAATTACCTTAATTAAGATGGAACAATGATGTTCTAATATTTTTAAGGATCTTACTTAGCTTCTCAGCCTTTGGCTTTAATTTTTTCCCCAAAAAAATCTTTCATGCAAAATAATTAATTAATCTCCAAATACGGATGTTACTCATCTTGAACACATGAAATATTTAGAGAGGACTCCAGAAAAATGTTCTGCTTCCAACTTCGACTTGACTTATTCTAATTAACAAGGTGGTTTTGGGTACAACATAGAGCTTTATGGGCTCTGATGGAAATATAGGTGATCACAGCATAAATACAGGCTAAATATTCTGTGGAACATGCACAAGAAGGAGAAAAGCTGTTTAGGAGCCAGAGAGCTGTTGGAAAACAAAGGGAAATGTGTAACTCACTTTTCTGGCACCTCCTCCCAGTGTAGCCCTGGGCACAGGAGCAGACATTGGTCCGGACACAGTGACCACCGTTCTTACAGGGGGGACTGCAAACAGCTGAAAGGAAAGGAAAAGTCCTGTGCACCAAAATCACAGAGGGGATCAACACTGCCAAAGCACAGGCTCCTTATTTAGGTGCCTCTGTTGGGACAGCAGCTCACAGAGGTATATTTTTTAGCTGGGGTAGGGAAGGTGTCTCACCAAAGTGTGATTTGGGCAGTTGCCTGGATGGAGACTCTGATTCTGTGTTGTTTGTGGAAAAAATGTGGGGCATGATTCTTAGCACTTGAGGGTCTCTTGCATACCTGCAGTTAAGTGGTCAGAATATTCCCAGTGGTGTCAGATTTTTAAGTCTCTGTCAAATGGCTTCCTCAAGGGCTCCTCCCCATGAAATACAGATCAGTGCTGGACATTTGCTAACTTGGCCTTGTGTTGTTTCTTTCCCCTTTCTCAAAGAAGCAGAAGAAAGGGATTTGCTTTCCTTCAGCATCCATCCATTACATCCTCTTATCAATTTCAGATCCCATGAATGTGGATACTTATTTTCAAATTTTAGCTCTGTCTAAACCAGAACACTTAAGAGCAAAAATTTCAAATCACCTGGATGTTGAAAATCACCTTCCATGTTCAAGAGCAAGATCATCAAGTTACAGTCTATCATTTTCACTCTCTCCTTCACCCCCAACATCATAAAAACAGAGTTTCCAGCAAGCTCCATTTGCAATTAGATTTTTCTTTGTCAATCATTCACTTGCAAAAATATGCATCAGGACCAGATTCATCTAGGAGGTCCATGGAAACAAAAGAGAGAGAGTAAGAGCAAAGAACTTTTAATGTTGAAGTAGTTTTGGTAATAAGGGTTCATTTATATTCCCAGATTCAGGAGGAGTTACTAGATCCATATTGAAAAAGAAAAGCCAGTGGTGTTAGCACAGGGGTGTTCTATGTGCTTGGGCCCTAAATTCTCTTTTTGTATGTTCTGCCTGAGCCACTGGGTCATTAAAGGGTTCATTAATTTGACTTCTGCAGCACAGAGTGAGTGAGAAGCCCAGGATACTGTTAGCCTCAGTTTAGAGCTAGGACAGGGATTCAAAATCAGCTCCTGCTCAATCAGAGCAATATTGGATCAGATTTTTAAGCAAGGATCTGATGAAGTCCTACAGAAGTCTCCCATCCACAACACTTTAGGGTGGTCAAGTAGATGACATTGTGAGCCCCATTTGAAGGTAAATTATCACCTGGCTCTGAAACAGAGCGTAGTACATACCACAGGGTACCAAAATGAACAAAGTACTGCCATGCTTTATCATTTAATTGAATAGTTGCTAATTAATGATATCACTGACTCAGATAATTTTAGAGCAATTATTTAGCTACCATTAATGGCATCACCAAAAAGTTCTTACCTCTTCCCAATACCATCAGGAACAATAAAATGTGGATTTATGGCAGACTGTAACAATGAAGGAGCACACGTAGTTATGACAAGGAGACTCTCTGGATATATTTCATGTGGGGGTAGGTAATGTTATAGGTGATATTTATATTTTGAGCTGGGCCCTTTGTCAAGATGATAAATAGAACTTTCTTACCTCTCTGGCACTGTGGCCCATAGAAACCAGAAGGGCACGAGCACGTATTTGGCCTTACACAGACTCCTCCATTCAGGCACACAGGATTGCACACAGCTGGATGGGAATATAAGATAACTTCATGAATCTCTGATAACGTTGAACTTTTTTTAGAGTAGGCACTCTTTTACTGCTGCACATGTCATTAGAATTAATATTTCTAGTGATACTGTGAAAAGTTTAATGCAACCCTTGCAGATCAGTTGTGCTGCAGCACTTATTCATGGTCGACACAGTGGGAGAGTTTCAGTGGTGTTTTAGCATAGCTTGGGAGATGAAATAGGCTATAATTTAATGTAATAATTTAATTTATTTCGGATGTATTCCTTTGATTCACACAGTTCATTTATTTCCATTCCAGTATTCTCACGAAGCATGATCCCAAGGTAGTAAATGTAGTCAAATAAAATACACCCTGGATAACCTGGAGATGAGATATTAATTGTTTGCTGCTTTGTCTGCATTCAGCAGAGCATTGTGGCATTTCCATGGACTTGAATAGGTGTGCACCAAAAAACCTGTTTGTTCTGCCTCATTTAAATGCCAGTTCCCACAACACATTGGCTCATTCATCACCAACAAAGCCACTGGCTGAGCTCCCTTTGCCTCTTTATCTATCTCTTATTACTCTAGATGATACAACAGGCATTAGGAATTAAAAGCTGTCTTGCATATTTCTATGTGGGAAGTACCAGACTGTTAAAACAAAACTGTTAGAATTTCAAATTGATTTAGATCAGTATGTGAAGAAAAAGGAATCTGATAAAGTTTTCATTGTAAAGCAGGGTGACACTTTAAACCAGCCCTTTTCCTTCTGTTCCCTTTGTCTTTCAGTGTCTTACAGAATAGCCCATTAAAAAAATTAAATACATTTAAGCTTAAATAAATTAAGGGTCACTAAAATGTTTCAGATGAACTAAAGAAGAAATAAAATGTCAATTTGGAAGGAAGAAAAAAGAGTGAAATTGTAGTCTAGATGAGAGGCTTTTCTAACTAAAGAGCAGTCATTTATGAAATCAAAATGGATTTATTTCATTGCTCAAGGGGAATTTGGTTTAGTCATGTCATTGTCCTGGCTAGTTCATAGATGTCCATAATCTTGTCAGTCTGTCAGTGTTTCTATTTCCAGTGGTAAAGTCCTCTTTTATTTTTTTCATTTTTATACCTATATCCTTCCTGATATTCCTATCAGAACACTTGAGGTGGGAAACCCCAGCAGTGCCCACAAAATATTCTGTGCAGTGCACACAAAACAGTGCCAGAGAGGTGAGTCTGGCAGCCTTTCACCAAAGCTGTCAGCAGACAAAAAAATCCTGCTGTTGTTATTCTGGTCTGGAAGTTACTGCTACTGTTGCTTGTTGCCTGTCCTTCTCTTGAAATGATTCTGTTTAAAGCCACCCCAAAATGAAATTGCAGAACTCCTCGAGAAGAAAGAGCAGAGCTAGTGGGAGCCAGGATAGCAGTGACAATGCCAGTCATTTCCTGGGCTAATTTATGTGTCCTCAGTAGGTCTGTCATTTTAACACTTACAGGAAGAGCAATCTCCAGGAGATGGAGGTTAAAATGACATCTCTCACCTTCCAGGAAAGGTAATGTAGGCTGAAGGTGTCTCAGTCATTTAATATTCACCGTGGCAGAGGCAGACTGCCTCTGGAGCCTTGAGGTCTGGCACTGATTCAGGTAGTCCTCCTCTTTTAATATTTCACTATTTTGCATGCCTTGTCCCAGGTGAGTGCTGTAGTTTCTGTGCCTTTGGAGAAAATATCCACCCCAGCTTTTAGGACTTTGATCCTGAGCAGGGGGTCTGAGCTGTGTCTGTTTAATCTTTGAGCCCTGACTAGAAATAAGCACCTAGTTCCAGTCCACACCTTGTCATTTTGTACTGATGGGTGGAGGTGGCTTTTTCCTGAGCTCCCACACTCCTGTGGATGCTTTTTGTAGGTGCTCTGCAAGTGAGAGATGAAGGCAGGAGGAGCAGTGTGAATTCTGGCAGCACAGCATGCTAAGAATTAGCTCCAGAATCACACAAGCTTAAAAATCTGCAACAAGATTTTGTTTGTAGGTTCTCTCTGTAAAACCCTGAGATTTAGGCAAATATCTAAACTTAGGAATACTTACATAAACATCTAAACTTATGAATAGTTGCATAAACTCAAGGCCTTCTGAAGTTTTGCCCTGTACTTGGTCTCCTGTTCTTAGGCTTGAATTTTTCAAGCAGCAATTCCCAGTCTGAGCACGGAGCTGTGGGGGAACCAGAGGGATTTTGGGCAGCAAAGGGCAGGATCAGTCACTGCCACCACTCACCTGTCTCACAAGAGGGGCTGCTCCAGCCCTGCCTGCATTGGCACTCGTCTGGTGACACACAGACCCCCCCGTTGTGACAGTGCCTGTTGCACACCACTGGAAAACACACAAAAGATCAAAATCTCTTTTCACTAACACCAGTGCAGATCCTAAAGTTGCCCTATTAGAGCCAATAACTGAAATTATTAGTCCATGAGGTAAACTGAGGGTGGAAGTTGTCCCTTTCATTGATTTGCTTTCTCTATTAGAAGCCATACACTTAAAATTCTTTGCTTTTTAAGTATTGCAGCTACTCGGTTTCATAGAGAAAATTATATTCCTCTCAAGAGCAACTTGATATTTAAATAAGCAGCAAGGTCTGCAATGATGGAAGTACATGTGTTTTGCTGATATAGAAGGGTTTGAAGGCTGATTTTCAGATATTTTCTGTATTGAACCTCTTTTTATACTTGCATTGCAGAGTAGCATTACTCCTAATAGGTATGGCTGGTGTTTTATGTTCTCAAAATTAGCATTACTACATTCACTCACAATCTTAAATTTCATAAATATTACTATAAATAACATGCACTTCTTTTTTTTCTTCTTTTTTTTGTTTGTTTTTCCAGGAGCAATTTTACGTAGAAAATGTTGATTTAGGTCTGCGTATTTTTACATAATACAACAATGCTGCTGGTAAATATATGCTCTGAAATAGCTACTGTACTACTTGAACGTGTTATCCTTTGTATTCAATAATCATTTTAAGGGGAAGCATAGGAAAAAAAATGAAAAAAGGTTGTTTTTGGTTTTCTTTTTTTTTTTTTTGCTCTCGTAATTTTTTGCTAATTGAAACATGTGATGAAGAAAGCCTGAGTGAGTTCATACATACTTGTTTCACACCGAGGCCCTACAAATCCATAAGCACAAGAGCAGGTGTTCTGAGGCAGACAGGTTCCTCCATGCTCACACGGGGGCTCACACTGCGCTGAAAGAGCGAAACACGAGGAAAAAAATACAGTTCAAATATTCCATTCTCTGTGGTTACGAGCACAGCACAGGTTACTTCTTTCCCCATCCCATTTTATTAATCCAGCGAGTAACGTGGCTGAGGAAAACTGCAGGACAGCAGTACGGCACTAAGGAGCAGCTGTATCAAGTCTGCAAGGGAATGGTTTTAGCAAAATCATATTTAACTTCTGAGCATGCACATTTTTAAGTGCATGTTTTGAAGGCTAGTGATGGATGAAGTACAAATGCAGTTGCAACTCTAGACCTTGCCCATCCCTCTCTACAAATTTGCCTTGTGGATGCTCAGTAAGCCTCAACAGGTGTCAGAACCCACAATAAGGCAGAGATTAAGTGTTTCTTCCTTATAGAAAAGAGTTGTGTGTGGAATTGTCAGCAAAATAGCAAACATTTAAGCAAAAAAGTTAATATTTAATGAGTAGCATGAGCTCTGCAGACAAAGCAGCAAATTAGAGAAAGATTTCTTGACTTATTGCAGTATAAAATGTAATTCTGTGGAAGGAAGAGGATGAGTGTGGAAAGGACTGCAGCTCCTGAAATTGGCTATTTGCTGAAAGCATGCTTGTTTTTCAAATGTGGATAATTTTAAATCTAAATATTTTATTGTACAGGGAGCCTGGAAATTTTGGACCCTTAAACCTAAGATCTAAGGCAGGTACCTGACAATTCTTTTGTAAGCCTCTACTAAGAGGTAATTGTGTATGGCAAACTCAAAAGAGGAGGAGGAAGATCGCTGAAGGGACAGGATGATCACTGAAGGGACAAAGTCATCACAGAAGGGACAGAATGACCACTGACACTCAAAGGAGAATCTCTGTGGCAGGAGCAGAGCAGAAATGTGTGCCAGAGTCACCTCATGCTACTGGAAAAAAAAAAAAAAAAGCACCTCACATAACAGAATGAAAAATATCTTCCCTTGTGTGTGGGAAGTGAATACAGAGAAAAATGTTCTACTTTGGCTCACTTCACTGGCAGAGTTTTGTCTTTTATGAAGGATATGAAGCTAAGCAAGGTTATTCCAAGGAAAAGCAAAATGAAGCTAACGAGACCTGAAACAAAGCATCTTTCATTTTAAGTATTGTTACAAGGGAAGAGAACCTTAATGCACCACATTTTGTTCTTAAAGCTGGAAAATGGGCTATGGAAATGGAAAGCTAAATGAAGGACTAATTCTTGGGGAGCTACATAATTTAAATGCAGTTATTGTGTTGAAGATCTCCTCACCTCTTGTGATTGTCACCAAGCCATGGAATATAAACTTTGCCATCCAAAAAAATAATCAAAGCCCTCACACATTTTCCAATTGCAGTAAAAAAAGACAAACTCCAGGAAGGTGCTTTTAAATAAACCATTTTGACACAAACAGCATTGAAGAAATGTATTTGGTATTTAATAGTGAAATTTTCAATGCTGCATTATATAACTGTAGGATTTGACCTTCCTGAAAATAGAAAACTTAGAAGGTGTATTTTAGATCCATAGTGTATATGCTGAGAATGTCATTAAGCTAAATTTAGTTTTGATTGGATGGGCTATAACGTTTAGGCATTTGCAAATCAACATGTGCTTAGCTGAAATTCCAAGTATAAATCTGTGGGGAAAAAAAAAATGAAGGGATAAACCCAAACTAAATAGCTTTAGATAAGTTTAGATAAGGTGTTAGGAAGAAATTATTAGCTGTGAAGAAGATGAAGCATTGGCACAGGGTGCCCAGAGAAGCTGTGGCTGCTCCATCCTTGGAAGTATCCAAGGCCAGGTTGGATGGGGCTTGGAGCCACCCTGTCTCGTGATTTCTTTACAATTAGAAATTAAAAACAGGTAGAGTTGGTTAATAATGCCTGTGGAGGTGAGGAGGGTACAAAACCTGGGGAAAAATGTACCACTCTTTTAAAAAAGTACATGAAATGTGATTGCCTTTCCTGCAGGATGATGGTTGCATAAAGCCTCCAGGTGCCTGAGTGCTGTGCCAAGCACGGTGACATTCAAGCACATTTCGCTTTATTCCAGCCTGGTTTGTGTAGCACTTAAAGCAAGTGTGTCCGTGTGAATGGAACACTTTCCATCTGGCCTTTGCACATTCTGAGATGCATCTGAACTGTCAGAAAAGAACATGGTATTTTGGATATTAAAACATTTAGCTCTTACGGTGACATTTAATAGTGAAATGCTTAAAACCATTCTATTACTGGTGAATAGCAAAAGATAAAAACTGAACACTGGCTCCTCTGTGAGAGTGAGAGCAATATTCACTTAAAAAGACATTTCCCACTGTAATAGAAATATACTACTTATGTCAAATTATTTTCCCAAACTTCTATCTTTCATCTTCTGAAATGAATACTTTTTTTCCATGAGCATTTGCTAAATTGTAGAAAGGTATTGTGGTGTTTTTACACTAAGCGGTTTTGGATAGGAAAAAGTAACAGCAAAGAGGAAAACATTGCTGCAAATGGTCAATCTTGCTGTCAAGTGTATGTATGTTTACGTTTACAATTTAAAATCCGGAGGTGAAAATGGAGAAGTGCATTATTGTTTTCTTTGAAAAGGCTTTTTGGGAAATATCCCCAAACTTTCCATGAAAATGAGATCATACAGTTTTTATAAGTTTCTGTGCAATAACTTCAGGGGCACTCAGGAATACCAGATGCTGTGTTATTTCCCTCATTTTCCATAGCCTAATCAGCAAATGTCTTCCAGGACAGAGTCATTCCTTGGCATCTCCACAGTGAGTAACTCCCTGTGCCATCCACATGGAAGGCCCTGGGTCTGTGCAGATAAAGCCAGGCTTGGAGCTGTGAGAGCATTGCCTGCTTAGAATTTTGCACCAAAGTCAGATCAGGACAGACTTCACTGAAAGGAGAGTAGTCTACCTTGTTTCATTGTGCATTATTTATTTCCTTTCAAAGATACATTAACCTAACTTCCTAAATGTGCAGACGAAGTTTTAATGTGTTCAGCACAAGGGCAGGGTGAAAAAAGGGAAAGGAAAGTTCCTAGGTTATTGTTTTTTCTTTTGGAAAGCTGTGGACTGAAGCATTTCTTTTGCATGTAAGATACACAGATAAATGAAATGAAGCATAGGATTAAAACATGTGTTACTGCAATTAAATTAACTCATTGCATATTTAAATAGTCCAGCAGTCTGGAGCCCAGTTGTGAGAGAAATGTCCATCATAGCAACTGGATATTAACAAGAGAAACTTGACTGAATAAATTGGGAATGCAAATGCAGGCACCAGTGCTGGTTAGGTTGTACCAATGAATTTTGTTTTGTGAAATGCCAGCTGAGTGCTCATCTGCACCCAAAAAAAAAAAAAAAAAGCCCAAATAAAGTGGTAGGAATTGTTAAGAAAGGAGCAGAGCACAAAATGCCAGATTTCATTATGGCCTGTATCCATGGTGAACTCCATCTGAAATACCATGGGCAGGTCTGATGCCTCAGCTCAGAAAAGCTACAATAAAAGTGGAAAATATGCAGAAAAAGATGCAAGGATAAATAAACAAAGTTACAGAAGAGCTTTTGTACAAAGAACAAGTGATTATATGACGTCCTTGGGAAAAATATGACTTTAGGATAGAAAACTGAAAAATCAGATGTGGAAAGGGTGAACAGGACGAAGTTCCAAGGCATCACCTTGGTGTTTTGGAGCACATGATCCATAACTTCTGAGAAGCTATTCTGGACAGGATCCCTGTATCTTTCCCACATATTGCCAGACAAATGCAGCTGGCAGTTCTTGGAGATAGGGAAAGGACTTCTGGTTTGATATGGTAGATCTTTTTGGATGTAAAATGTCAAAAAAATTATTGTGAGCTACCTGAATTTTTTTGTCATTTCATGCAGCTGTACATGGTGAAGTCATAATGCTTTCCCAACTACTCCATCTCTCCTGTTATTTTGAAAATTATTTGGTTTGAAAAGCGGTTTTGTAACATCAAGGCAATGCTGTGGTTTTTAACTCTTGAGCAGAAAACATTACTGCCACTGTTCTAGACTTCCCACTGTTCTAGACTTCCCTTTCTCTTAGAAAATATTGAACAAAGCCAATAAAATATTCCAGAATTTTACTGACTTCACCCTCTTAAGAATATCTTTCTAAAGTATTATAACTTTAATACCAGTCCTTAACTGTCAACCTAATCCAAAATGGTTTTAAATAATTGTCTGTATTCTATTAAATGGAGACTGACTTTTTAATGGTACAGTTTTAGTGACTAGATACTCCCTATGAAAGGAGCTTGGAGTCAGGGAAACAAAAAAAAAAAAAAAAAGGATGACCAGAAATTTGGTTTAAATTCTTGTGTTTCATCAGTTTTCAGGTCTAGGTCTCTCAGAAAGAAGCCCAGCAACGATACCCAAAGCAGAATTTTTCATTAAGTTCAATCCTGTTATCAAATGGAAAGGAAGTGTTCCACCTCAGGGCGCCCTAAGGAGCACCAGGAGCACAACAGCTGCTCCCAGGCAATGCCATATGCACAGACCCTGGGGAATGAGCTGAGCCCAGGGAAATGACAGCATTTTTCCCTGTCCCTTGTCCAGTGGATGCAGCATCTTTGCAAGTGGTGACCTGTGCACCTTGGTAGAGTGAGGAACAGAGGCAGGATGACAAGGAACAGCTCTAGGGTGACTACCAACACTCACAAACGTTTCAGAGTGCTAGCCCCAAATGTTACAAATCACTGCAGCACATGTGCCACTTGTAACCCACCAGACAAAATGTCAGAAAACTCTCTGATATCAATCCCTGTTTGGGCTCATTCTGCATTGTTACAGTGCTAGGTTTTTATTCAACTGGCACACGGAGCTGAACTGTGTAAAGCTCTGTTTGTGTCTGATGCTCCTGCAGTGCTCTTTGGCAGGTGGTTTGTGCTGTCCCAAAAACTGCTAGAAGGAGACTGTAGCAATGCACTGGTTTTTACTGCATATATCCCTGGAAACGGCACTCAGAGTGAAAATTAGGTATTTAGCAACCTCCCTCATCACCGGAGGAACGCTTGGCTAAGCTCACTCCATAAATGCCAGAGAGCATCTTCTGCAAGAGGAAATGTGGGAGAATCCAGTGGACTACAGCAGGCCTTTCCTCCCCTACTTATTTTTTATTTTTGTATAGGTGATGCTGACTGTCTCCAAAACACTGCTGTGAAATGAAGCTTTTAAAGCTGGCCTGTTTGGCTGTGAAATCTTAACATCAGGCTACTAATAAAAGGTCCTATTGCCTTTGTGCAGGAAGGGGAAAGAACTGTAGAGCCTTGAGGAACTGTTTCATCTCCCCTCACCTGCAGAGTACGTAGCTGCTGACAGAAGGAAAATAATCTGTAATTCTTATTACACCAAAGCAGGAGGAGCAAAAGCAGGGTTCTACTTCTGACAGACAACGCAGATGTCAGTAGGGAAGGGAGTGATCCAAATGGAGATTGCTGAAATAGTCTGAAAATATCTCAGTTTAGATGTCTGAAGTTGAGCCAAACACGCTGACATTTAGCTGTGTTTGTCCAAAAGAAGGTAGGAGGTTACACCTGGTGGTCCCCGGGGGGTCTCTTCCATCCTGTGGTGCCTGTGCACCCAGGGCAGGGTGACAAAGCAGAGGGAGAGGATTTCCAACTGAACTGCGGCAGGGAGGCTGAGGGGTTTGTCCAGAGGGATTATAATATTAAAGATATAAAATGTGTTATGATGTACTTTAGGAAAGAAATTAGTTTTCAGGATGCTGCTTATGTTTTTTTCCTACTAGTCCTCCAAGCCTGGTTTTGAATCTGCACATTTGGAAAAAAAAGACAAATTTTATTGTATCACAACATACATACCACTTGGTAAAGTGCTTCTCATTTTAGATTATTTTCAGACATTGTTATTAAACAAAGGTCACATCCCCTCAAGATCCAAAGGTATTAAAACTTGCTATCAGCGGGCTGGTTCTTTTATCTCGTTGAATTTTGATATGAAATAAGATGGTGACAACTATCAATAGCATCTGAGTCTCTTGACATTTTTGCTTACTTGCCAAGGATGTTATGTTGAAGCCTGGAGATTTTGTAAATGTTGGTCTCATCTAAGCTTTGATTTTTTGCCCAATGTGTGTGCTCCTGTTCTCAGAGGGCACTACTTGTCTTGAGGGGAGTTGGTGTTGTGTGGGCATGGCAAGGTGCTGATAGCTGAGGTTGTGACAGGCCTTGATCCAAGAAATTACCCTCATTTTTCAGCCTCATTTGTCATGATGAATCACCTTCATCTGACATGGGAAGAGACATCCACGGCTGGAGGTACAATGGGTGCTGTTCACAGCCCTGGCTCTGCTCCAGCGTGCAGGTGTGCAGGGGGGCTCGGGATGGAGAAGAAAAGGGAAGGGACAGACTAATTATTGAGTCAGGTGTCATGGTCAGTGACAAGAGACAAAAAAGGATGTCTGTGCGTCGTGTCATCAAGCCCCAGGATGCAGAATGATGTTGGTAATAAAGTATTTCATCCTAAGGACTCTCCAGGGAGATTTTCAGTAATATCAGTAGCTGAGGAAAACATCTCACAAGTGAAAGGCAGAGGCAGATTTACATTTTAAGGTAGATTTATGTTTTAAGGACTATGCTGAGGGGTCTACTAAACACACAGCAGCCGCATGTCCATACTGTAAATATTCATATGTACATGGGCATGGTCTTTGAGGAGAGGCCTTTCTGTGGCCAGTCTTGCTTTGAGCTTCCCAGTACCAGAACCTGTTTGGTGCTTTTCTATCTCTAGGTATAAACAGAAGTTAAACTCCTTTGTGCCAAGTAACTCTAAATCCTTTAGGAGGGGCGTTTCAGAAATGTGCAAATAGGCAAAAAAATAAAGTGCCCAAGATTACAGAAGCCTTTTCTTGTACATTTTGTACTCTATCTACAACAGTGCTCTGAGCTGAGACAGCTGCAGCAGTGCTGGGGGCTTCACCCCCCCACAAAGCCTGGCTTACAGCAAGGAATCCCTGCAAGGTCCTTCCCAGTACATCATGGCTGAGACCCCCCTGCTCTGTGCATGAAGGATGAGAGAGCAGACAAGAAAGAGAGGGGGATGAATGATACAAATACTTCTGCTTTGTGTGGTGGAAGGCCAGTTAAGATATCAACTTATCAGAGGGATGTCAGCGAAAGGTGTGATTAATGATAGCAATGTCAGGGAATTCATTGCTTCAACAAAGTGCATAATCCTATTGTTTTATGGACAGATTCTCAGGTGCCTAATAAATAACTCAATATATTGTGAAAACCCTTCTGGTGCTCTACACAAGTTCAGTTTCATATTTAAGATATTAGATAAATATTTACAAGTAATTCTTAAGGTATTAGAAAAGTTAGTTTTTCCGAGAATGTGTTGTATAGAAAAGTAGAATCAATTTTACTCTTTCTCACAGAAATTTTATGTGTTTTTGAATGTGATGACTTTAGTAGAATGAATCTGGCATTAAGCAAGATCACAATTTGTCCCTGGTTTTAATAGATTAGATGGTATCAAATAAATATGTCATTTTTTGTAACCAGAAAGAGCTGTTTCAAAGTTATAGATTTTATTTATTATTTTGAAATATAATTGGTTTTGAAAACAGAATGGTCCCAGCCAGAAAAATCTCAAAATTGATAATAAAAAAGAATTTTTACTTTGGAGAATTATTAGACTTTGAATTATAAGAGCATTTTAAAGAGGATTTTCTCCCTTACCTTCACATGTAATTCCATCACCGCTGTACCCAGGGGGACAAGGACCACATTTAAACTCTCCATCTCCAGCTGGCTGGCACTGCACACCAGTGAAGCACGGCAGATCAGCACACACCACTTTGTGCTGCACCCCACCGCTGGGTTTTGGCAGCTGCCCAGCATCCCTTGCTCTGCTGAACAACTTCCTGGCTGCTGTGGTCTGTGCTGGAAGCCCTGCTCCAGGAGCAGACCCTGCTGGGGCATCAAAACTCCGGGATGCAGCATCAAGGGAAGGACTGAACAAACGGGGAGGGGAGGGGAGGTGCGTGTCCAAAGGAGATGCTCTGGGCTGCTCTGTGGGGAAACCCTGGGGTGCTTTATTCCTCAAGACTGGGGCTCGACTGGGCCATGTCCTGGGAGAATAACCACGCCTGGAATGAGTCTGTGATCCTGCAGGGAATGAACCTGCATTTGTGTTGGGATGAGGAGGAACAGTCCCTGCTGTGGTTTCTTTGTGCTGCTTAAAATGGACAGGGGGTGACAGGGAGGTCACACTGACAGCTGGGGCTCTGGGCTCTGGCTCCTCAGGCAGAAGGGGTGTGTGTGGGTCACTTCTTTTCTCAAGAAAAGGCTGTTTCTCAGGTGCTGTGAACTTCATATCAGGTTGTTTTTCTGGCAGCTTCTGAGCTTGGGAAGTCTTCCTTTCCGTTTTAAGGGATGGAGTGTGAATGACTGTGGGGTTTCTTTCCAAAAGGAATGCAATATCTTGTCTCGGAATTTGGGGTTGAGAAAGAAGGGAAAATACATTTCTTGTTGTCTTAGATACATCTTCTTGGTGAGAGCCTCTAGCATCTTCAATATTTCTTCCAGGAAAATCCACATGGCTTTGGAAAGATCTTGAAACTAGGGCAGAAGGAAGATATATATTAGCTAAATTTGCTACAGTGATTACCTTTGGGTTTGGAGCAAAGAACAGCACACCAATTCTAGAAGTAAAAGGGTTAATTATCAAACATGCTATGGGGAGGTTTATGCCAACTGGCTTAGAAATTCCATGGGGTTGTCTGCTGGGGGTGACACTAGCACTGATGCACAGGGAACTGCAGTGATGACACTGAAAGGGTGGCATTCATGAACCAGATGAAATATATTTTTGGTACCAATCTCAGGGAAGGTCAGGCGTTATTTGAGTCGCAGCACTGGGCTGACATGCAGGGGTTAAACTGCAGCCAAGCAAAAACTTGCCATGCTGCTTTACTAATTTTGGCTTACACTATTCTGTGAGGTTTTGGTACTGTGCACCTTTTTTTGTGGTGAATCTTCCAGTTCTTGACCTCTTGAGCCAAGATTTGCTTCTTATTACCTGGCTATACTGCAGTGCTGTGCTGGGAAATGCTCTGAGGGCATAACTCAGAGAGTTTGCCTTGCAGCTCTTTGAGTCAAGGAGACAGAACATTGCAGTTTGGCACAGACAGATGCTGGAGGTGGAGAAACACACAGAGTCAACATGGCCCTTGGCAAGATCGTGCCCTGGAGAGGCTCCAGTGCCATCACACCAGGGGGTGACTCTGGAATGTCTCTGCACCCCTGATGGCAAAGGGAAGTTTTAGGAAAGTTTTGAAAGGAGGCAAATGGAAGAGCTTTGCTGGTGCTGCGTGCAGCTCCCTCCAGACGTGAGGGAGGCGGCTGGTTTGTTACTGTCACCCACTTGTCCCAAAGCCAGCCACCTTTTCAGCTGGGTAAGGAGGGATGATAGATGGGCAGAGGGGACTCTGTGAAGGGCCTTGAAAGTGGAGACAAGTAGTTAGAATCAATACTTTCAGGAAGATTAATGGCCATCTGCTGACGCTAATGAATGGGAGAGGCTATTTTTAACCGGTTCTGGCATACTCGCTCTGTAGGATGTGGAATATATTGGATCCTGAACAAAAACCCTTGCTTGGTTCTGGGGTTAACCCCATGCAGGATGCACCTCTTTCTTTTAAATATAAATATTAATCACTTTCTAAAAACTCCCATTGATGGAGATCTTAACTATAGTTAGCAAGGAAATAGATTTGGATGCTTGGCAAGGGTCACATGAAAGTTAGGGCATTGACTGGCCCAAAACAAATCCTGGCAGCCAAAGTACTGTTTATTTGGCTGATAAATACTGTCATTCTGCTGGCAGCTGATGAGTTTCTACTGCCCTGAAGCAGAATGTTTTGGAGATTTACAACGGTGCTGGATCGAGCTGTGGCCATCAGCAGGTAAATACATGGTATTTAGTGGAGCAGAAGGCAAATACATGGATTTCAGTATCCAAAGTAAGGCTGGTGAATGATGAGGGACACAGAATGGAAGAACAAAGATTATGAAGCAGGAGGACATCAGCAAAAAGAGCATGTGAGGATAGAAGTCAAAGGATTTTTAAAAATGAATGAATGAGAGAAAGATGAAAGAAGTATCTCCACAGAAAATTATCAGTAATAGATGATCATTATAGCCCTTAGAAAATTTGATTCAGGGACCAGAAATCAACAGGAATGACAGTGAAGGGCTGAATGACCTCTCTGAGAAATTTCCAAAATGAGCCAAGATTATAGCTTTAAGCTCCTTCCACTGTCATAATTAAATGGGTTTTCCTCCCAATTAAATTTGAGTAACTAGTAAGGGGATCAGACTGACTACCTGACAAGGGGAAAATTTTATTTCTTTAGCAGATGATAGAGTTGAGATACCCATCCTTCAAATAAACTTCATCTTTCCCTGTAAGGGGAGCATATTTTTGGAGTATTTCTGTGATAAGGTAATTTTTACATCTCAAATACTACTGAAGAAGAGTAGACAAGTACCAAAGACACATTTTTGTTGGTTATTCATTATGAGATATACTGATAAGGGTCCCTCAGCCTCTACCTTTGTAGAGGTGACTAAACTTCATAAGATGTTGGTGTCATTCAAGGGTGTTGACCAGAGTGTCCTCTCAGCTTTCATTTTTTCACATTTTTGCTTATATTTATAGTGTGTAATTTAGTTCAGATAAGAACACGATAGATTTTTTCTGGAATATCTGAAAATTTCTTTCTGCAGCCTTCTGCAGCGTCTAAATAAGCTAAAACAATGAAAGCAAACCAAAAGAATGCAGACTCAGTTGTCTGTAGTCAGCAGCTTTCTCAAATCCTGCATTACTTCAATTTATTTTCCTTGCTGTTGATCAATATCTTCAAATGCATAACTCATTATCAATGCAAACTGTGAGTGTGTGAATCTGTTTTTCCCTGCTATGCCAGCATATGATTGCATATTGGACTGGGTGAAATCACCAAAAAAACCCAGCAAGGAGAAGTGCTCAATGTTACATGATGGAACAACCCCACATTTTCACTGCCTGTCAGTATTTCTGCCCATACTAACGGGGAAATGTGCAGCAGTGGAATAATTGAGTTTATTTTTCACAGAAGTAGATGAGAGACTGAGATGCTGCTGCTCTGCTCCAGCTGTGCATGGCAGGACCTCTGTTCTTATTGATGGACTGCCCCACTGGAAGCAGAGCATCATTCCTGCATGGATCAGGTCCCAAAAAGACAGCTTCCTCTGTCATCCCCCATCTGGGGAAGATTAGAGCAAGGGTGACAGAGAGCAAATTCCTGAGACACAGGTTTAACACCCCTCATCCAACTGGTCACCAGGACACTTTCCATCCATGTGGTGCAGGAGTCCCCCAGCCTGTGACCCTCCAGCCTCTGGTTCTCCCAGGGTTTCACACTAAACTCACAAATCAGAACTGTCACAGCCACTCCCTGGTTCTCCAGTGCCATCACAGTGTTGCTAAGGCACAGCAAATCTGGAGTAGAGGAGGATCACGATCATTCCAAAGGGAATAAAAAATGGCCACTTGAGCTGGTGAAAACAGCCATTCACAGAGAAGGTCTTCGGCATCCCTTAAACCCAGGGTGAGATATCAACATTCTGAAACAGAAAAGAAATCCAATATATTTTTTCTCTTCTGAGTTTATCGTTTGTTTGGTTGGAGGTTGTTTTTGTTTTTTTTTTACATTTACAGTCTTTGAGAAGAAGACCAGATCCAGATTTGAATCAAGAGAAGTCATGTCCCCTTCTGACCCCAACTATTTCTGCTCCCAGTGAAGCAGCACCCTTTTCCCACCCTGCCTAGAACAGGGAGCACCAGGCTGGGTACCATATTCCTTGGTGCTGTTCCCCCACACCTTTGCTGGGCTTAGACTTACACGCCTTCACACTTCTTCCCCAGCCTTGGGGACAGCCCCACCCTGACCAAAACTGGCAGCTGACACTTCAAACACTTGCTTAAACTGCCTGCAAATATCAGTATTTATCACCTTGCCACTGCCATGCTTCTCTTTGCAGCTATTAAAGTTAGAAACTTTCCTTCTGGGTTTTAAATATGAGCGTAACTTTTTATTTATGTAATGACTTGAGCATCACTGTGTAATCTCAAGTGCTTCTCTCTCTTTTAATCTAATAAAATGCCCCAAACCAGAAGTCCACTCTTCAGGTGAAGAGTGGCTCCTTCTCCTTAGCAAACTCCCCTGGCTGTGGCCACTCTGCCTGTCACTTCAGGGGATTATGGGCACCTTTAATTCTGCTCGAGTTACAACTCCTTCAGAATTCTTTGAACAGTTTAAGGATTCATGATTAACACAATTCAATAAATTTACAATTTGTGTAGTTTTAGAGCTATTAACATTTAGTAGTACCTGCTGTCCAGCCCATTTCTCATTCAGAAGAATGTTGGCAGAGAAATGCTCTTTTGACATATTACACGGTGTGGGTCATCATTTAAAATTTGAAACATCTACCAGCACATAAATCTTATTTAAAATGTCAAGAGAGAACAGAAAAATTACACTGGTCTAAGAAGTCTTGTTACCAGAGTGCTAACTATATTCCCATTTCCCTCTGTATCTTTCCATGTTAATATTTTTTTCTGTATTTACTGAGTGAGAAAAAGGAAACAAGAGCAGCTGTCAATAGGATGCTCCAGGGAAATTCTGTTTTTTTTTCAATTCTTATTTCCTCTTTAATATTATTATGTTCTGGAATTAATTTCTTCTCTACTCAGAGTGTGTTTAATTCCTAAATCTCTTGTTTTGCCATCCAGTCATACCTTAATGTCTTCCCTCTCCTAAATATTCAGTAACATGGTTTTGATTCTCCCTTCCTTCCTCTTAAGCATCTTAAAGTTCCCCACATTGGATGCTGGGTGGAATTCTGAGTCACCATGTCTCTTCTCCTACAATCACAAGCAGTAACTCCCAGAATAAATTCCTCACCACCTCTAAGTGAAATACAGCTTCAGCCTCCTGAGTTTTACAAAGAGTTACTTCTAGGATTATTTTTGTAGCAACAAAAGCATTTCAAAGGCTCATTATGATAGGGATATTAGTGTAAATTTAGACAGGAGCTTAATTTTTGACCTAATGATCCTTTATGGTTTTTTTTTTTTTTATGTAAAAAAGTGGAAAGTCAAATGTGTTGTAAACCTGGCATGCCTCACATCCACCCAACTCAGCACAGAGCAAAGCAGTCACATCTGACCAGGATTATTCAGTCCTTGTGCTCTCAAACCACCATGTCTGTGATGGGTAAATTTACTCACTTGATGTTTTAATGATGAAATTAAAAGGTGAACATCTAGCTCACTGTCCCTGAGCTCTTTCAGCCTGATAGAAGATGAGATTGTGTCGCTGATGTTGCTGTCTGGTGAGCAATTTCCTTCCCCTTCACCTACCAAAATCATGAGCAACAGGGAATAGTCTGTGGACTCTGCACCACTCAGCCACTTCTGATTATAACAACTCCTGTGCTTCAGACTCTGTTTGCCAACGTGGCTGCAGCTGCACACACACAATTCTCTAACACCATTCCGAATTTGCAAGGCAAATATTTCTTGTGTCAATGAAATACAAAATTATTCTGTTTTAACACAGCACTTTTGGGGAAGAGAAAAGCTGGGATCTTCAGTCAGCTCACCCACTAAACCTTGTTTATGAGTCTTTCTGTGTTCAGAGTAAATGATGCCCACAAATGGAAGGGGGTCTAGACTCTGCCATCAGGGAGGTCCTTTTCCAGTTCTGGGATGTTGAAAACCTATGTGAGTGTACAAGAAAACATTACCTGAGTGTGAGGTAGAGAGTTTGCTTATGTCACATTAAAGGTTGTTTATAATTTCTGCATCACTGTGCAGTTCATTTCTTCAAGGTTTTCAGAACAATATAATTGACACCTCAATTCATTAACTGCTGTCTTTAAAGGAAATGGGGATTCTGAGATGGCTGGCCAGGCAAGAAACAGTTCATGAAGATACAAATGATATTATTGACTACTTGACAAAGTTTTCAGACTTATCTAAGATATGTCAAGGAATACATAAAGATTATCCCTTTCATACTGAACAAATACAAAAGCAATTGCTAAGGTATAGCTCTTTTTTATAGGGAATATTTTTCTCTTTGTAAAACTTTTTCAATAGAAAGCATTGTGATTTAGAGTTTAAGAAACAAAAAAACCTTTCATGATGTTTAAGAGATAGTGGAGATTAATTAAAGAGTAATTATAAAGATTACATGACAGAAAATACAAAAAAGAACAAAGAGTTGGGGCACTAATACTGACTTAGCTTATATTAATTTAAGCCAGATTTCTCATAGATTTAAATGATCATATCCTTTTCTGGTGTCATGGTTAGATAAGAGTACTATTAGGCCATGAGCTGGAGTCCTAGAATGACACTCAAGTCTGAAACTGATAAAGCAGCTTTAAATATGAAATTTATCCTAATACATTTCCCCCTATTATGTGGATCTGCTTTCCAAGTAAGATTCTTGGGACAAGACATCATATATGGGCAAAGTGCAGGAAGGTGTTTAAGACCATGAGAGAAAAATGCGTCTTTGAGGAAAATAATGTGTTTTGAGCACTTTGTTTTCAGACTGTTTGCTGGGGGGTTTTCTTCATTTCTTTTGTGGTTTTTTGTTTTGTTTTTTTTTTTTTCTGTGTGTTTTCAGTACAAATTTTACCATCAGGGTCACCAGAGACAGCATTTTTTAAATGGTGTAAGAATTACTGATTGCAAAGATATGAGTATGCTCCCCACGTGATGGTTTTTTTTTCCTTCTCCACCAACAATTTTCTTTATCGTTATCTTTTTTTTTTTGGATTGTCTATGGAGGTTTATAAACCTGCTATGTTTTTACAAACAATGTTTTCTCAAACACCTCTTCTACCTTCCAGTTTATTTCAAGATTTAATTGAAAACTTCCCTCCTGTGGGTTGGAAAAAGCTGAAATGTTTGTTGTGCTCTCAGCCCTGGCACAGGAGCCGTGCTCCTCTCGCTGCTTTGTTGCCAGATCTCCTTCTGTGCTCTTT
Source organism: Leptocoma aspasia (assembly GCA_013399835.1). Taxonomy (NCBI): domain Eukaryota; kingdom Metazoa; phylum Chordata; class Aves; order Passeriformes; family Nectariniidae; genus Leptocoma; species Leptocoma aspasia. Next base: position 923,108 of record VXAX01002977.1, on the reverse strand, counting down.
ATATTCCTTGGGTCTAAGCCCTTCTCTGCTGCTGCTTTCAGAAGTGCTCTTCCTGTGCTTTTCTCTGAATACCCAGCCAAGGAAACAGGAAGGGAAGGAGAAGTGTGGTTGTGTTTCAAAACACCCTGGATCACCCACTTAATCCCCTGGTAGCTGTTTTATCACCCTTCCTTCCATTATCCCCTGTTCATCTTTCAGGTCTGAACTTTTACCTCTCCTCTTTTGTGTTCTGCCTCCTCCAATTATTGCAGCCTGAAACTGCATTATTTCAGCAGCTACAAAGGTGGTGTGAAGATAGAGTTCATGGAACCAAATTATATTTTCTATTCAAGAATTGACAGTATGTTTTACTTCTCGGAACTGAGATAGATGGAAAAATTAATAGAAACTGTGTTCTTATCTGATGGTGCCTCATGGGTCTTCAGACTCTCTCATGGCACGAACAGGTTGATAGATATATACAAAATAGGCTAAATTAAGGCAGATCATTTCTGAAGCATCCCTGCCTAATTCTCTGAAATATCTATGTAGAATCCTTTAGAAGAGTAATAATAGATTATAAAGAAAGTTAATTTCTTCAAAAGAAAAGCCATAATATTTCTTCAAAGAAAAAATAGCAGAAATACTTCAAAGTATTTCAGCAAAGAAATAGCAAAGAATAAATTACTGAAATACTTATTCAATTCAAGAAATAAATGGTTTAAAACAATAATTATGTTTTTTTGGGCTGTAAACATATAAAAATTGAGTTATTTTACATATGAAAGCCAAGACACAAAATTAGCAATGTCTTACTGGGAACCAGTAATGAACCTATTTAAAAATCATGTAAGCGTGTATAAATACTCTCAGTGAAATCATGCTTTTATGGAATTATCCACAATTTCAACTGATTAGGTTGATAAGTACCTATACTTTCTTCCCAATTTAGAAAGCAAAAGGCAAGGAATTACAATAATAAGATTTCAGATGGTATGGCACAGAAGAACTTAACTAGTTCTCTTTGAGAAAAAGAAGGTTGGACCAGATATCTTTTGAGGTCCCTTCCAACATTGTTATTCTGATTCTCTGAAATTCTAAATCTAACATATTTTCAGCATGGGCAATGATTTTCTCCTCCATCCCAGAGGATCAGTTGCCTTGTGTTAGCTCGAGGCCATTGCTGTGTCCCTTCAGGAGTGAGCCAACCCTCTTCATGTGACGTGTAATATTTGGGGCAAAATTCACATGATTTGGCAGTGGATATCCCCTGGTTCTGCAAGAAAGTCCTGTGAAGTGGGTGCTGCTATACCTTTATATACCTGTTCAAAACCAGCAAGATGTTTAGGAACTGGTCCTAAATTTCTCCTGACCACAATAAGCCTATATATTTCACACCTATTTTTACCTCCCTGTACTGTGCTGTGTTTTGTTGCTTACGAGTCCTTTCTCTTCAAATCCTTCTTTGCTTTATCCCTTAGTGGAAAGGCTCTTGTGTAGCTTTAATGGGGGCAGGATATTGGTCCAGTCTGAGTTACTTCCAGTTCTAAAGGGGCCTTTAAGTGCCTTTAACAAAACAGCAATCTTGTCAAATTTGTGCAAACAGGGTTGGCTCCCTTTAAAAGCTGTGTGCTATTATAGCTGGATGATTAAATGAGCCTGGAAATTCTAAGGGAAGATAATCTTGCTCTGCTCTGTCAATGTAAAAAAAACTACTGAGCCTGTATCCTGTGTAGATTATTTGTTGGAGACTGAGTTGTTATTATCACTTAAAAGTCATGATGGCCCAGTGATTGCTTAAGCAAAAGGTGGCACATTCTTGGTAGGAGAGAAATGTAATCTGTACTTGATATTCTGATTGAATGTAAATATTATTCATGGCATATAGCTGAGTCCTCTTCCCTAGCGGTTTTATGGCTTGGGCTTCATTGGTCTTCTATTGCTGAGCTACATCATTTCCTAAATATATCATCTGTATTGGAAGCACTTAACAAGTTCTGGATTGACAGAGTGTATGGATCAGTGAAGTGGAGACCATTTATCTTTTAAATTATCTAAACATATTCTTCCCACTGTGCCTACTTTGGTTGTTATGTTTGGGTCATAGCATATACTGTACAGGTCTCTTGATATTTTTCTGAAAATACTTAATATTTTATGAGGTATCCTTAAGGAGGAGAAAGACATCAGAAAGTCTTTCTCGGATGCCCTTTCTGTCTTGATAAGTGCGGGAGTGGATTTCCAGTGGCAATTACAGACTCAGAGGGCAGGAAAGGGTCAGAGCTTATGTCCAAAATGCCAGGCTGATCCAGGCCTCATGTGAAGATTACTGGTATGCCATTTGCAAAACTGACTCTTTCTCAGGACCAAATTTATGTGGAATGTCTTTGTGTAGCCTTTCTAACCCCACTTCAGTTGCCATTTCATCACATATCCCTTGAAGGAGACATCATTACATCATAACTGATCCATCTGAAAAAAATGTACATTTTGTCCTGAAATACACCAGCTAGAAACACTGAAACAGTGTTTCTGAAAGGGACCAGCAATCCCACCATGCATTCCAAAGATGAATTGTGGGCAGAGTTTCCATGGCCTGAGTCAGAGCTAGGAGCTGGAAGCCATTGGCATTCAATGCTTCCCAGTATTGGAGCCCACAGGCAGAGCTGGGAGCTCTTACCACATAGAGGCAAATCAGAGCATCCTTTACAGTTTGTTTAGTGTTTCTGTTTTGTCTTTGCAAGGATCTCAGGCAACTTCCCAGCCAATGGCTGCAGCACCTACATCCCTGCACCATGTAGGCTTTGTAACTCATTGCATAAACCATGTCAGGATGGGTTAGTCACTCTTGCAAAGCACTCTCTGAATGCTGAACAGTGCTTGCCTTTTATCTGCACCTGTTGGTAGGCAGAGATCTCCTATTTAAAAGTCCTGTGTGTGATGTGCCTGCCTTAACAGGGGCTTTTTGTGTCTTCCAGGAGCTGTGCTCAGCTCAGTCCATTAGGGTAATGCTACTCGTTCAGTGGAGTCCCTTATGATTTACACTGGGGTAAGTGAGACTGGAATCTGGGCCTTGATCTTTTTCATGCAAATTCATCAATTCTGCTAGATAAAAGATGAAAGGAATCTATTAAATTCTTCAGTCATCTCTCAAAACAAAATCATTTGATTGGTTCCAGGCAGTAAGAAGTCCCTACTCCTGCAGTTATCTCCAGACATGAAACCTTGGGTTAGTGACCAAAGCTCTTACTGGAGATATTTATTTTTCATGGATAGTGATTAATGGTGAGTGCTAATAATGACAGAAGTGATTTCCAAGTTAAATTTTAACACAGAACTTCAGGTTAATCTGTTCCTCTGGTGTTTGACTGAGCAGTGTGTGTTTAAAACACACAGGTTCTTTTACTTCAAAAGGTTTTATTCTCCTTTTAAATCCCCACCTTGATGTCGATCTGGCAGAGGTGCAAATGAGAAGGTGACAGAGGTCTCTCTGATGTAAAATCAAAGAGAATTCAGATGCACAGTGCAGATACTGGAGGAGTGTGAAGCACAGAGCACGTAAACATAACAAATAGCTGCACATGCAAAAGTACAGCAAGTGCCAAATGTCTACAATACTGCAAATTAACTGCTATGACAGGAGATCTTGCAGTGGTGCTCTGAATGGGGAAGCAGAACTCGATTTCAGAGATCATAAAATCACCCTCTCCCTTGATCTTCAGCTGCCTAAACCAGGAGAGGCAGAAAGAGCTGGCTCTGAACAAACAATCTTTTATGGGTGATGGATGTGGCACTGCTTTGTCCAGTAAAATTGCTGATTTACTAATAGTTCAAAAATAAATCCTTTGTGATGACACCAACCTCTCTAACCTGCTAAAGAAAGTGCAAACAGATGGGTATCTGTGTGACTGTGAGTGATGAAAGCAGTCTGGAGAAATACCCACGGCACCTGACGAGAACTGATATTGCAGCGTGCAGGAACATCACCAGCATCCCCATTAGGATATATTCATTTTCCTTGTGCCAAGAATATGACCAATGGTACTGGGTGGCTTGATTTAATAGGTCTGCCTCTCCTAGCAAAAAAGCAACAGATATTTTATACAAAAGTGAAATGTGCCCAGGGAAGCCTGGACAGATTTAAATTCCTTAGGCTTTCCTCTTTATTGCAATGCCAGCAGACTTAAGGGACTTTTGACCCTACTAGTAAATTTTGAAATAAATGTAGGATACCTGCTTTATGGGTCTGAAAGGGACAGGAATAGCTTTTTGTTTCTGATAGGAGAATCTGTTAAAAAAATATTACTTCCCTTTATATGTGAAATTCCATACTGGTTTTTCCTTAAGACTGTTCTGATGTACTTCAAGAAAAATTGCAACCAAGTCTGGTCAGTTTAAAGTGGTACAAACTACAGATATAAACCAGGTAAAATATGTAAGTGAGAACAGAATGAGGCCCTGCATTTTTAGAGCAGATAAATGTAGCTCGGAAACTTATTTCTAGAGTTACATAGTTTGCAGTATGTCAAGCACTTCAAGAGATGAATGACCAACACATATCAATGCTGAGGAAATGGTACTTTGTTGATTATAAATCAAAGTTTAAGAACTTTTTGGGTGCAGCTCATCAAACACTGACTTAGGAAACAATTTTCCTCTGGAATCCTTTTCTTCTCAGCAGCCTAAAAAGGCAGTTCAGTAATTTTTGTGGTTTCGGTATGAAGAAATACTTATCCTTTAATCCTTAAATCACTGCAATTGAGTATAATTTCATGTCAAAAGCAGCCAATAAAAGTACAAAATAGGGATTAGCAGGAGTAAATTTAGATTAAAATTACTAGAGTTGGAAAGAAGTGGCTCATAATCTCAGTACCTTCACGAGCACTGTAGCAAGCTGAAGAGGATTTGTTCTGTTTCATTTGAAGACTGATGGCATAAATTACAAGGGAGAGAAGCTATTATTCCAACAGGGAGGATTTCACAACAATCATAATCCACAACTGTACATAAATTTAATTGAGAGTTAATTCTTTTTTGTCTAATATCTTTTAATCATCAATGCTATACAATGCTTCTGCTTCTACTGGCAAAGCACTTGGGAAGGAAAGTTAAACCCATCATTTTGGCCATAAATCAGGACACTCATACAGCTGCAACAATTGCTTTCATTTCTAAGTATTAAAACAAATGCCTACTCTCATTTAACCTTGAGGCACAAGATTCTCCTTGCTTGTATTGGGATATAATTCACAAGTGTCAATATAACGTTATGTTGGAATAAAAAAAATAATTCCTCTTCATTCCCTTCCTGAAGTGTTCAAGCTGGCATCATTTGCAGCATGAGGTCCTGGCTCAGTTTGCATATTCAAGAGAAAAATGTAAAACAATCCCCCTGCCTCTGATATACAGCTCACTTTTGAAGGAAGCATGTACTTGTTTCAGATCCTGATACCTGGGATATTTCCTAAATCTTTGCCTGGAGTTGTGTATGACAGATATGGATCACAGCAAATGGCAGCTTCCCTCTGCATTCCCCTTTCTAGAACACAGACAAATTTATTGGTTAATGTTTATATAAGCACAGTGTAAGTGTGCCTGATTTACTGTACCAATACCTGCAGCTGTAGAATGTCTGTTCTACTCAGCAGCATTTAAAGGACCTTTGGGGTGCACAATGTGTATCCCATTATCCCATCAATGACAAGGCTCAGCTCTGGGCAATAACAGAAAAGTTATTTATATGCACAATGATTTTTTTCTTCCTCAACCACTTTTACAGCTTCCCCAAGTTACAGAAGAGTCAATAGCTGGCTTAGTGATGCTGGCAGACTAAGTAATACTTTGCACATACTCATTGCTAGAGAGAGAAAAATGTTGAGTTTATTTTTGTGACCTTTAGATTCTGAGAACTGGCTGAAATCAATTTATAGTTCCAAGAGGTTGGATGATACCTACACTAAGCAGTAAAATTGCTTCCACTTTGATAGAGTGTGTTAAAATATAACACCGAGGTAACAATCCTTGATTTGGATACAGAATGGGAAGTGAAGGGGGGTTGGTCAAGTGTAGCAGGTCAGAGAACAATTTGACAGGTTTCAAGCCACTCTGTCTGGAATACTTAGGAAAAAGATTTCAAGGAATCTATCCTGGCAACTACTGTTATTAAGGAATAAACATGAGTGCTCCTGGCAGTGCAGTCTGTGCAGTACAAAGGGGACAATCATCCAGACTGTCCCTACAGAACCATACACTGAATTATGGGAATATCATTGAGAGAGAGCAGGATCAGATGACAGCAGTTGCTGTGTCATTGCCACTTTGTGCCTGAGGTCAGGACCCAGCTTGTCTTTCACCACAGCAGAAGACCTCTTTTAATGAGGCCTTCTCTTCAGTCCTCAGAGAATAAAGGGAGCAGCTGATTTTCAGAGCTCCCCAAGGAAGATTATTGCTCAGGCTATGAACAATACTACAGAAATTCTTTAATTATCCGTTGCCTTCAGTTGTTGGTATAGTTGTTCTTGCATGACCCTTTGTTTATTACTGTCTTCACAGGTCACCTTACAGAACAGATGCCTTGGAGCAGAAGAATTAGGAAAGAAGCAGGGCTGAGTGATAGCGGCATGTGCCACGTTCTGATCTAACTGAGGAGGAAATGAGTCCTGCATTCCTGTGCCGGCGCTGTGGCAGAGATACAGATGTGGTGATTCGCACCATTGAACGAGTCCTGACGTGAAGAATTCCCCCTATAGCAAATGAGGTTGGATTTCAACTCATGGAGCCAGGTATTCCTGAAATAAGTGCTGCCAGCTGCTCCTCAGGTGAGAGTGACAGAACACAGCCGTCAGCATTTGCTTCCAGAGCACAGCGCGCTGTAATGCCACGCTAGCTCACAGCCTTTCTGTGCAAAACCTTTTAAAAATTCTAAAAAAACCCAGAAAGTACCTGGTCTGGGGAGTTTGGTGCAGATCCGACCGTTCCCAAAAAGCCCTGCAGGGCAGCGGCCACAGAGGTAGCCAACGTCAGGGGGCCTCCGGTCAAAGCACGGCGCTCCGGGGAAACACGGCCGGCTGGCACAGCTGGGGACGGGTGGCACAGCTGCTGCACGGCCAAAAACAAGGCAGTTCAAGCATCTTGGTAATAATTCCTCAGATGAAACGCATGTCTAAAATTCAATGGTGAGTGCCTGAGCGCAGCTAAAGCTTGATAACTGCTTTTATTCTTTTAAAGTCTAATTAAGGCGAAATGTTCCCAAACCTTGAGCCAAACGTGAGAATGTCCTGTAGGCACAGTGTAACAGAACAGCTGTTTCTCATTAAAGCAAGATTTATTAGTCCTCTAATTCCATGTTTTCAAGTTTATTGCTCGAAGTTGTTTGGCATTTATCATGTAAAATATAGAAACTGTAATTTTCAGCATAAGTGAAAGATTAACTGAGTGAGAAAAGGTATTATTTGACATCTTTTTGGTCTTTTATAATTGGAAGTTAATTACCAAACCTTACAGCACCTATACCATACTTTTGAAATTACACTGTGAAGTACATATGTTTCTGATCTGGAAATCATCCTCAATGTGTCAAACCTTGTATTACAGAAAACTGCTTTAATTATATTAGGACTATGTGCAAAATTTAACACTCTGGTAGTATATAATATTTTACCACGTATGATGTCACTGAATAGCAAGTGCATATGAACTGCCTGTGAAGTATTTAATAGTGTCAAGACAGAAAACAGATGATGAATACAATCTTAATGATGGTTGTAGATCTTTTTTAATTGCTTCCAGTGAGGTCTCCATCATGATTCTCATGTATTTTCTGCCTTATTCTTGCACTTTAGCTACAGTATCATGACATAGGATACCTGCAGAAGACAAATTCTGTGTAGGGGTTGGCTGGCCTGGTACAAATATTAAAAAAACAAGAGGGTAAGGAAAAAAAAAAACCCTTTTATTTTTCATATGCCTCTGTACAACAAATATGACCAGTCTCAATTTTTTGCTGCCTGCTTTCACTGGAAAAGCAATTAAAAATGCAACACTCATTAGAGCAGGACCAACACAAGCATCGTGCAGGTGCACACCCATGTCAGAGAGTGCTGCACCTCTGGGAAAAGCTGCTGCCACAGGAAAGTTCATTCCTGGAGTTGATCTTATGCTTAAAACTCAGTAGCAATTCAGTGGCTGCCCATTAAATACTGAAATAAAACATCAGCATCACTTGGTCATGGCAAGCTGGCATAAGCTGCCACTTTTATCACCTTGCTTTGCATTGATCTCTACAATTTGGAGTGGTTTTATCCTACCTCAGAAGTGGTTTGATGTCTAATTAAGCCTGACCACTCTGAGTGTTGTTGTTATGCCTCTCTTCCATGTCAAATTGTTTAGCAGCAATCCACAGTCTGATGTATTGAGTGTTTTTTTCTCTAATTCAAATTTCCTCATGTTATAAATAACTAGTTTGTATTTACTGTTAAGGTGTTAAAATTAATGATTTCTGAATACATAAACTGCCCCGAATGAAAAAGATTTCATATCATTGTATACCTACCGTGTCTATCACTTATGATAAAATTCTTAATTACAGGAGAATACTTTGTCTCGAAGGATTGCAGCGGCTGCTTAACCTCAGTCCTGTTCAATTCACCTTTGCCATTGCCTAAATCTTCTGTAACGTCAGCAGCAAGCACAGCTTGGAAAATATCACAGAGACAAGAAACAAGGTGTTAGAGCTGAGCTGGGATTGATGATAAAAAGCCACAGCAACAGCAAATCAGGTGACCTGGCACAAGTTTACTCTGGAAGCCAACAAGCGAACAAAGGCAGATCAGGTGGGTCCAGCTGCTGACATGCAGCAAAGTTTCAACCAAGTATAGGAAAAATTGTTATGCCCAAGCTTTCTGAGCTTTGCTTGTCTGGGAATCTCAATATGCACAGAGATCTTGTTGGGCTCGGGGCACTTGGAAAGCCTCAGGTCAAGCAGTGTTTGACAGCACTGTTCCTTGGGTGGGGATGCTACACCTCACCCTGGGAGCTCTGCTCCATCTGAGTTTTCCCTCTTCTCTCTGAAACTCTGGTGAGTGTGTTTGTTCAGTCAGTTCAGCTGCCAGCTTTGTGTGTGTTGAAATACTTGTAAAAGGTGGATGCAATCTGAAAAATGCTATTTTCTGCATAATTTTAAGGTAATGCATTAGGGGTAAGGTCTATGCAGATAATGCTGCAAGTTAGACAATTATTGCCTTGGGTCTCTTGAATAGTCTCTGCTCTTAATAGAACCTGAAACTCTGACTCTTTATATGTATTAAACAATGCAATGAGCTGTTGCTCACTTTAGGAGCTATGAAACTACTTCAGTCCTCCTTCCCTCCTTCCCTTTACACTCACTTCAGCAAGGGAGGTATGAGCAGGAATGTTAAGTCTCTGAATCAGAGCTAAAAATAATTATTTATATCCTATCTTAGGTGAACAAATAAGACTTCAGGTTTATTTCTTCTAATACATGTGCATTTCAGAAACAGATTTTTTTTTATGTAATTAAAAAATGCCAAGTAAGAAATGTTATATTTTTCAAAAGCACATTATTTGCTATGTTCTTCATTTGTGGGTCAAATTAACCACTAAAATATTCATTTGTGAAACAGATGCAAAATCACTTTGAAATAACCAATGTAGCCAAATGATACAGCACAGAAAACTTTATATACAGGTGTTTGGCAATATGATTGAAGGGATGTTTGGTAAACCTGGCAAAAGCAGTGCTGCTGGTGCCAGGGTCCTGCAGTTACCACTCAGCCTGTTTATAATGGATATTTTTTCCTTTCTGTACTCAATATGAGGAAATGTTAATGGCTGCAGAGTAAATATCTGCATCTTTCATTTCTTGGATTTCTTTGGAAATACCAACAAGCAAGTAAAAAATGTTCAAGTGTTGGTTTATCTCCTTCTGGTTAAAAAAAAAAAAAATTTTGTTTTGGAGAAGTTTTTTGTCCATGTGACTGAAACAAGCAGAGTGTGTGAGTCACACCAAGTGCTCTGGGAAGGTCTCAAAGTCACTGTAGGCTCCCCAGTAAAGAGTTTGTTGCTCTAAAAGCAAATATTGAGCAGCTCTAAAACTGTTCACGGCCCTTTTCTTCACTAGCTGGCATCTGAGGAATGACTCCATGCCAAGCATCCCGGGGCTGTGTCCTCTAATGAAAACACACCTTGGAAGCAGAGGTGAAAGGATGGAAAGGTTTGCCACATTGACCTTTCTCTTATTCTCCTACCAGCTGTCACCCAAAGCAAAATCAGCCCTGGAGGTGCTCCCCAAATACTGACTCATGGATGTATATTTAGGACTGAAAGAGGGAAGAATGTGCACAGTGTCCTTGGCAAGTTATCTATCTGTAAAGTGCTTTTTTGTAGGCTGTGGTGCTTGTTGTCTAGCAAAATGAAAAATAGCAGAGCGATTTGCAAATACCCGCATTAATATAACATGACAATAGTCTGTTTTGTACATTAAGGGTCTTTACTTGAAATGAGTGGCAAAATTCTTGATTAGGGATAATATTAGTAGAATTGAACCCATTCCACCCCTGCACCCCGTCCATCTATTAAAATAAATCATGTAAAACACTTACATTTGCAAGTTTTACCATTTCCCTCCATCCCAGTGGGGCAAATTCCACATTCATAAGATCCAAAGGTGTTCATACAAGACACTCCAGGAAAACAAAGACTCTCTTCTTCACATTCATTCTTGTCTTCCTGACAAGTAAGCCCTGTGGCAAAGCAAAGGGGGAGTTAACAATCAGGAAAGGTTCCCTGTTTATAGTACATCTCAAATGTTGAAGCAGACAAAGGCTCACTTCTCAGCTGCAAACTCGTTACAGGGTATGTCACTCATGTTCCAGCCAAATTCCCCACTGTCTCACTTAAACCTCTTTCATCACACTGTTTATTACTGTCATTATTGGCACCAGAAGTGCTGAATTTGAGACTCCTGCTCATGGAAAGCTGTGTGTGTTAAATAAAAAATGCACATAAATGGAATTAATATTGCCCCTGAATTTCACTTCTTGGCTGCTGTTTTTGTTGTCTTGTTAATGTGAGTTCTTTGTCATGGACTGAAGAACCCCATGAATTTCACTATTTTGGCTTTAGGGTATGAGGCACCGTGTACTGACCTCTATTGTACTTTCTGTTTCTGTGTGAACCTCACGTAACTGTGAACTAGCCTGATAGAGTCTGGTTGAAGGTAAACCTTACAAAATGATCAGATTTTTAAAAACAACCCAAGTTTTCCTATTTAAAATCAAATTTTGAAGAAACATTCTGAACATGTCACTGAGCCACAGTACTGGTACTCAGAGGATAGGCTGCCACAGGATCTGAATCCAACACAGTATCTCTTGACTATTGCTGATTTTAAAAAGAAGATTTTAAAAATCCCTTAAAGCAACTGATTTTCAAATTCACAACTATTTAATGAATACCTCTAGGGGAGGGTGACCCAAAAGATAAAGTTACTATCTGAACAGCAATGAGGCAGAGTAATCAGATATAATGTTGTTTAAAACTTCTCCAGGCTTCAGGTGCTGCTGTCTCTGTGCACTTGGGCACACTTGCTTGGCTACTGCTGGTCACAGGATGTACAGCCATGAGGGCAGTCACAAACCAGCCCAGACCACTTTTATTAAGGCATCCCCTTTGTCCCTGCAGGAATATCCAAGGAGATTGGGACAGCTTCTGGAGTATCCAGGGACATGCCTCAAGACATAGCACCAGGTACAGAAAGGTTTGATCCATATCAGATACCCATATTTATCATGACAAAAGGTCTAAGGATAAAGCATCTTCTTTTTTTTTCCTTCAAAAAGAAATTTGTCACAGAGGAATGAATTGCAGGGTGCTATAAACAGAGCATTATTATTCATCTCTTACAACATAAGCTCTCATTGCTCCAGCATTGCAGACACCTTCCACTAGTCCTTTCATGTTAAAATAGTATCTCAATGTAGAAAACTCAAATTGAAGTCTCTTTATAGATTGAGCTGCCCCAAAAGCCAGTGATATCACCTTCCCATGCCTGCTTCTTCTTGAGGAAAAAAAGAACAGCAGCACAAAAGCCACATTCCTTTTCCTGTGCCATCTCAAGCTCATTTATTATGGTTTTCATGTTTCTTCATTTATTGAAACCAGTCATCAGACGGTGTTGCAGGGCTAGGCTTACCTTTTTCCTTCCCTTGTTAAATTTTGGCTGACTGTATTTCATTATTCAATTATCACATTCTTGGCATCAGGTTGTTTTTCTCTGATGCTGATTTCCGGTGATGCATTGGGAAATTATTAGGCATCACATGGAAAATATCGAATGCGTAGCCCTCTGATTAGATTAGTAATTACTGTCTTTCTCTGAGCATCATACAATGACTAAACCCTAAACAATGAGAGTAGGATCAGCGTTCCCAGTTTCAGTAACAGCAGTCACTTCTCCCTCGGTCCCTCTCATACTTTCCTTCTCACCTTTCAATACTCTATTTTCACTGCAAAGGGCTGTCTTTCATATCTCAAAGACAAGGGCATTACAGAAATCAAAGGAACACCATAAGTAACAAGATAAAATTCAGCCACTTGGCTGATTTTTGTGATGTAAAGAGGAAATTATGCAAGCACTGCTTTTCACACAGAGATATTTGATTTTAAACAGTGTCTGGCCAATTTGGGCATAATGATAATCCTGATGAGTCCAAGTAGAATTGTTTGCAAAGACTAAAACTTGGCTGAATGATGCTGAAGAAGCAGCAGAAATGGACAGGAAACTGTCTGCATCAAGAAGTGTCAATTATTCTGTTTACACAGCCTCCTGTGCTCTGTAGCACAGGGGAGTCTCAACTGTCTTGGCACTGCTACAGTACAAATAAAAATAATAGGAATAGAAGTTCATCAAGTTCCAAGGCTGAACCATGTTTGTGTGCCAGCTATATTTCTCCATCCCTGCATGGGAAGTTGTTTGAGAAAATAAAGTCCTTTCATGCCTCGATAGGTGCTGACCACCTACAGATGCAAAGAAAGATTTTTTGCCTGTGTTCACATTAAGTTGATTCTAAAGGAACAGAAAAATCCCATTTAGGGTCTCTGTGGTTATTAAAAACCATTAACAAATCTTGGGAGTTTCTTCAGTTTCCTGAAATAGAAAATGAAATTATTCCATCTTGCTCCCCATCCCACCCCCAACTTTATACTAATCACTGGTATGTGGGGAAAGAAATAATGATTTTGTGATTGGGATAGTTTACAAGGATGAGTTCTCTTCTCAGGTGGGTGATGTTCTTGCTTTCTGTGGCCAAAAGAATAAACAACAGGGACCCTTGTTATCTTGTTGACAATGCAGATGAAAAATGAACGAGCTTTGAACACTCAGAGATCCAGCAATAATTCTGGAGTCAGCCTTCTCTCAGATTTTCCACTGGCTTTTCTCCCTGCTGTGTTCCCATTCTTACATTTTACCCTCATCCTGATGCACCTGAGCTGCTGCTTCCCTTGCAGGGGTGTTGGGGAAGCTCTCACAAGTTCACTCCTTGCTTCTACTGCCTGTTTGCTGTCATTTGTAAAGATCTGATGGTGAAGTGGTGCTGTCACTTGAGCTGCATAGCATTGCCTTCTCATTAGATTATTGATGGTTTTCTGGGGAATTGAAGCATAAACACAGCATCAAGAATGAGCTTTTATTGTTGTCACCAAACCTGCCCTGAAGTAAAATCATCTGCTTCCCAGCTGCCTTGCAGCTCCACTTGTTTATAATTGTTCACCTGCTATTAAGACTTTGAGATGCATTCCTTTTTCACTCAATCATACCTTATTTTATTTTCTTTTGTTGCTTGTGTTTTGGCATTTTGGGAAGAACAGCAAAACCCTTACACTGTTATTTAACTTGCAAGATCTAAAGGTGCAGGAAAACCTGGTTTTTCACTGGTAATCAAGGTGCTGTGTGCCCTTGTCTCTCCAGTCATCAGGTCTACTGAAGTTATTAACTCATGGAATTATATTGATTTTTGTGCATTTAATCAAACTCCTCACAGGCAATCAAAACTTTTTATCATGGTATATCTCCATAAATAACACCAGAAAAAATTCCCCAAGTTTTGCTGTGCTCATAGGAATGTTCTTTCCAGGGGAGTACAGATATTCTGCATATGTTTGGTTGGCTTAGGATTTTTATATTTTGATCAAACTTCTATGTTAGAACTTTATTCTCCATACTTAGGCTTGTGTGTTCTTGCCTCAGTGGAGTCTCTGGTGGTGTAAAGACTTTGGGCAGCAGCAGGCTTTGGCCATTAGGTAGCATTACCTGGACTCAACACAGATTAGGTGTCACAGATATTTTAGGCTGTTTTTATGGACTTCTGAATGATTTTTATTTTTCATTTCTGCTGGAATTTTATAGAAATGAAATCTGGGCTTGCAATCCCACATGATCAAAGTAATAAAGGTTTCATGAGGTGCTGACAGGCAGGAAGGGTACCTTGCCCCCTGAGTAAAATCTGTTCACTGCTTTTGTTTAAAAATGAGTGTTTTTCTGTATATATGCACAATAATAAGTAATAATTATGTGCATTTGACGTTACTTCTACTTTATTTTTCAAACCTCTAATACTGGCAGCAGCCAACCTTATGGGTCTCAAGAATGTGAACAGAGCAGGGGTTAAATAATCATCTTTCTTCCCTTGATTTCTTAAAATCACATTTTGGCCAGCTGTCCCGGTTTTGGCTTGGATAGAACTTTGAAACCAGGGCAGCAGCCTTGAAGAGTTTCAGGGTTTAGATTTTGTTTCATCATCATGTCTGACAACTCACTGGGCTTGTGATTTTCTAATGCTTAAATTTAATGAAGCTTCAAGCGGGACTAAAGGACAATTTATTTTTCCATGTTTTCCATATCTTCTTCTTCCTGGACCTAAGAAACCTCATTTGATCCTAGTTCTCTCCTCAGCTTAATTAAGTGAAATCCTGTCAAGTGCAAAAGGGCCCTGGATCTTTGCCTTTTCTCTCTTTCACTCAGTCTTCTCCTAGCTCATCTCATAGATGGACAAATCCATGGGAAATGAGCAGGAAGTAGCAGAGATTCAGGAGGTTCACATCCTCCTTGATCAATCATTGCAGGAAAACAGAGCTTTGGTTCATTTTTCCTTATCATTAGATAGAGAAATAGCATCTCTCTCTGTCTAAAGCTAAGCCACGGCAGCAGAAGAGCAGGGTTATGTCTGCAGTCCGTTTGGCAGATGTTGTGGTCATCCTACACCCAAAAAATCCTGTAGTTCAATGCATGTGGTTAAAGCAGAGATGCAAACAGAGAGGGGTTACCTCCCAGGCCAGGGGGGCATTTACAAAAGTAGCTCTCCATGCTGGCCACGCAGGTTCCGCTGCCACAGGGGTTTGATTTGCAGTCCCTGATGTCTTCCTGGCAGAATTCTCCATCAAATCCATTTGGACACAAGCACAGGTATTCACCAAGGCCTGGAGGGTATTTAATATTGGTGACACATGTGCCACCACTGAGGCAGCTGCAGGGCTTCACTCCAACCTGGGGAAGGCAAAAGGGGTTTCTGGTAAGATTCCTTGGAATAATCACAGCTGGGAGGTGTATTGCTACCCTTTAGGAAGGGAGAGATTTGCACTGCAAACATGTTATCCAGTATTATGGAAACTTATTTCTAACCAATTTTCCTTTGTCTAGATAGATGGTCTTATACTCACTGTACTTATGTATTTGACTGAGAGCTCGACTTCAAAGGAATTTCTCTTTTCATCATTCAGGGGCACATTCTGCCTTCTTATAAGGAAAAAGCCCCAGTCTTATTTGCTGTAACAGCAGACTTCACATCGTATCTGAGGGCAGAATTTGTTCCTTATTCTTCAAAGCAGAAAGGAAAAATCTTTTCTCTTTGCCTGCCTGCCCACCTTCTTCTTTCACATTACAAATGGCTCCCAGGCAGGAACATGACTGTGGCATTCCTTATCTGGTCCCTCTCTTCAGGGAAGGGAGATCCCTGGTTGTATTTTACTTATGTACAAGAACTGCATTTCTACAGATTCAAAGCTCTGCATTATCTCCCCCAGATAACACGGGTCTAGTTTGAAATATTTCCATTAAAGCCATATCTAGGCTTCAGTTTCCCCTCTGCTGTGTGGGTTCAGCAGATTGGTATTTTGTGGTTTGAATGAGTAAAAATAGGAATCTCCGGGAATAAAAATCTATTCTTCACAAAGCTGTTCTTATTTCAAGAGTCTGCATCATGCTTTATTAGCTCATCCGATCAGAGGATTAATGTTAGCCTATACAACAAAGACAAAGACATGCACAAGCTCTGCCAAGAAACTTAGAGTGTGGAGTAAAGACATAAGAGCAAGCCATCTAAAAATATCATTGAGAATAAATTATAATCTCCCTTTTATAGATAAAGCCTGGTCTTTTATGTTATATGCTTTTTTTGTGCAATCCAGATGCAGAATGTGAATTTTAAAGCAGATTAATGAACCATTAAAAGGCTCTGCAAGAATGTTCTTTCAAACAGCAATCAATAGCACTCTCTCTTGCTCCCTGTATATATGGTTTCTATGTTCTCAGAGATATTTTTTCCATTAATTGATCATTATTGCTGTGCTGGATATTATATGAGGAAATAGCTAAAACCTTGTTTTTCAAGACAATAACAAGTTATTAGCTATGATGACGATTGCACAACTGCGTTGACATGACAAACAGGTTTGTTTTGTTTTTCCTTTAAAGTGTTCTTTCCCTTACCTCAATTGAGTATCTGCTCTGTGCATTGCACTCATCTGACACAGTGAATTCAAAGGTCTGCATTTCTTCTGAGTCAACTTTCCAGAGGAGAAGGCCAGCAGGAGAGAGCCTGGCACCCCGTGGCCCAGCCTCCAAGATGAATAGCACGGCTGACCCTTCTGGATCCACTGCTATTAACTGGTAAACAAAATTCTCACCAATAAATGTCAGCAGCTGGCTGGAGGGGGCCTGGAACACAGGAGGCAGGTTGTCTAAACAGCAAAAATGAAACCATGATTACATAAACTCCGGTTTCTCCCACGTAAAGATTCTCAGAGTGGGTCTTTGATGGAATACTCTCAAAGAAAACATGCAGATCACACCCAGAGGCTGATGGAGGAAGAGATTTGGGTATTAGAGGAAGCAAATAGCTTTACCAAAAGAACGCCTTTTTCCTCCCCTTCTTTTTTGTGCCCTGTGCTGAATTTTTGTCATCCTGCACTTTGATTAATTTTGATGTGCTATTTGATATATGGGAGTAAATAATACATGATTTCTATAACCTCCCCCTAATCCCAGTTCTTCCTAAAACTGAAATTAGTTATATTTCTTATACTTACATACACATTTAATCCACCTATCATCCATCCATTCAAACATAAGTAAAATAAGTCTCAAAATACTGAATGACAAATGAATTGGGTGGGCAACTCAGAAGGAAAAATAAATTGTAACTCTTCCATTGAGTAGACTCTCCTGCCTTTACCCATGAGGAGTAATTAAAGGAGCAGTTTGAGTGAATTCAGTTGGGCATTTCATCAGGAACAAAGGTCTTTTCAGTGCCAGCAGAGATACATCCGTGATGCTGACACTGTCCATCCCCAGTGACAGTGGTGTGTATCATGTCACCATTGGCACTGTTATTTCTGGGGTTGCTGTTTACATTCAGTATTTCCTTAATGAAGATAAAACCCCCTAATTTTACAAGGCTGTTTAACAGCAGAAGATAAATGCTACCTGAAGATACTTTCAATGGCGATAAGTAAGGAGGACAAGGTAGAGAAAATTATTACATTTTATAATTAGAAACCAAGGAAAAGTAAGATCAGATGAGTACCCTGAGGTGACAGCAGCTCTTTTCAGGGCCAGGAATTTCATCTCCATGTCCTAAGCTTCCTCAGTCTCAAGGCATCTTTCCTCTTTAGCCAGTAGTGCAAATTGACAGGTATTGATATTTAAAGGAATCTTCTCACAATGCAATTTGGCCATAGTTATGTTTAACTTAAACATAGTTTAAGTTATGTTTAACTTAAAACACATTTCTAATACCGAGGATTAATTTCAAGCCATGCTCTAACATTATGAACTCTATACATGTTCTCATAAGAACTCCTTGCATGATGCTCATGGGAAATCATCATTAGTTTTTTTTTTTTTGTCATGCATATAATTTTTATCCAACTTTGCTTTCCATAGCACAGCTTAGATGATGCAATTATTTAAATATGTGTCTCCTTTATTGCTGCTGTGCTATGAGAGCTTTCTAAAATGCTTGTCCAGCATATTGTCCTGGCATAACTGTTGAAAGCTTCCATCTATTCATTTACCTTTTATTTCCCAAACACTAAAGCCATGAAGCCCATAAAAGTTGTGCCCAAAGTAATCAATGAAATATTGATGCAGGGTATATGCATTTATGGATAAACACAAAGGTCTTAACTGAATGGATGGTAAGTGGAAGCGGTAGGCACAAAATAACATAAAATCAGATGTTCTGAAAGGAGTCTGTGGAGGAGTGTTTCTAATCCTACAGAGATCTGCTTGCCATCCAGTAAATACACTCTCCCTATTACTGCAGAATTTTCAAAGAAGTTTTCACACTTTTGAAAACAGATCTGACAAACCCTTTCTTCTATATATTTTTAAATTTTGACATCATTTAAAAGTGAACCATGACATGTTTCAGAGTTCCCAAATCACTTCTAGGTTTATAAATTTCGAAACAAATGCAGTTTTTACTTTTTAAACCATTTCCTGAATTTTAAAATTGAGCTGTCTTGGTATTAACAATGAGTCTGTCTGTGTAACACCCAGGATCAGCTCATCCCTAGGGATGCTGCTGCTCTGGCCAACAGAATATAAGGTCAGGTTGGATGTGGCTGTGAGCAACGTGGAAGGTGTCCCTGCCCATGGCAGGGGGTGGGACAAGATGATCTTTGAGGTCCATTTCAAACCCTTCAAAACATTCTGTCATTCTGTGATTCTATGACAGAAAGCAGGCAAGGTTTGTGAGTCACAGATAATATTCCTCATTGGACTTAAATATTTTTCTGGGGAAAAACACACAGCTTTCAAGTATGCAGACTCTCTTTCAGATCTGACTCGCCTTTAGGCAGTTTAACTACTCATCCAAGTGACATCCAAATAGATTTTTAGTTGGCCAAGTTTTGGGATGTAAATAAAACCCCAAACAACTGAAGCAGACTGGTTCTGTGACTCACATACCTTTCTGTAACCTGTTTGTGTTTACAAAGCTTAAAATGCAGAGAAACTCTTTCTAGAAGCAGCACGTGGATTTACATAAAAGCAGTGATATAATCTTTATATTGACCAGATGCAGACATGCTCATGTAAGGGAGGAGATGGGCTGGGAGGGAAATGCTGCTGGAAGCACGGATTGTCCGTAAAGCCTGGGGTGAGCGATGGTTGTTGTTTACACTGGGCAGGTAGCCATGAAAAAACTGTGATTTAGTCTTCATCCTCCAGGAGATGCTTCAAAAGGCAGCCTTCTCCATGACCCCTGCCTCCAGGGGCTGCAGAATGAGCCTTTGGGCTGTGTGGCAGTGAAGGTAATGAGTGGCTGGTCCCTGTCACTTGGACTCCCTGCCAAGCCAAGCTCTGTTATCAGGCATTTCATAGGATTTGGCTTAGTGAAAGGAAGCAATTCTTCCAGACACCAAAAATACATGCTAGTGTTTTAAAAACAGTATTTTCCCCAAATTGCCTCCTTAAAGATTTGTACCTGTGAGATGCTGACAGAGACATTTAGGGTTCATCACCTTTAGCTGACAGACTTGGGCGCTGCATGGGGCACTGGCATAAAATTCTAATTTTCAGGCATTTTTTTCATTTATTAATCTGAGATTTATCAGGTTTCAGACAGAACAAGATGCATAGTGCATGCACTGGAGTCTGCATTTCTGATGTACCTAATTATTCCCACTGCAAAAAGTCCATGTGCACTGCAGAGGATAGATTCAGGTTAGCTAAATGGAGGAATTATATATTTAATAAAATGAGTCATAAATTCCCAGATAAGTGCTTCTAAATTCTAGAAAAGAAACCCCTGTCTTACTTTCATTAACAGACCAGGTGAACTTAGAAATGTCAGGTTCGCAGAGAAGACAAGGGCTTGTGGGGCTTGACTCTCCTTCACCATAGCAAAGTCCATCTATATTGCATGTATTTTCCTGCCAAAAAAAAAAAAAGGAAATAAAAATGGGTGGGAGGTGAAGGACACGGAAAAAAAAGGAATATGAAAGATAAGAAATTAACAATTAATAATAGAATTAATAATTTCTGGATATAAGCAGAAATTCACTTGTCTCTTGCAACAAGGAAACAGCAGCAATTTAAATGTTGGTATTTTCTGATTACAGCAAGGAAACTGGAAGTTTTCCAGTTCCAGCTTGGGATCCTTGTAGCTTTGAATGTTTTAGCTTAGGCAATGGGGTGTTGCTTTGTCATAGATGGATGATGGATGCAACAGAATGTGACTCTTTTCCCATTCCCACACTCATGTGGTGTATGTGGTCATTATTCCCAGCTGTGACTGTTAATATGATGAGTATCAGGCATCCGTGAAAGGTGAGGAGACTCCCAAACCTGAGACTAGACAAAAGCCCCATTTGAAATATTGCAATCCTGCTCTTCATAAACATTTGCAAAAGCAATGCTATAAAGGCGGAATAAAGAAGCAGATCAGAATTTAGGCTCCCATGAGGGAGATGTAGAGAAGAGCTGAGCACATCCACGGTGCCTTGGTGGAGCAGAACATCCCAAAAGCCATTTGTGAGGAGATGCTCTGTGGGCACAGCAGCCTTTGGGCTGACCTGCTCCTCTCCCACCGGGGCCAGAGAGGCCGTGTGGGTCCCCTGTGGGATGAAGGTTTGGGTTATCTGAGAAGGGAACTCAGGGACATCATTTACAGATGTAGTTAAAGATCTACCCCACAGGAAGGTCCTGTGGAGGAGTTAGGCCTTGTAGCCTGTGTTGGGCAGGTGGGACTTCATCTGACCATGCAGATTCCCAGGAAAACATGGGATACTTCTGGGAACAAGGGGGACGTCCTTGCCACAGTGGGACAGCAGGATGGACAAGCTACCAAACACATTTTTCCTTTTCCTTCCTCTGTTTTTCTGAGACTGATATGTGTCCTGCTACTGGCCCTGTGTTTTCTGTCTACTGCTTTACTGGTGTCCCAAACTTCTTTTGCAAACTGCATTAGTCAATATTTTAGATAATACCACTTTAGGTTAATGGGTAAGGTAGAGAAACAAAAAGCATTCTCATAATGGCCACAACATGATAGAACATGACAGATCTCCAGCATAAAAACCTGGATGTTAATTTGATTTTATTACATTGTTGTTTTCAAGGGCTTGCTGCTCTGATAAAAAAGAAAGGGTTTTTGTTTTTTTTTCTGATGTGATACGGTGTGGTACAGAATGGGCTCCATAAAAGAACACAGAATGTGAAATGGGCTGACAAAAAATGTCCCCTAATTGAAACACCTTTTCTGAAAGCAATTTGGGTGTTTCAGAGTAATGTAGAAGGGGTAATTAGACTGTGGTCTGATGCAATTGGAAGCCTAGTACAAATATTCCCTTGAAGCATCTTAGAATAGAAATTACTATTTCTGTCATCCCTAAAGAACACCATGTTGAGAGACCATATATGTTTCTAAGTTTCAAAAACATAAGAATAAGGGAAGCCTTTGACATAAAGCTCTCACCTTAAGTGAAATGATTCTGATACAATTATTTTAATCTGAAACTAAAGGGGTTTTGCCTTCAGTTGGGCTGTGTTGGATTTCCCTGCCCTTATCTCTGAGGGCAGTGACAGAGGGACTTTGAGACATCCAGTCAGGGTTAAACTACCACATAGGCCTAGAAAGTAACTTCTATTCACTCACTTGGGAAAAAAGTGAACTTTTAAAAAAATTTGGTAACTGGTATGTGCTTGCAATCAGTGCAGGTTTTAAAACTGTATTTTCTCATTAACATTAATAAGAACAGTGAGGCAAATGAGTTAAGATGTACCTGATTAATCTTCATTTTATAAAAAAAAGCAGACTGGTGGCCTCCTATTAATTCATACTTGCCTCAGGGCAGGAAAGCAGGATCAGCACATTCAAATAGCCCACCTAATACCCTCCAAAAATTTTTTGAAGGCCCACTGCAAACCAGATAATTTGCTTAATGCAGGTCTCTAGATAAAGGAGAAGGGAAGATCTTTTTAAGGGACATTACACCAATAATTCCAGAGGAAACCAGAGGATTACAGTGCTCTGCAGGCAGTTTCTAACATGTTGGCAGTTTAAAACGTAGCTCTAGACTTTTGGTTATGGTTCTGAAACTGTCAAAATACTCTATGTTTGTACTTAGCAGTGTTTAATGCAAGGAATGGTTTATGTTCTCTCAAGGGTGTTCTCAGATGACAAAAACTGTATAACATGCATCTTTGTGTGCCTCTTGCTAAGGCAGAAAATGGGAATAGAAATGATATACCCTCACCAAACAAGCTGGGAGAGGGAAAATAGCAGAGGCACTTCAGAAGTGAAGTTAAGCCTCTCAGGGCAGGCTCCTCACTCTTATTTACTCCCACTAACAGCTGCAAAGGATAAATATTGCCAGCCATGAGCTTTCCTGAGGTGTTTGCATGAGGAAGGTCCATCATAAAGCATGCTCTATCAGGTGTTCATACCCCACGTAAATATGAAAAAGAAATAAAATATCGCAGACATGAGGCTGTGAAAGAGAAAAGCAAAGTGTTGGGCTGTGCAGCTGATCTGTGAAATAGGTTTTCCCCTTCCAGAGCAGTTATTACACACAGCACATCAGAGGGAGGGAGAGGGCTAAGGAAGAGATGAACGATCCGTATTAAACCTTTATGATCTTTAAATTACCTTTAATTTACAAAGTCCGGTCGGATGGAATTGGCAGAGCTGGCAGACGGCGTCGTACAGGGTCAGCACTCTGGAATTACTGTACTGGAAGCCATCGTTAGTGATCTAAATGATACAAAAATCATCTTTATAAGTAATAATGTTCCATATGGAGACTGTCTGCTCATTGTGGAGCATATACCACTGCCCCCTTGAACTGGATCCGTGCCAGCAAGATAAATTAAACCACTTGTGAGTGGCTCTGTGAGCTAACAAATTGCTTAATGCTCCAAACTGGAAACTCGTCATTAATAACCAAAAGATCTTTTGGCTCAGCTGGCATTCAGCTTTCTGATTGCTATTAGGTTTTATCCTGAAGGTGGTTTTTTTTTTTTTTTTCCTGATGCCCTTATGGAATCTGTACTCAAGTACTACGAGGGGGATTTCAAGTTGTGAAACACAATTAACATTTTTGGCTGGAACTCAGAACCACTTTTTTTACTAATAGTAAATCTGTAAGTAAAATCCTTGGCCTGAAAGTGAAAAAAAAAGTGTATTATATAGGTTTATTTGAAGTTAAACTTATAAAATATGCAAGGGTGGACAATATGAGAGAGAAACATTCTAATTTCTGTAGGAAGGTACATTAGAGGTACATTATATCTGTCCCAGCTCATAATGGGTAATTCAGAAAGCCTTGAACATGGCCTTTTTTATATAAGAATGCTTACACAATACAAAAGAGTTGAGTAAATTTATATTTTATTTTTTCCACAGTAAAAATGAAAAGATAAAAATGAAATGAAAATAAAAGAAGTGTGGATAAGTGGTTAGCTTTTGAGAATGCTTTGTGAGACATCTTGAGTGGTGTGAACCTTAAAGAGCACCCCAAAACCCTGGGGAAGGCCATGCTGTAGACACTGATGAGAACCAGCAGGAAAGCAAAGCCCTTTTGTCAGGTATTTTTCAGGTTTTGTCTTCTCACAATCAAAATAAAGCTGCTGTTTAGCAAATCTAACAGGGTTTGCTTTGCATTCACCAGGAACCCCTGTGTTTTCTTGCTATTAAAAAGCAATCCCCAGCCCTCCTCCATCTCTCCTGAGACCACAAAGCTGAAACATCCTCGGTCCCTTTGCGGGGGATTTTTACAAGATTGAGGCCATAAAGTTTTTGATCAATCAATAAACTCTTTCAGCTCACAGAAAGAATGTTAAGTCAAATTGAACAAAGATAAACAGAAGTACACAGAGCAAAATATACTTAGTAAGTTTCATAAAAAGCAGCAATTGTCATGAATTGGTTGCAAGTTCATGGGAGGTGATAGAGGAGATTGTCCCACAATGTCCCATGGGGTGGTTCTCAGCTCGAAATGCACTGTGAGCTGTTTGTGTCTGCAGAAACCACCACAGGGACAGGAACAGGCAGTACTCATGGATAGTCACAGTTTCCACTTGTGGAAGTGAAATAACTTCTTTGGACTAATATAAATTGGTCCAAAAATTCAGTAAAATTCATTGATCTAGTAAAATTCATCAGTTTAAGGAAAATATTAGGCTATTGACATATTAGACTATAGTCCTACCTGTACTACAGGTAAACTACAGTTCACCTGTAGTACAGGTAGGACATTAGGGTAATACTATAGTATTACTATAGGGTAATAGTATAGTATTACCCTAATGTTCTACCTGTACTACAAGTAATAATGCTTTTGAAAGAAATAAAGGATTTCTCCTGCAATTTGAGAAAAAACTGAAACAGACAACCCCCTTGAGACCTGCTCTTCACTGAAAGACTCTGGCAGCAAGACTTCCATTAAGAATTTATTATTCCTAGTGCAATTTAAATTTAATTTAATTATTTTACCGGAGTGTCCAGTGTTGTCTCAATACTGGTGTACTAATAATGGGTGAAAAAATGGCTAGACAGGGAAAAATATAAAAAGCTGTAAAATTGCACTAATTAGTCTGTCTGAAGTGAATGTTGTGAGTGAGATGTAACTCCTGTAATTTGATTATTTTTTTAATCTGCATTTTTTCTACATTCTATTATAAACATCTATTTTGGTCTCTTTTTAGAATTGGGCTGGTTTATAGCTATTTTAATTGCTTTTTCATTAGTCATCTTAGTGATGTGGAACAAACACTTTGATGAGAACTAAGATGAGCAAACTTTTAATTTATTTGGACCTTAAGAGGCAAAAACCCACTTAGAGTTGGGCCTTGTTTATGCTTGGGCATAAGTTTCATCTGGAAAGAAGGAGCTGCTTCTGCATAAATGCAGAGAATGATCTGGAACTCTTTTGCTTCTGCCTCAGGTTTTTCATACATCACAAAATTATCTTGGCTATTGGCATCACTCTACATAGACTTTGTATGAAAGTTTCTAAAAAAAAAAAAAGAAAGGTATAAAACTGTGCTGAGTTCAAATTCAGTTTTTGCCTCACTGATTTTTTTGTGATTTTTTTCTATTCTAGACTAATACAGCAACAACAACTTAATGAAAAGGATGAGAGCTGCTTCCCAAATTAGGTAAGTGCCTGCCAAGCTCTTTCACCTCTTCACCCAGGCATCTGCCTGGCCAGCTCAAGTCATCTGCTGCCCAAGCATGGGTTTGTAATTTGATATCTCAATTAATTATGCCAAACACCCTGGTGTAGCCAGATGTACTTTCTTATCTGCGTCCGGCAGCATGTCATGGAAACAATGGGCAAAATCTGAAACATGAATACAAGAGGAGATTAAATGAAAGAGCACTGAGAAGAGCTCCTGCTCCCCCAATGCTGGTAGTGAAAAAAGCTGTAGTGGAAATTTTCTGATTCCTTTGAAATTTGATTTGGGAAAGGGGAGAGATTCTGAAAATATTGAACAGTGACATTTCCAGAAAGAATTGTGTTGACTTTTGGTTCTGAAAAATCCTTTAGCTATGTTTTGAATAATAGATACATAGATACATAACCTAGATCATCAATAAGTCTTATGAGTTGCAAAAAGCCTTAAGAGGGATTTTTTGGAACATGAATTTTTGAACACCAGTGGAATTAATTGAAAGTAATTTTTTATCTCTAAGAGCTCCATGATTCTGTTCTCTGTGCTGCCATGTAAGGCCAGCTGCTTTTGAAACTGAGCACTAGGCTCTGCCTTCCCAATTTGTTCATCAAAAGATCCACAGGAGTACCAGATTCACGTGCAGACTGAGATGATTTAATTGAGCATTTGCTGTGTAGTCGTCAGCCTGGTTCCTCTGCAGGGTTTGAAGGAGAGGGAAAGGGCAGAAAGCTTACAGGTGCAGAGGTTTTCTGGAGCTTTAGTGCATGGAAAGAGTTTTTGTAACAGCTTTTGAGGGGAAAGAATGAGAAAAATTGTACAGACCTCCTCAGGGCTGAAAGGAAGCACTTGACCACATCAGGATTGTAATAGACCTGTGCTGTGAGGACGCTGTCCTGGGAACACTGGAGAAACCTTCCTGTGCACATAGCAGGATTTTAGCACATCTTGGGCCAGGAACACCCAGGGTGTCTCCTTCTCAGATCCTTCCACCACAAGGCAGCATTTTATCTCACAGCTGGCAGAGTTCAATACCTTTTTTGAGAAATTTTGGAGCCCTGAGCAGAGGACCTCCCCTCCTGGTTCAGCCCTGGTGTGTGACACAAGGAAGCTCCAAGGTCCACCCCGGCAGCAAACAGTCAGACTCTGCACCCACAGGGTTTTACCCTAATGTCCTAAACTCCCAAATCCTTATATTTTTTAAATAAATGACTGACTAGAAGATGTGCCCTGCCAAACATCTTTCTGTTTCCCCCAGGCCACATGGCAGCACGTGTCCCCAGCTGGGTGCAGGACAGGCAGTGGTGAGGGGAGTGTTTTACGTGTTTCATTTTGCATGCTGCAGTCTTCAGAGCACATCTGCAGTCTCCCTACAATGGCAATATATTCTTCTCAGCTTCAAAGCCTTTAAAAGATCTCAGTCTTGTCAAAAACAACTGATCTGCAGAAAATAACCATCCAGGCCTGGAGTGAGACCAAGGGCAGCAGGCACGGAGGGCCGGGAAGGCACTGGTTTCCTATATTCAGAAAATGGGTACAATTTTGTGAAAAAAAGGGCTAAAACTGCAGCAGAGAACCCAGAAGAAGCAGACACTGCACATGCTTCTTCATGCAGCCATTCAGACCATGACTGTGACATCCCAGCACAAGCCTGCCCAGGAGCCAGCCCATGCCTGCACCACTCATGCACCCAGGGAGTCAAAGCTCTCAACATTTGCTGCCTAATCAGGAGCTTGAGCTGGGGTTTTCAGAAATAGAATACTAATGATTAACAATTGATTAGCACAACTGCATCAATCTCAGGTGATTACCTCTAGAAGTGGTTGTAATTTGCCCTTTTGGATTGGCTACAGAAACACCTGGGTTTAGCTCATTGTTTTGGTTGGTGAGGTGTTTTTTTTTTCCTCTACATGACATTAGTGTGAGTATTTCTACAGGCATTTTCATTTCTGAAAGGAAGCAAATTGTGCTTTGCATTTTAATTTACCATGACAACTGATTTTCTCTTTCTAAAATGTTTCTTAGAAACACAATAAAGTTCTTACTTTCACTTGCCATCTTGCGAACGGCTCGTCACCGGCCACGAAGTGCACAGCCTCTGTGATGTTCAGGAGTGGGATCTGGCAGTCAACAGCCTCAGAGCTCAGAAAATCTGCTTTTGTGCTTTCTTGTTCTCTTGATATCCATTCGCCATTGAGATGCTGCAGTAAAACAGAGGGAGAGTGCAGAAACTGAAGGCTCATAAAGAGATTCCAGTTGTCAATGTATGTTTACATTTCTAATCAATAATATAAGGCATTCCTAGGTGGTTTACTTAAAAGGAAACATGCTGTTACTATAGCTACAGTAAAGGGGAAGCCATGCTTAGCTAGGCATGCAGGTGGTCTATTGATTTAGGAAGTGCTGTGGTCTGCACTTAGGGTGAGCAGCTGGGATGAGATAGGGTGATGTAATGAGTAACTTTGTGTTTCCTCCTGGAGCTCAGCAGCCGGCTGGTGGCTCCGTGAAGGTGATGTCAGCTGCACAAAACATTCCAGCTTGGTGAGAGCCTATGGAGCCCTAAGGGGGCACAGCAAATCTCAGCTGTACCTTGTGAGCGTGCCAGCACTGACTGGGAGTCAGGCTGAGTGTCTGTTCTGAGGTGGATTTATGAGTTTAATCAAACATTTCATATCTGAGGACGCTGATCCACCAAATAACTCAGCTGCAGCATTGCCTGTGTATAGTTGTTTATGATAAAATTACAGTGCTAGCATAAGAGATGGGTTTGATGCTCATCAAAACTTCTGATTTAGTGTTGAACTATGACTAAGAAAATTCAAATAAGACCCTCTGTAACTGTGGTGAGGAAACCCTATATTCAACCACAGAACTTAGCATTTAAATGTGTTTAGGAAAACAACCAAGTGTAGTGATTCCAGATGTACAAAATGAGAAATAATATTGTGATTTCAGGCTTCAATGGACTACAGAGAACCTGAATCAAACAGGAGTCAAACAAAACTCCACAGAGATAATGAGCAATAGCTAATTTCCAGGCATAGCTGTGCATTTCCAGGGAACCAGTCCTGGAAAGGTCTGAGCCTCTTCAGCTCCCCTCACTTGTAGCAAACACATTGGCAGTGGGCTTGGAAGGTACTTGTAACCTGCTGAAGCGCTGAGGGGAGACAGCACAGATCAGAGCAAAAGATTTCTATATAAACATGTCAAGGTTTGTATCATCCATATTTTAGGAGCCAACAGGAGGCTGCTTACGATTAGCCTGGTGACCTGGCAGTGCAGGTTGGGAGACTCCTGGAACCCCAGGCCAAACACCCGGATCCTGCTGCAGCCCGAGGCACGGACGTCGCAGAGGCCCCCGTTCTCCAAGGCTGTGATTTCCAAAGCTTGCTCTGCAAGGGTGAGATGGATACAGAGCTTTAGAGCAGCACCTCCATGCTGTCCTGTTCTGATGCATCAGGGATTTTGTTGTAGTTGTCCCTGATTGTTGTGGTTTAATACTTTTCCTTAGGGTTTTCCTTGCCTCCCTATGGGTTTCTCTCGAACAGAGAAACAGCAGTTATCAGAAGGGGAAGCAGCAAACCTCCATTAAATATTGTCCTGTGCACCCAGTGCTGCAAGATGTATTAGTGAGTGTCAGGGCTCCTGAATCAATTCACTGAAGCTGTGGCTTCGTGTTAAAAGGTCTCCAGGGCTAAAACTTCTGTTGACCTAAGTATCCAGTGGCAATACATCTGCTGACCCAGGTAAGAGGGGTAATACATCCCTGACCCAGGCAACAGGGTGGGAGCACAGCTGAGAGGACAAGGCCCATCCCATAGCATAGAGAAACATGGCAACAAGAGATCACCATGCCACCAAGATCCCTGGAGTGTTAAAAAGCAGGGTAAAAGCCAGTCCTTTGTTTTTGTTTTGTTGTTTGTTTGTTTGCTTTTTCGCTTTTTCCCTTAAAGTTTTGGTGGCAGTAAAAGGGTCCTCAAAGTAAAGCTTTCTTGTGAGGGTTAAATCACTAATGGTAGCACTCAGCTCTGCACTGTGTCAGCACAAAGGTCATGCAACAGCTAAGTTTCACTTGAATCCTACATTGAGGCCTTAAGTAGAGCTTAAGTGATGTACAGCCTGTGCTGGCCCCCTTACAAGGCTGACTTTCACCCACTACTGCTTTTAAATATTTTATGGTTCTCAGGTAACATTTCATTTGGGTACTGTTGTACTTTGGGTATTCACCTTTTAAAATTGCTCATTGGTTTTGCATTAGGTTTGTTTCTACAGAGGAAAAATGCAAGTCCATTGGATGTCAGAATTCACATCTTTAATTAAGAAAAATTATAATTTGGTAGATATTTGCACTAGCTCTTGGGTAGCACAACACTCAGAATGGCTCCAATATCATATATCAATAATAGCAGTCAGTCAGGATCGTGGCTACATATTTTTATTTCTACTATTTGTAGTTCTAGTGGTTGGGAGAAGCCACTATGATGACAAGTGACAAAGCAGAACATTTTCTTCTTGTCTCCTGAACAACACTTAATAGCAGGGGCATGACCAGGAGCCCTGGGAGGGACGTGTCTCACCAGCAGAGTGGAGTCCCAGTTGTTATCCCTGCTTAGCTTCCTCTTCCCTGCCCCATCACCACTGCTCTGGCAAAGCAATATTGCCCATCCATTTTCTCTGAGCTGTAGCTTGGCTAAAACAGGAGCTCTCCACCACCTAATATTTTAATGGTGCCTTAGTTCAGCTCTGATTTGAGGGGCAAAATGCCCTGAGTGGAGTTGATGACCTTCCCCAGCACCTCGCTGTTCCTTTAGGGCTCTGCCATTTAGGCTGTAATTAGGAAAAATGCTGTTTAAACACTGCCATCCCACCAGATTGCAGCCTGTAACAACAGAGCTGCATGACTCATGTTTTTCCAGAGAAAAAAATGAAGGAAAGCAACATAAACATGAAAAAAATGAAAATACTTTTTTCCCCCTGCACTTCTGAAGTGCTTTTAGCTTTTCTTTCTTTTTTTTTTTAATTGATTTTATTGCAGCAGTATTACCAACACTGCTGGACATTTTGCAATATTTACAAGAAGAGAAATTGTTTACATCTTATCAGCTTTCATCAGTTACTGGTGGATTCCTGTAATGTACAAAACTATTAGTCAGATGTGGTGACTGGTTTTGATAAATTGCCTTCTTCTGTGGTTAGTGCATAAAAATTAAAAAATAAAAATGCTTCATTATGTTTTTCATGAGATTTTAATAGTTAGCCCCACTAGTACTGAGGTGGCTCGGATTGCATTAATGTTTTCATTATCACTGCAGATTTTCAGGCTTCTGTGGCTGAAATAGAATATCAGAGCCTGGGAAGGAGTGAGGCACAGGAATGTGCTCCTGCAGCCCTTCCTGTTCCACGAAAGCACTCTCAGCTCAGTTGCTTGTTGATTAAACCCCTGCACTTCCCCAAGGGTTTCCTTACATCTTCATGGCCACACTCCAGTGTCAGGGTCAGGGCAAGATTACCCAGCCCCAGTGCACTGCCCAGTGACTTACAGTATCTCAGTATTTTGTGTTTCTTCTCTCAAACCATTCTGTGCACACTTGTCAGGGTTTAACCCCAGCCAGGAACTAAATATCACACAGGCACTTGCTCACTGCCCCTCCTGGCAGGATCAGGGAGATAATCAAAAGGGAGAGAGTGACAAAATGTGTGAGTTGAGTTAAGGGAAGTTTAATGGGAGAGAAAAGGAAGAAAATACAGTAATGATAATGATCATGATAAAATATTTAGAATATACAAGTGATGCACAATGCAATTGCTCACCACTTGGCAAGAGATGCCCAGCCAGTACCTGAGCAGTGATTCCTGGCCAGCATTCCTCCCAAGTTACGTATGAGAGTGATGCCATATGGAATGGGATATCCCTTTGGTCGGTGGGGCTCAGTGTCCTGTTGGTGTCCCCTCCTAACTCTCTGTGCATCCCCAGACTTCTCGCTGGCAGGGCACGAGAACCTGGAAAGTCCTTTCCTTAATATAAAACTACTTGGCAACAACTAAAAACCAGCATCTTACCAACTTTAAGTCTGATGGAAAATAAAAGTAATTACAATGTCTCTTTTATAAGAAATGTATACTAGAGTTCAGCCTTTAGACCTCAGTATAGGCAGCACATAAATATTGACAAGGGTTGTTATTTTTATCTTTTTTTGTTTTTTTTTTTTTAAATGTCACATATAATGGGTGTAGGAATTTTAGGAATTTTAGGCATTTGGTTTTAATGAGGGTTTCTGTCTCCCCCTCTGCCTTCTAGTGTTGTTGCATATTAGCCAGTTTCAACCAAGCAGGGGAGAGGAAATCTCCATGCCATTGGCTTTGGAGAAGTCTCCTGGCAGTCAGCAGCTGGGCACTCAAACATCCAGGCCCTGCTCTTGCTGGGTACAGGGATCAGGGTGTGGTTCAGTGCCCCCTGGTAGTGGGAAGTCCAGAGAGGTGCTGACATCAGAAGGAAATATTGGAAAGTCTGAAAAACCTCAGCAAAAGAGCTGCAAGTAGTTCAGCTGAAGACTGGAGTGAAGAAGGACAGGAGCAATAAAAAGAGCTGGGAAACATCACAAAGGTGAGAGTGAGGGCAAAAGTGCAGATATGCAGAGAAAGCAGAGGTTGTGGAGACCTGGGATGGATGTCTGATGTCTGCAGAGGGGCAAATTAGAGAGCAGAGAAATCTGTAGGTAATCAGGCAGCTCCTGGAAGGTGCTTGTAAAAAGTATGATATATTTGAACATTAATAATTCATGTTTAGGGAGTGTGAATGTCAAAATACAACAAAATCCAGGGCAGAACATCCTTCTTCTTTTCTCTGTATGGCCTATAGACCAAAAATGTGTTTTGACTTTTACTAGTAGATTAAAAACTGAAGCTCAGGGTGGTGCCTGGGGCTCAGATGTGTGACAGGGTGCAGCAGTTACGGAGGAGGATTTAAGGAGCTGTGTGCTCACATCCTCAGGCTCAGGCACCCCACTGCATTTCCAGCGCCCAGTCTGTACACACGGCAAGTAAACACAAAAAAAATTCATCTGTCACGTGGCATAACATTGCATGGGACAGTGAAGAACAGCAGGAAATGTTGAGGGAAAAAAGTAAAAAAAGTCTTGTGTTTTAATGAAATTGTCTTGAGATACAATGGAGAGAAAGGTCTGGAGTTGAAGGTGGAAATGTCAAAGGCCTCCAGACCTCAGGCGCCAGAATAAAGGATCTGTCCTCTTTGGTTTGCAATGCTTGTGTTGTGCCCCCCTCACGCACAGCACCTCCCCTGCCTTCCCTTCCTTCTCCTCCCATCTCCAGCAGGAATTTCCAGGAAAGAACAGTAAATTCAGAGTTGTTGATGGTGCAGTTTCATTCTGTAATCATTTACATGAATCAAACCTGACAAGGAGCACAAGGAGACTGAAACCCCCTTACATAAATACATGGTTGGTTTTGCAGGTGTTTTTTGCAGTGTATTATGTAAATAATATGCACAGTTGTAGAAGTAAAATGAAGACAGTTGACACAAAATCAAGAATATTGCAAAACTACACTTATTGAAGTCTTACTGATGGATAGAAATGGTTCATGTTGGATTTACTATTTGATTAGAAAAGTATCCCAGCACAAATAAACTTTCTTCTGCAATCTTTGAAAACTACACATAAGGCTTTGGGCTGCAGCAGCAGACCTGAAACTGAAACCAGCAAGAATTTTGTTTGAATAAAGAGAAGGAAAGGAACTACCTTGCTTTTCTTAAAGGGGATGATAAATAAGCAATCTAAGCCATGAAAAGTAAATCAAGAACCAGATCAGAAGTTCTGGGTTGGGTTGAATCTTTGCTGAAGTGCAAAATTGAATGGCCCATGATGCCCACTTGTCCCTTCCTTGGAATCAGGTAGCTGATTGAAAAATTTTCCATGCCAGAGCTTGCTGGTGTGGATGTGGACCTCCAGCTACCATAGCTATGAGGGTTCTGTCTCAGAGCAAATTGATGCTCAATTATCTCTACAGCTTGGACAGAGCAAGTCTGAGTCTGCCTCCATTCAAATGTTTGCACAAATATTGTATTTCTTTTGTATATAATGTTATTTTGGTAATCACAGTCACAATCATTGAATGCATTATCCTGGAAATTGTGCCACCATGACCCAAAGCTCATTTGATAATCCTCCCTAATAAAAATCTATCAGCAGCCATCTGCTCTTTGCCAGAAGTCTTGCACATCAGTGACCTCCCTGGCTTCTAAATTAAAACTGTGTTTTTTCCTACTTCCAAACCCAGGTTCCAGAGGACCAGAGCAGCTGAAGGAGCTGGGGCTGTCTAGTCTGGAGAAAAGGAGGCTCATGGGGACCATCTCTCTACTCCCAGAAAGGAGGTTGTGGCAAGGTGTGGGTTGGTCTCTTCTCCCAACTAGCAAGTGACAGGACAAGAGAAAATGGACTCAAATTGCAGCAGGGGAGGTTTGGATGGGATGTTATGGAAACTTTCTGCACTGAAAGGATGGTCAAGCACTGGAATGGGCTTCCCAGGGAAGTGGTGGAGTCACCATCCCTGGGGTATTTAAAAGCTGTGTAGATGTGGCACTTGGGGACATGGTTTAGTGCTGGGCTTGGTATTGCTGGATTAACAGTTGGACCTTGGGGATTTTTTCCAGCCTAAACAGCTCTGTTTCCATAGTACCAAACTCTAGATCTATGGCCTTTGGTGGCATGGAGTGAATCTGGTTTTCTACTTTGAGGGTCTTTGGTATCCAGTATTGCAGAAATGAGCCCTGAGAGAGCGTGGGGAAAAAACCATTTTGCAAAAGCTCCCTGCATGTGAGAAATGGCCTGGCTCAATTTCACACTGAAAGCATCCATGTGCTGCAACAATATGGTAGATTATTTTTTGCTTTAGAAATCTCACTATGACATTTCAGGTTTATTTAATCCTTCTATTTTTAAAAGGCTTGCTAGCAAAGTACTTCAGCAATAGAAAAGAAGAAGATTGTGCTGTTGACTGCAGAATATTTCTTCTTTTCCAGATGGCCTGGAGAGGTGACCTCGTGCAAGGTTCTGGTTGTGCTCACGTGGTGCTCACTGGCACACCAAAGCAGATCTCAGTTTTTGTCCCTCAAGGGCACTTTAGGGCAGAACCCTTGGCAGAATCACAGGCTTCCTGTGAGTGAGTGCAGTGATGCCACAAACAGGATTTGGGTCATTGTGGTGTCACCTTGGTCCTTATGTCCACTCTAGTGCCCAATTAGCTGGTTTTAGTAATTTTCCCATGTTTAAAGTTACTGAATTAGATTAAATCTGGTTATTACACTCGGGGTTTTGTTCACAATTGGTTGAATGTTCTGTATCTGGTGGATTGTGGGCTCTTTACACAACATAAAATATGATGTAAAGGCCTTAAAGGTTTGCTCTGAATTTTTGGCTTTGGTCAACTTAAATCAGACCTTTAAATGGTTGGCAAGTTTTAATTCGAGTTTATAAACTGTTGTGAATTTGTTATTTTTCTTGTATGTGCACTGTGAATATTTGGAGAAGGAGGTTGCTTTTTCAGGGCTTTTTGTTTTCTTTTGGATTTAACAACATTTAAGG
The DNA here is from genome assembly GCA_013399835.1 of Leptocoma aspasia. Classification (NCBI taxonomy): domain Eukaryota; kingdom Metazoa; phylum Chordata; class Aves; order Passeriformes; family Nectariniidae; genus Leptocoma; species Leptocoma aspasia. The sequence continues at coordinate 888,056 of VXAX01002977.1, read as the reverse complement.
TTCCTGTGGTACCTGTAAACAGCCTGATCTAAAGAAGTTATAGGTGTGCTTCTAGGGTGTCTGGCTTTGGCCAGTTTGAATGAGACCTATAGTTTTTTAAACTTTTCTAGCAATTTAATTCTATGTTCTTTGGAAAATGGTTTTGTTTAGCTACATGTTTCACTGGACTGTTTTCACTGTTTTCATTTTGCATTAAAGCAAATAAACTAATCTGCAGAAAAGACTAATCTCCCTGACCTGGTTTGCAGGGAATAGTATGGATCACTGAGCATGGAACCTTCCATGTCCCTTATCACAAGGATTTTATATCCTTTTAAAATTAGTTTTCTATTGACTTTGTAACTATAAAGCTAATAGTCCTCTTCCTGCTCAGCCAGGTCTGTGCCTCAAATGGAAAGAACTGGGACTTAAAAACAGTAGATTAAAGCTGGTATTGATGTTTGCCTTTTCAGATGCTTGTTTATTGCATCTGCACCAGCAAAAACTAAAGTAAAACTGCTATGAAAAGAAGAAAGGCTTCGGAACTAGCAAGAAGTTCCCAATCCCTGAGAATTGCCCACAGAAATGTTTGATGTGACTGAGAAAAATGTTTCTCTGAGCAGAGTTATGTGGGTGTCAGTGAGGATGCATCTGTTGTAGTTAAAGTTCATGCTTTTTTTCTCTTTTGATTCTAAACTATTTTTCTTTTGTAAATTTTGTAGTTCTTACTAAAACTTTTGTGCTTGGAGGTGTTCATTCCTCTAAAGGAACAAGAGTGCTATTTTCAAAACGTGACAAGTCCTATGTTCAAAAGCTGATGTTTTGACAAGTAATCTCAAAGCTTGATATTTAATCATTATACCTTTTAAAATTATGTCTGTTCATACTGGCTCTGCTTTTAGCCTGAGAAGAATGTATTTGTGTAAATTTTTATGGCCTGGACCTGAAGATACTATAGAATAATTTTCTTCATATAGGATGCTCCAAGTCCCATCCAACCTGGCCCTGAACACTTCCAGGGGTGGGAGATCCACGGCTTTTCTGGGCAACCTGTGCCAGGACCTCAGTGATGATGAGGACCACTCTGTAGATGGCTGGGAGAAGGAAAGTGTGCTTTGTAAATAAACATTTAAAAGATATTTTCCCCAGTTTTCTTTCAGTACTAAATCATAAATTGTTTTAACTGAGAAAAAACTGAATAACTGAACACAATGTAATCTTGAATTACATAATATGTATCTTCATATTTATTCTTTATGTACTTTCCAACATTATTTGGTAAGCTGAGGGAAGAATATTCATAGTAAGTGGAGATAACAGCTCTCAAAAGAAAAGTTTCCATTTTCAAGTTGTATAGAACCTCTTTTACAGAGTATTGATATCTTAGTGAGACTTCTTTAACGTCAGCTTAAAGGAAATAAGAATATATCCTTAATATCTTTAAACCCAGTGTAAAGAACACAATCCCAGTGGGATGGGAGCTGTGTATTGAAGTGTGGTTTATGCTGCAATGGGACATAGAGACCTGCTTGAAATGTTCCCTGCCTTACAGGATTCGTTACTGAAGAAGAATAGATTTGATAGAAACAGATGCCCCAGCTCCTAAACCTTGGCACAAGAGCAGTGCCTCACACCCATCAGCTGTTGAGTGAACCTGTACACCTGAGAGGGAACGGAGAGGCTACAGGCAGTGGGAAGTTTCAAGCCTCCCTCAGCTGGATAGACAGGAAAATTCAGCGTTGTGGAATGTAAAAGCCAACAATTAGTATGAGAAAAAGGGAAAAATAAAAGAACGTTTGGGAAAAAGAGACCTGATTTTTGTCTTGATAGTGTAACTTCATCAAAGTGACAGAACAGTGACTTTGTTAATACTGTGTCCACCAAAGTCAATGGAATTGTAATGAAGAGTAGAATTAAGCACAATGACTTACTATTTGAAAAGAAAAAGGGCTTCTTAAGGAATAATGCAATTTAACATTTTTTTATAGCAATAGTACTCTGTTTGGTGAGAAAAGTATAAAACAGTAAGCATGGTTTTTGCTGTTCTCACAAGCATGTTTGACTCTTCTTATGAAATCCAGTTTTGAAAAATCAATGGAATTGCTAACGTGTACTGCATCCTCTCTGCCACAGAACATGTTTTGCCATATTAGCAAAAAGCTTGGTTGTTTTTTTCTTTGTTTACTAACCCAAACGATTTGAAAAAATGATCAATTCCTGTGGAAAGGATCACAGTTTCTAGTAACTCTATTTCTGGGGCATTTGTGGTGCTACTAAATGGAATTCTCCCTTAAAGGTCTGGTCACCACAAGCTGGTCCCAGCCACAGAGAACACCAGCCTTACACACAGTGAGCAATATTTTTCATTGTAAATATCCTGGGGATTTAGGAAATTAATTATATTTCCATTGAAAAGTCTAAGATGCATTTTTTACTTTGTATAATACTTTAATTTATTTACTTTAATTTATGCAAGGACAGTATCTATTGAGCCAATACACCCTGATGGCTCCCTCTGCATCACATCAGCAAAACACATATTGAAAATGACAAAAACGTATTTATTTGCTTGACTTCCTAACATGCCTTACATGATCATTATGATCTGGAATTTAAAGATCACTGAATTGATTCAAGTAGGAGAAAAGTATTTATATCAGTGAGTATGCTCCCAATACAAAGTCTCCCAAGCAGATTGGAGTTTGACATAGACAACTGAAATACTCTGTCCCCTTTCACCTGGGGATCCTGAAAAAATTAAGTATTTTCTCTCCTCATGCTTTGTCTTTGACAATGAGAATTAAGCTTAAAAATAAATCACAATTACATAAACAGTGAGGTTTCTATAATATGTACCTGACCTTGCATTCCTGGTCTGATCAAAACTCTGAGCTTATTCTTCCAAGGGAGAGAGTAATTTTCCATTGGAAGACCCAGCCTGAGGAGCTCTAATAGGTGACCTCATACTTTTGCTCATCATATATATTTTTAAAAAAAATATTACGTGCTTTAATTTATATTATTTAATTACAGCACATGAACAGGACCCAAAGCAGACTGCTGAACTCAGAAAGGTCTATATAAGCACTCTAAAAATAACAGGGTGTAGTCATGTAGCTGCTGTGGCAGATGGGCCTGGGGGACCTGTGTGGTTGTGGTGCACTGAAAATGCAGTTGGGTTCACAGCCCCTCCTGATAACACCAGTGAAATGTATTGATATGGAAATGGGATATCTGTAAGTGTGGTAGGTGAGCCTTCCCTTCTCACCTTCTCACCATCATTTTTTTGCTCGCTTTGATTTCTTGGCTGGTTAATTTTTTTTCTCCCCAGAACCTTCCACATAGAAATTTAAACTTCAAGTGTCATTACTTCACTGAAACTAATTTGTCGTTATTATTCCTCATTACCTTTTATCTTGTAATTGCTCTTTAGAGCTTCATACAATCTGCATATTACATTACTCTATGTGTGCTTTACTAGTCTTGATTTTTTTTAATAAGCAACATGGTCAATATATACAAATGGTAAGCACCAACCTGATTTGCTATCTGCTGTAATTGGATTCTGCCTTTAATTACAGGTGGTAATGGCATTTTAAGCACCTTATACAGGTGTTGGGGGGGGTGGGGGTTATGAAATGTTAAGCAACATTAAGAAATTCTAAGCTTCTGGAGTGCTGCCAAATTTCAGAGGTGCCTTTCAACTCCAAATAGCGATTTTCATGTGAGGATAATTATAACTCTGGCCACCTGGACTGCTCCTGTTGGAGTCAGGCAGAGCAGAGGAGTAAGCCTGTCTGCAAGCCACACTTCCCATCTTCTCTCTTTATTTGTGTTTGCATTTAAAATTACCCCAAATATATCATGGCCTGTATTCTGATTCCTAAAACTACTGCAGGACCATCTTTTTGTGTGTGTTTGCTGGCCAAAACCAGTGGCAGAATTTATTGTTATGTATTGGCAGTGTAGCTGAGGTTGGGTGACCTTGGAAAAGATATTTGAATTATGTTGATGGCCTCCTTGATCTTGGGGGAGTTTTAATTCACATCTATAATTCCAGCCTGAGAAAATTAGACGGAGATTTGTTTTGGAACTGATGGGAAAATATATATAGCCAGCAAAAGGAGTTGCCTTCTCCTTCATTACTCATGTAGCTTCTCCTGGAAAATAACTTTTCCTTAGCAATAGCACTTAAAACACAGCATTTCTGAGATCAACACGTTTCTTCTGTTTCTTCTGTCCTGACTTTTTGAAAAGAAAGTGAAAGAGACAGCACTTTCATATGTCCTGCAGGAACCTAATTCAATTCTTAATTTCTCCTCCTTTCTTTCCCTTCCTACAGAACCTCTGCTTATTAGTCACAAAGCCCAGGGGCTTATCCTGCCTGTGCTTGCACAGTGCTGATTTCCTGGGTTCTGCCAGCCAGGCCAGGATTCCTGAGCTCCCAGTGATGGGGCTCAAGCTGTTCTGGTTGGAGCACACAGCTTTATTTCTGAGATTAATCTTAATCTTCATCTCTAATAACCTGTTCTGGTGTGAAAACCTGGCTTTAGTGACATCAGCAGGACCTCGGTTCTCAGCACTTCCAGCCCTTTTAGTGACATTTGAGAGGTTGGTTGTTGCTGTGTGGTTCTGCTGTGCTTTTCCCTGGAAAGAGGTGTCTCATCTCATCATATCCCTTGGGATATGTAGGGGAACAGCCCTGAGGGTGTTCAGCCTGGAGAAAAGGAGGCTCAGGGGGGACTTCATTGCTCTCTGCACCTCCTGAAAGGAGGTTGTGCCAGGTGGGGATTGGTCTCTTCTCCCAAGTAAAAAGCAATAGGACAAGAGGATCTTGTTGCTGTCATCACCAAGAGATGTTTAAATTGGATCTTAGGGAAAATGTATTCACTGGAAAGGTGGTCAGGCATTGGAACAGGCAGCCCAGGGAGGCGGTGGAGTCACCATGCCTGTAAGTGTTCAAAACACCACCTCAGATGTGACACCTGGGGACATGGTTTAGTGGTGAAGATGGCAGTGCTGGGTTAAGGGTTGGATTCCATGATCTCCCAGATCGTTTCCAATCTAAATGATTCCATGCTGTCTATGTAGAACATTTCTGCATGTGAAATGTGAAACAAGCAAATGTCCTTAAATATATTCTGAATGAATTTCAAAAATCAAGAACAGCTAAAGGTGAAGCTCCCATGGAGGCTTGTCTTGACTGACTGTACCAAATTATCTAGATGACCTTTTCTAAAAATTATAATGTCAGGGTGATTGGCATGCCAGAACTAAGATTTTATTTCTCCTTGTAGGGGATCTGACCTCTGGCTGTATGCATAGATCTGCTTTATATTTCATTCACAAGATCAGGGAATTATATATATATATATAAACAGCTTCTCTGTTTTTGTATATATAGAAAAATATTTTAAATCACTAATAAATGAATTATTAGTCTTTAATAATGATCCTCATTGCAGCTCATTCCATTGATTCACTCTAGACTGTGGCAGTACTTTTTCCTCTCCATAATTAACGTTGAAATGAATTTATTGTGTGAAGTTTTCTAACTTCTCTGCATTTATACCAAAGACAAGGGAGAATATCCTGAAAATTAAGCATGCCAGTTGTTACCTTGGTTTTAAATTTTTCTGGTTTTTTTTTTATTCTCAGTTTTTCTCTAACTCAGGAAAAAGCATTGTCTAGACAAGATGGCCCAGCAGCAAGGGACAGACACAGCAGCCAGGGCAGAGGAAGGCAATGACTTTGGGGGTGTTTCCACAGCTGATGTGTGTTTGTTTTCCAGTTCTCACCTCCCTGTGCAATCTCAGCCTGAGCTCTGTTCTCTGTCCTTGTTTATATTTGATGTCACAGCAAGAAGACAAGGTGCCATTAGCTTTTTCTTGAAAGGTCACATTGAAGCTATTTTCCTCTAATCTGAGAGATTTCAGCCATAGCAAAATAAAATTTTAAAATCTGGCCTAAGCAAGCCCCCTAACCCCTCTGTATCACAGAGAAATAAGTTAAACACTGAATTGTATGTTGGACAATTGATTCAAAATTGCTCAACTCACTTTTCACTCCCTGGTGTCAGTTATTCTCTGTGGGAAAGAGAATTAATTCTTCCATATTTGGAAAGTTATTCTGCAAATTTTAGCCTGTCATTAACAAAAAAAAAGGTTGTCAGGATATATTTTAACCGCTTTTTAACTGCACTGAAGGCATGTTTAATGTGAAGAATGTGGATGATCCCATCCCTGATAATAAATGCATTGGGGTATCAGATGTGCCACTGGGGCTGGCTGGAGATTTGGATGTCTCAGCTAAGCCACGGTGACTGACCCTAGACTGACCCTATCTGATGGCTTTGGCAGGGTTACTTGTTCATTTTGTCACTTTTAATTTTGTTTTGTTACTATTACAGTGTTTGAAATTAAGGTTCAAACTTTATTCCCTGTTGAGCAGGAAAAAAAGAAGAAAGACATATCTCTACACTGTTTACATGAATATTGACCACAAGGTGAGCAGGAGGCTCCTCTTTTTTGTGAGAAGCCTGCTTGTCAGCATGCCAGTGATAGATCAGATGTAAAGAAAATCACTTCTGCAAAACCAATTTGCTAAGGGGCTTGTAAAATCCATTTTTAAAAAGTTACTGAGGCAAAAAAGTGAAGGACCAGCCAACCAGATATTCTGATTGGCTCTTCAAGGTCAAAACCTGATTACTAATTCATCAAATACCTTACTGGTAGAACTGCTTGAAGAGCAAACAACTCCGTGCAGATGTTCTACCTAATAATTCCAATATGGAAAGATGGAAATATGGAAATTACTTACTTTTGGCAATGCTGCAGTCGTAGGAGCTGTGGCCTTCAAGGCACTGGCAGCCCAGTTCCGTGCAGTGTCCTTGGCCGTGACAGAGCGCGGGACACCGGAGAGCAGCCAGGATTTCCTCCTGGGCAGCAGATGGCTGGCTTCCAGCAGGGAACCCTCCATTCCTGTTTGCCAGCACTCTCCTTTCACACTCGTTTTCCAAAAGGGCTATCAGTGCCCTCACCCAAGCCACGTCATCTTTGAGCTGCAGGTCCAAAAGGCAGATATTAATTGCCTCATCCATGTGTTTTGCCAGGAGGCCTTTACACACCAAGCCAATGGGGGAATTTGCAAGGATTTGGTGGCAAATCTCCTGAGCTTTGGTGGCAGTCAGGCCATTGGGAGTGGGCCATGACAGTGGAAATTTCATCCGAACCCCTTCAAAGTAGTCCTCGGGGAAAAAATACGCAAAGCTCTCTGAGTGTCTCTGGGCTGGGCCATGCAATGGGTGAAAGGATGAGTATTTATAATATTTGTCTTGCCTTTTTCCTTTCCTTAGGTCTCCCGTTGGTTTGGTAGAGTCAATGGAACTGTTGCTGTTCATGGAAACATTGTGTGGGAGGGGCTTTAGTGGGACTTCAGGGCTTCTTCGCTTTTGGACTGATTTAGAAAAATATCTTTGTCCAAAAGTCTCGGTCAGTGGTTTCTCATCTTTTCTCAAAGTTGACTCTGTTTCTGCCTGAGTGACAAACTCAGAGGTAACATCCAGATATGGGATTGCAAAGCTGTGGTCCACGTGGTCATGATGGCAACCAGAGGGCTCAGGGGAAGGAGTCTGAAAGGCATTTTTTGTGTTTGCCACGGGCACAGGCTTGGCGCTCCCCTTCTGGCATCTGCAGAAACTTTTCCTTTGCTTCCTCTCAGAGGGTGCTGGAGTCTTGTCAAATAAACTCTTCCCTGGAGGAATTCTGATTTAAAAATAGGAAGGGAATAGAGGGAGAAAACTTTCAACAAATTAGTCTATCATACAAGGAAATTTTCTTTCACCAAGGCTAGGGTAAGCATAAATTCCCAGTCTACAAAAGTACTTGAGAAAACACCTAAGTTTAACCTCTGTTTTCTTTAGTCACTTTTTCTCTGCCCTCCTCGAGTTGTCCTGTGTGTTTTCTTGCACTTCGTGGAGACTTTTTATACCAGATGTTTAAGTGGTTTGCTGGAGCATTGCCTAACTGCTTGACTTCTCTTTGCAGGACTTCCTCTGAGGCACAGGTTACCCTTTGTGTATTATACATGAAATAAGGCCTTGGATTTGTCCCTGAGTGATCCAGCTTACTCTTGGAGAATGAAAAAATAATCGTATTTGTTTCAACTCTTGTATTATGAAAATCATCTTTATCTAAGTGCCTGTTCTCCTGTTCTCTCCTCTAAGATGTAGATTGCTAGCTTTTTTCTTTTAAATCTCTTCCTCCCCCCCCTTTTTTTTTTTTTTGCATACTTCATTTAATTCTTTCCTTCTACTAGAGTTTTCCTGGATTTTTTCTTTCAACACAAAGCAGTTTTCCATTGATCATAGGGCTAGGCTATCATATAAGCTGAGACGATTCTCTTCCCCTTTTTAAATTTAGTCTTTAATGATGAACAAATTTCTAGAGACTTCAGTTCGAATAAACAGCCATGATTCAAGTTTCTTCAGAACTCTCATATCTTTTATTGATCTTATTTGTGCAGCACAAGAGGAATCTTAGAGCTTTATAAAAAAGGATACGTTTCTTGTCCCAATATTTGGCAGCATGTCATTACCAGACAAATTTGAAATAGCACCAAAAATGGAAATTATTTTGGCATTAATTTTGTTTTGGAGCCAGAATGTTGGGGTTTCAGGAAACTGAAAGCATTTGCCAACATATTGGAGCCAAACACTAGATACTGTTGGAAACTGTAATTGCCTTTATCAAATTGGTTAGAAATACGTTTTAAATGGCATATCTGATATTACTATTTTGATCGTTGACACAATCATAACTTTTAAATAGAACATCTCAGTGACACTGGCAAAATGAACCTATTTCTCTTCCTGAAACATGAGCACAAACATTTATGGAACAGTTTTGCCCAAGGTGTGGGCTCAGCAGGAGACAGTATGAGACAAAAGAGTGGTTTTCATGCTCATGGAAATGCACAAGCTGTTCTGCACTTCCCTATAGTCTAGGAAAAGCAAACATTTTTGATGATTGAGAGACTTGTCCTTTGGAGAAAACATTTTAGTGTCTGAATGAATGTCCTTCACGCTTCATTCCTCTGGTCTAATAGAGGAGTTATCTGCCCTTGAAGCTTCCCTGACTCAGCATCAAGTAAATTTAAACCTAGACTAAGGCAGCAGCAGAAGATCCTCCTTTGATGTTAATAGTACGTATACTAAAGGCTATTGTAAATATAATTTATTTAATAAAAAAAAAAAATCAATCACATAAACTGGTCCAGAATTAGGACAGAAACTTAACACACCAATGAAAATTTCACTAAAATGAAACTGTTGCCTTGATATTTTATTGACACAAAATCTGTTAATCCTACATAAAACCAGTTACCTTCTTTTGGTCAGCCCCTGTCCACAGAACAGGGGTGTATGTTGTGGAAGGAAAAGAAACTCCATCCTTCCTCTCAGCCATGCACGTGCAGCTGCTCCTCAGTGAGCTCAGATGTGCCCTCTGTCCCCTGCATGAGATGACCAGACTACCATTCCTCTAAGCCACCCACTATAATCCAGGAAGAACTAAAGAAAAGTTTTCCAAACTGAGTTGGATGCTATTATAGAGAAAGTGTCCAGAATTTAACAGCATTTCTGCTGATTTCTTGGTATATTTTTAAACATTTGAAAATTTTATTTCGTCTGCTTAAATCACATGTTTTAAAATTCATCTCTTCTCTGGCTGCTATTTAGTGGCTGGGAAGATCTGACGTTGTTTTATTGTTTAAAAGTTGTGTTGGAAAGCTGGTGTGTAAAACTGATCCGTGCATACAGAGCCGTGCAGCTGCTTGAGAGAGCTGGGAGCCAGGGAAAGCTCTGAACTGCCAGATGGTGGGCACTCAGACTAGCTTCAGGTGCTGGAGAAAACCTAGCACGCTTTCAGGGTTATTTAAAATGAAATTTAAAACAGCAGCAGAAAAGTCACCCTCTAGCTTTTGTTTTTTACTGGGCCGCTTCTCTGTGAGTGGATCAGAGAATGATCCAGTCTCCTCTGGAGGTGACCTTAGTTCAATAATCCTTAGCCAATAGAGATATTGGCTTGTTTTTTTAACCAGGTTCTGAGGGGTCCTTGAGAATCCATCCTTGGGAGTACTGCAAGATGAAACTCACCACCCCTCTTGCCCTTCTCACTTAGCAGGAGCTTCTGCCTTCCCTGAAGAATCTCCATCACATAACCCTAGAAAACTCCTCAGTGTTTCATAACTAAATTCCTTTGCACTGCGCTTTGGCTTCAGCTTTTTCAACAAAATTGCTCTGAGCAAGTTCTCCTGAGGACCTTTTTAGCTCTTTTTTGGGGTAGTGAGTTATTGGCTGGTTCTTGCACCAAGCTATTTCTCCACCTGCCTTCCCAGAAGCAATCTCTGACTGATTACCCCATTATTAGCATGTTGACGATGACTGTTGAATTCTAAATAGTAGAATTTATAAGCACAAAATAGACATTGGATAGCCATTACTTAGGCCCACTGAATAGAACTAGAATATGGCAGTGGTGCTTGTTTATTTTCTGAAGCTCAAGAAGTCTAAAAATTCCTTGCTCCTATAGGATTGTGCTGAGTTCCCATGCACAGGTTAAGTGTTATGTTACAGTGTTTTGCCTTCTTTTTCCTTACAGCACAAACCAGGCTACACAAGCAAACCCATTTTGGTTTTAGGAACACCTATTAGGCATGTCTGAAGTTCAGCACCAGGAATTAAAAAGTGGGATAGGGATAGAGACAGGAGTAGGGATAGGGACAGGGACTGTGACAGGGAGATGTCAGAGTCAGGTTCCTGGCTCTGTTTCCAGACCATCTGTCCCAGAAAGTACAAGTTTTCAGAGCTCACTGTCATTATTAGTAGAGTTGATATGAAGTTTTAGCATGGTACATATATTACCAGACTTTGTCAAAAGGTAACATTTAATCTATAGTCACATATTGTAATTAGTGTTCAGGAATAAAAGAACAAGAGAAATACAAAACCCTTAATTAATCCCTGTTGTCAGCTACCTACATTTCCAAGTGTGGGTGAGAACTGCTTTTTTTTTAACAGCTGAGAGGGATCTTAACACAGCTGTTAACAAGACATCACTTGTGGCTATAAAACTTCTCTCTTGGTAACTGCTGATGGGTTTTGTGCTGACTGAAAATGAGGCCCCTGAGCTGCTGGGATGGAGATGGCTCTTCAGGCTTGTCCCTTAGGTTAAGCAGATCTCTCTGTCAGGTCACTAGGGGAGTCTGTAATGAGATAAACCCATCAAGGCCGTTTGGAACACTGCTGAGAGCACCTCCCGGGGGTGGCATCTCTCTGGCTTTGTACCTCCACTCCTCTATGAAGTCTTCCTCGGGCACGTTGCTGAGGTCGTTGTGAGCCATCCCATCAAAGAGGCCACACAAGCCCCGGGTGTTGTTGAAGTCCCTGCCCGGTGTCCTCACTGTCACACCCATTCCCCACTCGCTCAGGTCCGCTCGAACAAACGCTCCCGAAGGGAACAGGATCTGAAGAGCCAGAAAAAAAAAAACCAAACCCAGTGAATTGAAGCTCTTACCAAGCTTTTTATGTAATAAAAAAATGTCTCTTTCCATGAACAAAAATATCAAAGCAGGATGTTAGCGATGGCAGAGGTAATTTAAGATCACTTAGAAACACTATAAATATTTATTTGTGTTATTATTTAGCTTGCTTTCAAATTCCATGGCATTAATATCTGATACCATTACATAAATATATAACTGCATGAGTACTTTCTCCTTAAATTAATATTTGCATCTATTGAAGTTTTCCCAGTGGTAAGTTACCAGCTAATTTTTGAAGCGACTTCCATGACAATAAGACCACCTTTGTGTCTTTTATATTAATAATTTTATAATAATAACTTTTTTAGAGAAACTGTCAAGATTGAAAAACATCTTTCTTCCTTTTGAACAATCGTTTCATTTTTCAAGGCCGGATTATCCAGAAAATTGTGTTTTAAAGTGGATAAAGCAATTTTCTCATTAAAGGACTAGTGGTAGGCTTACACTGACCTTTAAAAGGAAAAAACCCTTGCAGGGTTCAAAACAAGAAGTAACTATGTGGATAATGGATTTTTTAGATGGGTTTACTAACCAAATAATGAAAAGGAGAAAAAAAGCAAAAAGAAAATATCTGTTAAACTGAAATGTATTTTTTTATTTGCTTTATTTTTACAGGTAAAAAGAATATTATTTGAAAATTATCTAGGCCTGGAGAGGGAACAGGAACATACTATTCTGATAAGTAGCCTTAACACTTTCTTTTTATCCAAAATTAAACATTTTCAATTAATCTTAAAAAATACATTAGAGTTGCAAATATCTCATTATAATAATTTCAAAATAATTATTTTCCTTTTTTAAGTGGCCCCTGGCTAAATATAATTTATTCATCCACATAATACCCTTTGTTTTCCTTTATTTTGGGTGGGGATTTTCTGGTCCCTTTGAAGTTCCTCCTCATCAAATCTACTCACATCTGTGAAGGAGTAACAAGCTCATATTTTTATTCTTGTGCTTGAACCCAGATTTAACTCAGAGTTTGGCTTCACTAAATTATAATTCTGCCCATTTTAGTTCCCCATTACTTCAGGCTTTTTCTAGAGGGCTGAGTGTAAAACCCTTGCAGTCAGAACTGCATGAGCTGCTCAGTCTTCTGCACTGTCCAGGTTAATATTTCTAGGTGTGGATTTATTTCGGGAGTTTGGAGGGCTCTAACCTTTTCCTTTCCTGCTGCCCTGGGCAACACATCCCACCTGGATTTAATGCTGCTAGTTGAGGCTTCAAAGAAAGTTTTTTGAGACCTCAGTTTGCAGAGTTATTTAGTGACTGCCTGCTGGAAGCTGCCACTTTGCATGACCCAACCCCGTTCCAAGCCTCCTTGAACGTTTTGGGAGCCAGTTCCTGAGCTGCATGAGGATAATGATGGACAAGTGCTGGGAGAATTGGGATGCACCCTACTCGGTGGTGTGCTCAGGAATCTTGTTCGCTGCTGCACAACTCCTACAGATTCCCACTCATGGCACAGCAGGATTCATATTGTGTCCCCAGTCTGCCCTGATTTGTTTCCCTGAGTTTTACCTCAGGTGTAAATGAGAATAGAGATACCTAGTAATAAAACAGTAATTATATTGCATTCAGTTGCAAAATGAAATGACAGCTTGATTCCTGCTTTTTCTCTATTCTATAATTAACAGACTTTCAATTACTACCTTCCTGAGGTCTGTTCCAAGCGAGATCACAAGGAGAGCCAAGCACAGGCACTTCCTGCATCATTCTGGCTCTGCTGTGGGCCGATCTTCATCCAAAACATTTCATGGCAATAAATCTTGATGATACAACTCTAGGATAAAATTATCTTCTTGGCCATAATTTGCGGCTCTTTTCCTTACCAAAACCCCTGGTGCAGCCTGCTCTTATTTTTCCAGTGATTTCAGTCTGTTAGTGTGGATAAGCAATACTTATGCAAAGTAACTTGTGGCCATATATTTGTTTAGGCAAATGCTTTATGTTACAGCAAATGTTGCACATTTACAGCCCATTTTCATAGCTTTTGGGGGCTCTCTGGATCTGACTAATAGTGTCTTACTGCTCCACTCAGAAACTCCATTATTCTGCTACCTGCGATCTTTCCTTGAATATTTATATCTTGAGCTCTGCAAAGAAATTTGCTTTATGTGATGTGGTTGGGTAGTGCCCGGCATAAGCAAACAGGGAGTGGGCTGCTGTGCTGCAGAGAGTAACTAGTGCTATCGGAGCCCCGCTGTGTCGCCAAGAAATTTCCAGAAGTATTTGTTTTGTTTTGTTTTACAGTTTGTTAAACCAACACTTTAACCAGCTACTTCCCTGCCTCTCGTTTTGCTGCACATTTGGCTGCAGGCGCTCTGATGGCTTCAGATATTTTCGTAGCAACTTCATTGATAATTCAGAAATATTGAACACGTGTTTTCAAAGCACGACCGCCACAAGAGCGCTCAACCATCCACGCACGTACTGTTATTTTCCTGCCTCCGTAGGACTTCAGGATTTTGACTTGTGGCGATTCCTCGGTGCTTTTGATGGTCAGCTGGGGCCTGCTGTCCTGAAAGTGGCCGTTGCAGGTGTCCAGCACCACGGTGTCACCCCCTTCTCGTGCAGCTACGCCACAATTGCAGGCGGTGGCGGAGCGGTGGCCGCCGCAGTCCCACTGGCGGATGTGCACCTCGAACGCCCGCGACTCGCTGCGGCACAGCAGGAACGTCCCGACTTTATGGCTGTCGTAGCGCCTGAACAGCCACAGAGAAACAAAAGCAGAGAGGGTTAGAGACCCCCTGAGTTGAGTGTTTGTCCTACAGCAGCGCTCCATGACTAGAGCAGTGTGCTGCCTCCTGGCCTTGGAGGAGGGAACCATCCAGACACGGGGAAGGGTTTCTCTGGCTCTGTATCCAAGGGAACAACGCAGCAGTTGTTAGCTGGAAGTGCCTAAGAATTCCTGTGAAAAGCAAGGGTTGTGTCCCAGCTGCTGCCATGGCAATGGGCATGGATAAAAAGGGTAAACATTTGATATAAAGCAAATGGCAAGAAGTTTCCTGCCTCCGGGTCTTAATAAATATATTTTGGGTCTAATAGGTTGCTTTTAGAGTATGATGTCCTTCAAAGGGAAATCAGTGCTCAAATAACCTCTTCTGTGACTAATCACCAAATTTTACAAGTCTGGCTGTGGCTAGGTAAAGGCTTTCTGTGAAAATCTGGGATTCTACTGAAAGCCAGCTAAAATGAAGATTGTTCCTCCCCCTCAACGTCCTTGCCTGTAAACACTCAATGGATCAGCAATCAGCACAAGCCAGCGTGGAGAACAATTTAAGACTTTCATTCTTTCCTGTAAGGAATGTCCCTGCTCCATTTGGGTGAGGCCAAGAGCAGGACAACTTTAATAACTTTGCAAGTGTTTGGCCTCTGCATGAACCATCTGAAACCTCTGGGGTTTCCACAACAGAGGCCTGTGAGAGGACCCTCTTCTGCTTGTTCTTTGTGCCCTCACTCCATAAACTTATCTCATTCTCATTTTATTTTATTCTGTTATATAAAAGGAAATAGCAGCCATATACTTAATATATGTTGTTGATGTTTTCTCCCTGTAAGCCAATAGCTTCCATCTTTAAAAACAATGGATTATTCTGCTTTCTTTCAAGGCACTGTGATTAGTTTTAAACATTATTTTTATGAAATTAAATAATATGGAAACTAAACTATAAGCTTATAATAATAATCTTTATTCTTTTCTATAATAAAAAAACATTAAAAAGAATGTATAAAATGCTTCTAACAGGAATGTATAAAATGCTAAATAACAGAATTATTTTTTAAATAGTGCCATACAAACATCCACATTGTTTCAGGCCATTAATGTTTCTTATGCAGAGGAACAAATGGCTTGTGAACTGTGACTTTTTCACATGTATATTTCTTCATTTTGTTCCTCTTCAAAATAAAAGCTCTGTAGCTTAAAACACAGTAAAAAATTTAAACTCCAATTCCTTTCTCTGATAGAAAACACATCTGACTTTATCTTTCATCTTGAAAAACTTAGGTTGCCCAAAAAGTGATAACATTTTGAATGGTTCTGTCTCATCCTATTTTCTAATCAGATACATAAATCCTGTATTATACTACACAGATGCTGCTGCTGAGATTGATCAGAACTAAGGACAACATAAAAAATAGATAATCTCTTTAAACATCAAATACTCCCTCCATTTGGACATCTTTGTGGGGGAGAAAGAGGAGAGAGGATATTTTATGAGAGCACCTTTCACAGTTTCCTTCTACAGGATCAACTTAGAAGGAGAGGTGTTTAAGGAGACTGATGGGAAATAAGGAATCAGTTTGGCTGTACCCAGAGTAATCATCTCTACTAAAGAAGGCTCTTTTTGCATATGCATGTAAATGTCATTGCAGTCAGGGGAGCTATTTATTGCTAAATAATCATTGACAGTGGACCCAGTCCAACCCTCCTGGAAGTCACTCCGAGTCCTTCAATTAAGTCATGGCATAGATTGCACAGCACATAAGGAACCTGCACCGTGCCTAAATTAGAGCTTTCAGGCGCCTTCGAATCAGTTGAATGGATAATTGGATGTAGTCAGGTAAACTTTTGTGATGTTTATACAACTGTAACTGTGATAATGATTCTTTGGACAAGGCTGGAGAAGTTGCCTGTAGTACTAAACGCCTGAAGTAGACTTAGGGCAGCTCTTGCATGAGGGAGTTCTGCGTGTTCCTCGTGGACCAGGCACCGCTGTTTGTGTCTAAATCTCCCTCTGCAGTGCACTTCCCCATCCTGCTTCCCTGGCAGTCTGCAGCAATGGACAGACTGGGTGAAAAGGGGTTCCCTCCCTCCCCCTCTGTGTGCTTAGATTGTTTTACAAGGGGGGAAGCACGTCCTGGCACGAAGTCATGGATTGACTTATGCTCTTTATCCAATAATTATAAAACACTCCTGAGTGTTTGGTTATGGCAGTGAGCTTCTATAGGCATAATTTCTGTTGGTAAATCATAAGAGAGGGACAGAAGGGGGTATAAGATATGTAAACAACTGCTACCTAGTAGTGTTCAGTTAACTCACACCCTGCATTTCTTCTTCACCAAGCTGCACTTTACCTTTATATTAATTCAGTGGTTTTTGTGGTCATTCCTGAAGCTTTTCCACCACAGTTTTGCCACCAAATGATTTGATTTGTTGACATGACCCTCCAGGCTCCTTCGTTCCTTGCTACTAGGAGCTATTTCATGGTAGGCTTGACCCTATGAGGAGCTGGGAGGTGCTGAAGGACGTTCTCTGCTTTCAGAGTGCTCATCCCATCACGCTGTTCTCAGAGCAGATGTTGGGTTATATTCAGCAGGCACTGGATGCCTGGGGACAGCTAAACTGCTGCAGACTATCAAAACCCCAGCACCTGGCAGGGCTACTCATGCCCAGGGCTTAGCTGTGGGCTCCTATGATGGAAGTCATTAAAGCCAACCAGCAAATGGTGTAATTTCCTTGGTGATAATACTGATGGGATGATATGGATAAGTGTAAATTTTTGAGAAATCTGAAAAATCTTTTAACCTTTTTTTTTTTTTTTGGTAGGGTAAAATGCAAAATAACATAAATGATGTATATAGTTCCCCAATCAAAAAAATATTCCCTTTTTTACTTTGCCCTAAAAGGATTTTCTGCATACTTAGTTTTAAGCTAGTACTTCATATTTAAGAATCTGCGATTTATGGCATGAAAAGCTTTTATATTTATAATGTGCCATAACCAGTAATGAGGGCTATACTTTTGCTTTACCAGGCTTTCACATTTGTTTAATTTAGAAGGTACTTTGCTATAAAAGGAAGTGCTCTCTCTGGATTTTAGCTGGCATAATTAACGTTATTTCACATCTACGCTCCAATATACACAAATTGATTGTGCTTATGCTGTAAAATATGACACATTCTTCTTTGATTTTCAGTCACTGCCTTTGGTGAAAAGAATGAAAAGATTACAAGATAAATATTCCTACAGACATATATTAGCAGGAGGCACAGTAAAGGGGAGTGTTATTGAGGAGTGGGAGTTGGGTATTTCACTTGTCTGGTGAATAGCTAACGACCTCAGATGTAATGTGAGCTCACTACGCCAGATTAAAAACATTGGAAACGTCACAATGGAAGTTAAAAAAATACATTGGAAGTGGCTGTTTCAGCAAGAAAATTTTACTGCCAATAAGAAAAACACTTCCAGTCTTTTGATATTTTTATGCCATTTTTCAATTTTCCAAATTTATTCAAATGACTCTTTTTATTGAAGTTAAATTTTAAAATTTTAATGGTTTTCATTTAAATTTTGAAACCACAAAAAGGTTCTCATTTCAAACACATTTTCCCACCACATTCCCTTCCATGGAAGAAGGGGAGTGCTTCACTTCCAGACCTTTGTGTTAGCCTTTGCCTTCAGATTATAGTTTTGTACCAGGACAGAAGCAGGAATTGCTTTCCTCACTCCTTAAATACAGAGCTTTAAAATCATTTGCTAATGTGGTAACCATTTTTTTGGATAGGCAGTCAGAGAAGTTGCTTAACTGATGTGTAATAAGGTAGCCTAATCATTATAATAATTGAAAGAGAAATTATTTACAGTAATAAATGGGAATATAAGTAGGAGTGATAAGACTGTGAAATGATGGGTAAAAAACTTGGCTGAATATCAAGAAGTGATACATCTTAGGGAAATAACCCAGTTATTGAGATGGACGAAGCCCCATCAACGTGGCTCATTTAAAGCTGCACTGGACAGAGCAGTGATGAATATCTGCCCACAAGGAAAAAGGTGCAGTTTTTGAGGGGCCAAGCTGATCCCGGGTTTTTCTTCTTTTGAGTCTGTGTGACTCTGAGGCAGGATGACACAGGCAGATGAGCTTTGCCAAACTCCCTGGGCCAAAATAGAACAGAAATTGCTTAGAAGCATTTCTTTGTGATATCAACAGTAGGATTAAAAAATGAGTTATTAAAATAAAATTGCTTTATTTTGTTTTAGCTCTTTTTTTTTTTTTCCCATGGAAGCAATGTAAAAATGTGCTACATGGCTGGTAGGGTGTCCCCACTCCAAGAGGTACTTTTCAGCTCTTTATAACTCCCTAAACACAACTATCTGACAGATCACTGCCTGTTCCCTGCCCTAAATCAAAAGGGACTATTTTAGAATATAAATGTATAATAAGGTTTCAAATAATACTCTGATCTAGTTTAATATCCCAGAGCTGAAGTAATTGCAGCTACATGAGGCATGGGAATATCTTTGAACCTCTTGCAGCTCTAATGAAGCTTCCAAAGCAAGAAAAGCACCCAAACTTGTATGAAACAAGTTCCTGGCCACATCTAAATGCTGTTCAGCAAAGCAGAAGGGGGACTGGGAAACCATGAATAAGCAGAGCCAATCTCCTATCTCAGACTGCTCAATTTACATGAAATCTCTGTTAGAAGCAGAAGTGTAACCTTTAATGGAGTCACTGCCTTTCTTACTCTCATTTCATCAACAGCACTCTCCGGCTTTGACATCATTTCAATGCCACCTCCAGAGCATGTTGGACTGAAATTGGGATGTCAGGATAGCAGAAATTCACACCTGCCAAGCCCTTGTGGACACTGTGCACCCAAAGTCATTGTCTGTGCCATCAGGAGGTTAACAGCAGAATGACAAGCTTGGAATGTCATCAGAAATATTTGCAACACTGCATCAAACATGCCAGGTGCAAATTTTAAAAACTTTCAGTGATGCCAATTAGCTGGGATAAATAGATTAATGAATGATTAGGGGAGTTAAATGTGGAAAAGTTCTATACAGTTCAGGCTGTCAAACACAAAGGCACCACTTTGGCTCAGTAAGTCCCTAAGCAACTTATTGCTGGGTAATACAGAAGAACATTTGGACGTTACAGGAGGATGTACAACTTTATTTTTGCATTCTTCTCCTGATATTTGACACTTATAATTTCTGCACTTTTTTATCTGAGACATTAGAACCATCTTTATGGGGTTTTTTGGTTGTGTTTATGATTGTCAACTCCAGCTGGACATAAACCAGCTCTGGAAATAGAAGAAATCAAAAGCATCTTTCTGATGAGTGACTTTGCACCAGATGTTGCTAAACTCCTGGAAGGACCAGGCTGTCTCTTTGTGCTGTGCTGCCCTGGTGACATAATATGTCATTTGGGTGGCACTGGGGTGTCACTAACACGACGACATGTGGTGTAGACACCCTCACAAAGCCACTAGTGATGGTTCTATTTGAAGAACATTTTGGAACCTGACCTTTGTCTTATAACAATTATTCAGACTCAAACCCATTGCTTCTCAAAGATGAATCCATTTCTAGTTCTTTTGTTAAAAGGAGTTCACAGCTGGAAACCACGTGTGCTGTTGAAGGAGTACATTCCTCACTGTAAGCAAATTTGTTCAATGATTTTTTGATATTCTAATGTAAACCCAAATGCATGCCATGTCCAGAAACTGATAACTGCAGTAATTGAGCCAAATTATTTCAAAGTAAAATACTCACCATCCATCAAATGTGATAATGTGTGGATCAGTGAAAGAGTAGCAGTTCCCTGTTGGGAGGTCTCGAACTGTGACCTAGTTAAAATGAAATGTGTAATGAACACAGTCTACACAGCAGTTTTTCTTCATTACTGTTCCTCACAAAACATTAGGGGCAGGATTCATGGGTTAAGTACAAACTACAATCTGACTTCTGAAACATGATTGCGGATGGAACAAAATATGCTTTGCTTTCAAACAACAGAGTTTAATCATAGCCAGTAAGGGAGTTCAAAGTGTTCCTGTTCATCTGATATAATATCTTCCTTTATCTGATAAAAGCTGAAGTTTTTTTATTAAAACTTTTTGCTGAGGAGCAGATCATTCACTGAAATTACCAGGAGAATAGAGTGCTCATTAAATTGTACTAATTTTAATGCCTGAAGTATGGTAAAAAGGTATGCTGTAATTAAGTAACATTAGCATGTTTTAGTAGTAGCTGCCTGTCCCCTAATTTGACCTCAGATTTCCCTTTACAGCATCTGAATGGTTGATTTATCTATTTGATGTGGATATTGATCAGATATTGATGAGAAGGCTCCAAATCACACTGCTTTAAGTATGTGGGTGAAACAGGAAAGGATCTACCACAGCTACCGAGGTCTCCATCTGCATCAGCCCCTGATTCCTTGGGCACCAGCTGGGTCACAGAGGAGCTGTGAGAGCCCTGCTCCCCACGGGGAGCAGATGTGCCTGCAGAAGCCAGAGGCAGGGCTCTGAAGCTGTAACACCTGAATCTCAGGCAGTGCTGGACCCACATTGCCAGGTCTGCTCAAGAGGGTGTTTTTTTAATGGCTGAGTGCTCTCCTGACCAGTTCCCAAAAATGCAGGGCTGGGTTGTACAGTGATTTGTGATATGAAGAGCTCCCAGTCATACTGGTGGGAGTGATGGAGTGTTATGCTTTTCCATTACCCATCCTGACAGACGGATTTCTTGGCCAGGGCTGTTAATTCTTTGCTCCCTCCTTGCCCAGGAGGAGTCCAGGGGTGCACTTCAGTTAGTTCTACCAGGATCCATGGAGCAAGGAAGAAGGATGGCTGCTATATCCCTGTGCAGTCTTTCAGTGACAAAGCAGAACTTGGCTTTTGGGAAAAGGGGTGAAAGTAAATAAATGAATTAGAGGGTGAAGATAGAACTTAAATTCCTGACAACGTTCCTCACCTGCAGCAATACATCATCTATATTTCAAAATGCCCCTTAACCATGACACAGAAACACTTCTTAGATGCCCACCCGTGTCTGGCACACCAAACTTTTAGAAGGATGGTCTTGGGGACTGATAAAATAACCCCTCTTTGAACAACTTTTTGATCTGCGGTCAGTTGTATAATTTGGATTTACTGCGTGATATGAAGTGTCTGAGAATTTTCCCATTTTCTCCACAGCCTCACACATCCTAAGTAAAAATTTGACACAAACAAATCCACGTGGCCCTTCCTGCTCTGCTCTTTCTTGCATGATGTCAGCAGAAGACACAATTCCTGGTTGGAGGCAGGACTAGTTTGCTGAGGAAATCCTGTTTACAGGTATCTAGATGTGTCAGGGTGTTCTGCCCACCATTTCTGTTCAATTTTCAGATAAATCAAAAATATCTGAACAAGTCAGAAGGATTAAAGACTATGTGGATTTTAATACATGGACTTTTTCTTGCTGTGTTGCAAGAACTATGTTACATTAAGGCCTCTAATTAACTACAAAGCAGCAATGGGAAAATGGCAGGGAGGGAAGTATTGTCTGTTATGTTTCCACAGATCAAGTTTTAACAGAAATAAATGTAATTTATTATTAAAATTGATCAATTCAATTTCACGCTTGATACATGTTCATATTTTAATGAAACCATTTGTAATTCCAACAAAAATATGAATGTGTGAGCGCACTACAGCTGAATTAGCTGTAATTTCTGGTTTAAGAATCTTAAAAAGTTTAAAAAAAGCCAATTCTGGAGATGAAATGTTATACACCCATGCTAGGCATTTTACCTTCGAAGACAAAAATTCTTTTGGTCCAGTTTAATCTCATTCTCTCATGACAAAATCCACAAAAATTAAGGCAGGGAATTTGTGGATTTCACTGGGGGGTTGTTTTCAGTTACTTAAGATATGCCAGTTTGGATGTGCCCCTGCTCTGAGAAATTTAGCTCAGTCAAATCTGTGCTCTGGTTAATTTTTTGGGGCGGTGGGATTACAGCTCTCAAACCTCTCACTTGAGGTCCTGAAATAACTTCATGGACAAAGGGCTGGTCCTTGCTCACCACATTTCTTTGGCCAGGCTTTCTACAGGGAAAGTGTGGCTTGCCTTCCTCATTGCT